>CM060703.1:10587580-10930080 GCA_030686995.1 Artemisia argyi | reverse complement strand
GTCGCTAGCTACTTAACGTCAAGTTAGCGACTAAGGACTGACTTTGCAATGGACATATAACATGAAGGACCAGTTATGTAAATTATGAGAGCATTAAATATGCAACGAACCTCTGAGATGAAGGACCAATTTTGTACGAATGTTTTAAGAAAATGTTAAAGATAACGGTCGTTAGTTAACAGTCGTTAAGTAACTAACGACAGTTAGTTATATTGCTACAGTAACTAACGGTTGTTACTAACGACCATTAGTCTACAGTAACAAACGGTTGTTACTAACGACTGTTAGTATAACTAACGGCCGTTAATTTCTGTAGCAATAAAGTATTAATATTAGTATTCATTGGAAAGTTTTTTTTTGGGCATAACCCACCTAATAGTATATAGGTATAATTACGATAACAAAAGTATATTTTTAGTTAAAAATATAAACAAAATATAATCCATTCATTTTCAATTGTTTAACGGTTTGGATTTTTGATTGTTGGTTATTGTTTTTTACTTTTAAACGTTGGAAACTTTTATAAGTTGTTTCAAATTTTAGAAAATTGTGTTTTAACGTATGCCATTTACTCGTTATCATGTCCTTGTTTCTTTTTTGGAAATTAACTTTGTTGAACTTGTTACGAACTTTTATCCAAAACGTTTCTTCGACTTGGTCGGCTCCGGTTTTGGCATTATCGGACACGCCAACGTAATACGTGGATAATAACATTTCTTCTGACGGTATCCAACGAGGGGTGCAAGTTACGGTTTCGGGTTCGGTTTTAGATTCAGTTTTGGGTACAACTTCGTGTTGTTTTTGGGTTTTGTGTTTCGGTTTTGCCATTCTTTTTCCCCCTCCTTTGAACTTTTCGGTTTGAGATGGTGGTGGTGATGTCTCGGTCGTAGGTGGTGGTGATGTGGGTGGATTTTTTTTTTTTTTTTTTTTTTTTTTTTTTTGGAAATTTTAGAATTGTTGGTTAAGTATATGGTCTAGTTGTAGTTGTTGCATGAATTGTTCGGTTGTGAAGTTCAGAAACCCGTATTGGCTACCGTAAGAGGGAAATTGAGAAGACAGTATTGACTGTCCAAATAAAGGTGTTGGCGGTTGGAGGCTTTGACGAAGACGACGAACCCGGACGGGACATGTTCATTAAATTTTGCAAAAACGGATCGTTCCATTAAGCCATTTTTTATTTTTTGTGTGACAATGTAAATGGCATAGAGTAGAAGTAAAGTGTTTGTAACTGTGTGTTAAAAATGAGTGGTTAAATGGGTTAAATAGAGGGTTAAAAGTGTTTAGTTTTAGTTTAAAAAATATATATACTTTTTTTTTCAAATTTATGTACTAAACTTTCAAAAATTGTCACTCTGGTGTATTTTCGTACCATTTAATTTCTCCCCGATAAAAAGAGTATTAATAAATTGAAGGATAAAATGGTTCAAAAATACACCAAAGTGATTATTTTTTAAAGTTTGGTATATGAATTTGCGCAAAAAAATAATAAATAAAATAAATAAATAAAATAAAAATTGTTACACAGATTTAGAATTTATGACAAATAAGATATATTTTAAATACATTAGCCATTTTTTTACTCAGAACCAACGCCCATTGGTATATTAACATGCAACCAAATGCCGTTGGCAACGGGCTGGGTCCGGTGTGGTAACGAGACCAACGTCTTTATCATCTCAGCCCAACGCGCGTTTGTATGTTGCCATACTCAAGGCTCTAATAATCTTCCTTACTTACATACCTGATGTATTGGTTGATTAGAAAAAAAAAATAATAATAAGTGGTGAAAATTTGGAGAGAAAAAATACATGATATAATTATATAAATGATTTATGCATTAGACTTTATATCATTACTCTTTAAATAAATTTGCAAAACATTCCTTGACTATTGTTAATGACATTTTGGTGTTGGAACATTTTCATCTACCCTGAATGTATCAGTGACGAATAATAAATTACATGTTAACAATTTATAAATGAACCAATATGTTATTGAGCTAATTATTTTAGTAATTATTAAATTATGTTAAAGCACTAGAAATCTAGATGACAATTTTAGAAGATTCAGACAAGAAAACAAAACTAAATTTTATATCATGTTGTAACGTGCAGGCTTTTTTCGCAGGGTAGTATAAGGTAAAGCTTAGGAGCATTGCATCGAAAATATAAATATTACAATGCGTACACCGTATTTATGTTATAACTACAATTTTTATAATTTTGATTTTCAAATGACATTGCAACGCGCTTAGTCTTATTATACTCGCTGATATAGTTTGGTAGGAGGGTTTTGACATGTGGATTTGGGGATAGGACTCAAAATTGGCCTTTGGTTGGCAGCTTAGGTCTTGGATTTGATAATAACATCAAAATATAAGCTTTGGTTGGCAGCCCGGGTTTGGAATGAGATTCATTATCTTCAAAATTGATACTCATGATATGATACTCTACCACATATTATGTCATTATAATCATTTATTTTCTTTCTTCTTAATATTTTATAATATTTATTTAAATTTAACATTATAAAATAACAACATATTTATAATAAATACGTTTTTACTTTCTCCTACATCAAATTTAAATTAAAATTTTAATTCAAATTCAAGGTTTCAAATTATAATTTTAATTCAAATTCAAGGTCGAATCATAATCCTAAACCTGTCTACAAATCAAACATGCCATTCTTACCATTGATTTCAATTGATTAAGAACAAAATTGCAAATGACTTAAATAAATAGAATAAATTACTCTAAAGCAATAATACTTAAAAGTTATGAAATCAAAAGATGTTCTTAAAATACGAAAACCATTAAAGAGTTGTGTTATAAGTTTTCTGTTTACTTAATTTTAGACTTTAGTCATGTAATTGTTCATAGTATGCTAGATACTTAGAAAATTTAGATATACAAAAGGGAGTTACAAGTATCAAATTTGTGCCACAACTATATACATGTTAAATATCAATAAATATAACAAGCCAATTTTAATTTTCAATATAGATACATTTGGGGAATAATTACTATTCAGATAACGGTCTCTTTTTAGGTTAACTATTTTCGCACTAAGAAAACTATGATAATACACTGATCTCAAAAGTTTTTCTAAATTGTGAGAAGTTATTTTTTCTAACTGAGCCATTTTATTGATTAATTAAAAAAATAATAGTTTTAATTGGTGGTTAACAAAATTAAAGTCTTCTTAAATCGGATATAAATAATGCGAAAAGAGATACAAAGATTTTGTTTCTAACATTTCTGAGTTTCTGTGCGTTTTTATCTTAGGTTTTTCTAACTTGTGTACCAGTAGCATATTTAAAAGAGAGTCTCACAGTGTGGTGTCACACTCTGAATGACTAGCAGCCACTAATTGGTCTTATTATCCTCTAACATTAGACCCCACAATCATTTACTGTTCATTCATAGGATGACAACAAAGCTATAAGATCATCTTTAACATGTGCCCTTAATGAATATGTTAATATAAAAAAAAAAAAAAAAAAAAAAAAAAAAAAAAAAAAAATCTTTTATCACATTCATTTCATTAATGATTTAATGTTGGAATCCTTATTCAAGGACAAAAAAGTTATTTTTTCTAACTAAGCCAATTTATTGATTATTTAAAAAAAATTGAGAGTTTTAATTGGTTAACAAAATTAATGTTTTCACAAAACGGATATAAATAATGTGAAAAGAGATACAAAGATTTTGATTCTAACATTTTTGAGTTTCTGTGCATTTTGATCTTTAGTTTTTCTTACTTATGCACCTGTAGCATATTTAAAAGAGGGTCTCACAGTGTGGTGTCACACTCTGAATGGCTAACAGCCACTAATTGGTCTCATTATCCTCTAACATTAGACCCCGCAATCATTTACTGTTCATTCAGAGGTTGACAACAAAGCTATAAGATCATCTTTAACATGTGCCCTTAATGAATAAGTTAAAAAAAAAAAAAAACTTTTATCTCATTCATTTTATTAATGATTTAATGTTGGAATCCTTATTCAAGGACAAAAAATTTATTTTTTCTGAGCCATTTTATTGATTATTTAAAAAATTAGGAGTTTTAATTGGTCAACAAAATTAAAGTCTTCTTAAAACGGATATAAATAATGTGAAAAGAGATACAAAGATTTTGATTCTAACATTTCTGAGTTTCTATGCATTTTTTTCTTGGGTTTTTCTAACTTGTGAACCAATAGCATATTTAAAAGAGGGTCTCACAGTGTGGTGTCACACTCTGAATGGCTAGTAGCCACTAATTGGTCTTATCCACTAACATTAGACCCTACAATCATTTACTATTCATTCAGAGGATGACAACAAAGCTATAAGATCATCTTTAACATGTGCCCTTAATGAATAAGTTAAAAAATTCTTTTATCTCATTCATTTTATTAATGATTTAATGTTGGAATCCTTATTCAAGGACAAGAATGATGAAAATGATGCTTCAGATGGAGAGTCAGAAGATACGGATCAAAGTACATCATCCAATGCGTGGAAGGTAAATTTTAGTCGGGCTTTATCTAAACTTGTTATAGCTTTTTACCACAGTGTGGTGCCATGGGGTGGTGTTATGGGAAAAGTGGTGTCACCTCAATACTTTTTGCTAATGTCATCACTTTTGGTTACACCACCAAAACACTTCTCTATGACATAACACCAGTTTTATGGTGCCTTCATACATTTTTTATTTTATTTTTCATTTTTTTAATAAAACAATATATTTTATAAAAAAGGAAAAGATATAAACTTGGAATAATTTAGTTTACTTTAAAACAATTTTTTTTTTAATAATGAATAATCTTACGGGCCAGTAATGTTCCATCGTCCAATCATACATGTTGATACAAAAGTTGGGCGTTCCTAGTTTGGGCTCTTGCTCTCGTACCAATTCGCTCTTAATGCTTGAAACCTGCGCACTAAGAAAATAAACAAACACCGTTAGGCTTATCATGGGATTGTCTCCCACGATTATCCTCCGGCGTGAGAGTAAGTAATCGGTTTTAGGGTTCTCGTAAAGAGTTTTAGGGTTTGTGAATCGTACCTTTAATGAGAATTATGTCATTCCTTATATAGGTGCAGAATCCTCGTAGGTTTCTTGCTCCTTACTCTTCGCACACGTGGTGCTTATCCGGGTTAAGGATATCTATTCCATAAATAGAAGATCCTTATCTACGCCTGGGTAGTTTTGGTTGGGCTTGGGTCTACGTGAGCCCAATCCCTTTGATAATACGGCCCAAGTCATTGTTATACTAGCCCACTCGTGGTGGGTTATGGCCTTAGTAATGTTTATCATTTGGGCTTGTGGCCCAAATATAGACTATACGTCATCAGTATGTATGTATGTATGTATGTATGTATGTATGTATGTATGTATATGTATATATTTGTCTCTACTAAATTTCTCAAAGTTTGACCAATTTTTCTCAATTTTAACTTTTAATTGGTCAATAAGAATGATTGATTTTGCCACTATTTTTATTCTTCAATAAATACTTCCAAAATGATGTAATTCTTTCTTGTATAAAAGATACTAGCTTATAAACCCGTGATAAATCACGGGCGGCTTATAAAAGTTTCTAAAAACAATCCAAATATTTGAAGTTACAAATGTGAATTTAAATTTAGGCTGTAGAATGTCTGACATGTAGTTGAAATTGTCTTCCATTAATCTCCAATAAAAGCCTCTTGTTGGAATGACCAAAGTTTCAACACTAATGATAGTAGTTTTACCGGTATAAGTAATGCATATTTAAAAACATCCTATTTATGTAACCGTAATTAGATATAAGCGAACCAAATATAACATGCTACTCAAGTGTAGCCGCGTATATTAGGTGTTTCAAGACTCCCTACATAAGCAGACTAAAAAAACAATATCAGTTGTTCGTATTGCACATGGTATACCCCCACGAGTATATTACAAGCTACAAAAACTAGTTACTGATTATATCTTAGACCTTTATGTTTTTAACATAGGTAATAATCATAACATAAACATACATCATGTACATACACAAAAGTCAAAATATTAACATAGTAACCATTGTAAGTCATACCATATAAACAATTCCGATATTAACAAATGAAACTAACTTGAACTTCAAAAGTGCCTATCAATCCATGCTCAAATCTTAACCAACCAAACTCAATTTCTACTAATAACTCTTGTCCCAAAAAGATGCTTCAAACAGTGAAGTGACATCGAAGAGGATTTACTTATACAATGTGAGTGTAATGTCCAAATATCTCACTTAGATAGAAATACGCTCTCATCTCGTCACAATGACTCCAGCTTATTCCTAAGTATTTACAAGTTATCGGACTATAGAAAAAAACTTTAACTCCATAATATATCTAAATGTTCCTACTTGCTATAAAAGTTGGTTAGTTCAACTTATCATTTTAAGCTTACTATCCGACCTTATTTTTATCCTCTAGAGCTCAAAATCTACATTGCAACCTGCATTAAGTAATTGCAGCATTAGCCTATAACTTTGTAATGAAACCATTTGCATTTGAAGAAATGAAAAATGAAGTACCTTCATCCGCTTTTATAGGAAGAAAAACATTTCTGTTCATAGTAAGTCTAATAAAAACATATGAGTTCGATCATAGTGAGTCTAATCATCCTACATTTCACCGAAATCGAACCCTCTATCAAATAACCGCCAAAATTATCGTCTTTCTATCTAAAAAAAACAAATCATAATGTTGCTAAAAGTATTAATATTAAGCCAAAATGCAACTGACACATCAGTAAGCAATCTAAAAGACCATATATTTATACAGGGCTATTCGAAATTTCGTACAAAAAACTGCTTACGAATGGCTCTTTAATAAGTAATCCTAAATAGCTTTCACCAATCCGACTCTCTAAAGATAAAGTGTATCTAAAATAGACATAGTTTTAAGTAAACCAGCTAAAACCTACACACGTGTGTATTTATATAGGCGTAACAGTATAACATTTAATCAACAAACCCTTGTACTCCTTTCTATTCAATTCATATACACATAACATCGCTATGTTTCAACAAATTAGAGAAAATTTTCAACCAGTAACTACAATCAAGATGTTATGAACTGGACCCTTGTTTACTTAAAAAAACATGGATGAATGAAGTAGGTAATGATATCATCCAAATTTACATTCTTTCATATGGAAACGTTATATTCACTATTATGATCCCAAATCATAATCCAGTACTTGGAATATATTTTGTCTTTATAACATCTCTAAAAACACCAAATATTAACATGTTATGATAAGTATTTAATATAAGAATGAAGATCAAATGAGAAGTTTTTAACGTCGAGAGGTTTGAAATAAACATTAGAAATGCATTTACTAGCGTTGATTCATACGTAGTTTTTATACGTAAAAATATTGTTTTTGTTGATTCAATACAAACGAGTGATTCAATATAGTCAGTTTAGTGTAGATTCACTGAAATATAGCTGATTCAAAACCTTTTCATTTATATGATATTTTGCAAATAATATAAATCAAAGGTTAAATTGTCAAAACTTTATAACACAAATTTGTTTCGATCTTATAAACTAGATAAACATTATGACTTCTGTTGTGCGTTTGGTTCACAGTATGTTTTGAAAGGAATTGTAATCTGTCAAAGGAATTGTAATTTGAATGAATTGTAATTCAAAGAGTTGGAATTTGATGTAATTGTAATGTATTGTAATTGTAATTGACATATTCTGTAACTTTGTTTGGTTGGATCTCAACGTAATTGTAATTTAAAAAAGATAAAAAAAAACTTAATAATACTAATAATAATAATAATAATAATAATAATAATAATAATAATAATAATAATAACAATAAATAATAATACTAATAATCATAGTATTAATAATAATAATAATAATAATAATAATAAATTATTATTATTATATTAATAATAATAATAATAATAATAATAATAATAATAATAATATTTTTATTATTTTTATTATTATTATCTTTATTATTATTAAAATAATAAAAATAATATTATTATAAATATTATATAAATATAATAAAAATAAATAAATATTATAATTTTAATATTTATATTAAATATTTATTATTATTATTATTATTATTATTATTATTATTATATTATATTTTTATTTCTATTATTATTATTATTCTATATTATTATTATAATAAATATTTATTATTATTATTATTTTATTATTATTATATAAATATTATTATAATAAATAATTAAATATTATTTTTTTATTATTACATAAATATTATTATATTAATATTTATATAATAATAATAATAATAATAATAATAATAATAATAATAATAATAATAATAATAATAATAATAATAATAATAATAATTCTGAATTACAACGTAATTCAAAACTTTCCATCCAACATCCTATGTAATCTGAATTCCCTCCTTTGTTGTAATTGTAATGGCTGAATTACAATTACAACGCAAACCAAACAGCCTACGTAATGTAATCTGAAATACAATTCCCTCCATTCTGCGAAACAAACAGCCTGCGTAATGTAATCAAATTACAATTACATCCAATTACGCCAGATTACGGCGAACCAAACGCCCCCTTAGGATATTAGTAGTAAATTTAAACGTACTTTAGGGACTTAAATGTACATTGTAATTGAGATTAGGACTAGACTTAAACTAGGACTTAGTTACTTGCCTTGGAAGGCAAGTAAAGGCCATATGGTCGGTTAGTTCATGGAAGGTCGGTTGGGGTGATTCCTTAACCGACTCAAACATGGTTTCTTTACCCCCTCATCTCTATAAATAGAGATGAGGGGGGATGCTAGTTTAACATTTTTCTTCCTCAATTGTAAAAACTTTATTGGTTTTAATAAAGGGTTCTTTGAAGGTATATCGTGTGCATATTCTTGTCGAGTCTTTGTAGTCTCTCGTGTTTGCTACTTGTTGCTCAGTATAAATCGCGATCTAGTGTTCCGCAATCGAACTTCGGGTTTATTGTCGAGGTTTTATCCAACAAGTGATATCAGAGCCACGGTTATTGTGGTCATCGAAGTTCGAGTGCTAGTTCAAGGTGCCGAGTTGGTTTCGAGGTTAGAGCAAAGAAAACAATTTTGGGTTTTGGATCGTATCTTGAAGTTGCAGGTACATGAGAGGTTGAAGAAAGGTTTAATTAATAAAGTTTCTTTTTATTATAAAACCTACGTGAAGTATTACTACTTACAAACTGACAAGGATGGTTTTTTTCTTTATAGCTATAAAGTCTAGGACTTCTTTTTAGTTTTCATAAACAATTCACGTGATTGGATTTTTTGGGAAAAAAAATCGATTATAGTGAAGGGATTTTTGTTGCTATTTTCTTGTGTACAAGTTTTGTAGTCGAGGTTCTTAGCTTTTAACTTGACTTGGTTGCTTGTTTATGATCGAGGTATTAGAAGGTTCATCTAATTAATTCGATTTGCAAGAAGGGTTTATAGCAACAGAGAGGAATATTGCACACGGCTTGTGAGGCTTGTCGGTAAAGTTGGTTAAGAAATAACTTGACAAGGTTTTTAGCAAGGTATAAAAAGAATGGCTAGTTCTATAACTAGGTTTGACATCGAGAAATTCGATGGGAAGAATGACTTCGAGTTATGGTAAATAAAGATGCGTGTTTTAATGGTACAGCTGGGATGTGATGCTACATTAGAGACATTACCCACGAACATGAAAGCAGGAGAAAAGGCTGCTTTGATGAAGAAGGCATACAATACCTTGATTCTATACTTGGGAGACTGGGTTTTACGGGAAGTTACCAAGGAAACATCTGCTGCAGGAATTTGGGCGAAGTTGACTAGTCTTTATATGACTAAGTCCTTAGCAAACAGACTATATCTAAAGAAGAAGTTGTACATGTTCTATATGAGTCCAGGTACGAAACTGGGTGATCATATAGATGAGTTTAATAAGTTGATACTTGATTTGGCGAATATTGATATCGAGATTGAGGATGAAGATCAGGCACTTATGTTACTTACGTTGTTGCCATCGTCTTATGAAAACTTTGTGGAGACATTGTTGTATGGGAGGGAATCCTTGACAATGGAGGATGTTCTGGCGACTCTGAATTCAAGGGAGTTGAAGAAAAGAACCGAAGGCATAAAGGAAGATACTAGTGATGGGTTATATGTAAGGGGAGGGTCAGATCATTCAAGGAAAGCTCATTCCATTGGAAGTTTGCGGTTTAAGTCAAGGGGTGGAACTGGTAAACTCAAGTGCTTCATATGTCATTCAGAGGGTCATCTGAAGAGAGACTGTCCAAAGAAGAAGTCAAGTGGGTTTGTCAAGAAGGGTAAGCATGATCAGGATTCTGATTCTTTTAGTGACGAGGGTAACACCTACTTTGAAGAAGCCTTGGTGGTAGTCGGGGAATGATGAGATGACTGAATTGGTAATGGATTCAGGTGGGTCTTATCATATGGCACCTAGGAGGGACTTCTTGTATGACTTCAAGGATGTTGATGGTGGTTCGGTTCAGTTAGGTGATAACAGGACATGCACTATCAGAGGAACAGGAAAAGTGAAGATATAGTTGCATGATGGTTCAAGCTTTATACTGGAAGATGTCAGGTATGTTCCAGGGTTAATAAAAAGCTTGATTTCATTGGGTACTCTTGAAAAAGAGGGTTATACTGTGAAGATGCAGATGGGTAGAGTCAAGGTGATCAAAGGTTGTCGGGTTATGATGACTGGGATCAGGAAAGAGAACTCTGTGTATACTTTTGAAGCAAAAGTGACGACTTTTGGTGTATAAAATCATGGAGGTCATAAACAAGTTGGGTTCAAACAACTTGGTCATAAACAAGTTGGGTTCAAACAACTTGGTCCTGGTGTTAAAATAGGAGTCCGTGGAGTACAGGTTGATGAACGTGTTTGTTTTGAGGTGGAACTGCAGGGAGCTCAAGGGAATCGTGAAGCTGAGGATGTTCAGGTTAGTAACGATGATGCTGCAGTGGCTCAAAGAAAGTTGGAGGACAAACAACTTGAAGAAAAGACAAACACATGCTGCTTGGTAAAGGAGCAGGAAAATGTACACCTTAGTATAAAGGTGGGGGCAGACATTACGGAAACCGGAGTACCTGATCAAGAGGGTGCAGAGGGTAATGTTGCTGAAAAGAAGAAAGTGAAGGAGTCTACGGAAGCTAATCTTGGAAAATTACTGAAGTACAATGCTTGGTCGACAAGGTGGTCCCTGGTCCGAGGTTCCAGCACAAGGAAAAGATGCTGAGTATCGGTTATGTTTAAGTGTTACTCCTAAGGTGGAAATTGTTAGGATATTAGTAGTAAACTTAAACGTACTTTAGGGACTTAAATGTACATGGTAATAATTGAGATTAGGACTAGACTTAAACTAGGACTTAGTTACTTGCCTTGGAAGGCAAGTAAAGGCCATATGGTCGGTTAGTTCATGGAAGGTCGGTTGGGGTGATTCCTTAACCGACTCAAACATGGTTTCTTTACCCCCTTATCTCTATAAATAGAGATGAGGGGGGATGCTAGTTTAACATTCTTCTTCCTCGTTGTAAGCTTTATTGGTTCTAATAAAGGAGTGTTCGAGGGTAATAACGTGTGCATATATTCTTGTCGATTTCTTTGTAGTCTCTTGTTTTGCTACTTGTGCTTGGTATAAATCGCGATCTAGTGTTCCACGATCGAACTTCGGGTTTGTTGTCGAGGTTTTATCCAACAACTTCAAATTGCGTTGCTTATAATTTCTCAATTTATCACCTGAACTAAAGTCTTGCATATAAACATAGTTATGTCTATATTCTTATGGTAAGTTTAGTCTTGTGTCGTGTGTGTAACGTTCTTCTGATTTTTAGAGAATTAACAAAATACCAACAATAGGATACCTATATATTTAGAATTGGACTCGTAGACATACTGTTGCAGGTAAGCAAGTATAAGCCTATTTTCCCCTTATCACAATTATAACGTTGCAGGTAAACAAGTTTGAACACTTGAGAATTGGACTCGTAGACATACTGTTGGTCACTGAAAATTTCTCAAAGGAATATGCGGTCCCGTCAGAATTTGATTATTGTAAAATTTACTATGCCAATCTCGAGTGTTTTGATAGAGAATATAATTTCTCCTTGGAAGGGAAGAATAAAGGTGAACTACCTAAAAGATACTATGATGTAACAATAAGATGCATTAATAGAAATGATATGTTCTATACTGAAGATATGTTCTACAAAGAAATTGAAATTCTCGGCACTTGTATGCATGAAAACATACAGTCTCTTCTTGGATTTTGTGACGAAGGCGGTCATATGATCCTTGTATACAAGGACATTGATGGTTTTGAATATCTTGGACAAATGTTGAACTCGCTATTTCTTACATGGGAGATACGTTTAAAAATCTGTCTTGATATTGCACACGGATTAAATTATATCCACAATGAGATGGAGGACCAAAAGATGGTTATTCATCGTAAAATAAGTAGTTCTGCAATTGTGTGGGACGTTATTAGGCTTCGGGCGATAATTACTGAATTTGAGCTATCGACATTCTTTCCATCTGATCATGTTGAAGACGTTGATGACCGTATCGGCCATGGTGAAAGTGTGAGTTATATGTGCATATTAGGTAAAACTGGTAAGGCAACAAAAGAATCAGATATATGCCTTTTTGGGCTAGTTATGTTTGAAATCCTATGTGGGACGTACTACACAGATTTATGGCTTGAGAATGGAAACGAGGATGTGGTGCAACCATGGTTAAAGGAAGGAATATTAAAGCAAAAGATGGCTCGGGCAATAAGGGAAGAGAATTTGGATAACAAGAAATTTCTTAAGAAAGGACCCAATGAAGAGTCGTTGGACACATTTATAAAAATCATTGAACAATGTTTGGCGGTAAATCCGGAGCAACGTCCAACGTCGCAAGTCATCATCCAGGAACTGGAGAAAGCGTTATTGTTTCACGTAAGTCAACATTTTATAAAGATAATTTGTCTTCGTATTGTGCTTATACAATAAAAATATATATTTAAATGTAGAATTTGTTATATATTGTAAGTTTAAACATAAAACTACACTTGTATACCATTTGGAATACAAAATATAGTCTATTCTTGTATCCTTCTAAGTCGTTAATTAAATGAGTATAGTTTAGTTCCACAAACTAGGAGGAAAGCCATAATTGCAGAGTTTATATTTGAAAAATTATCAACTATCCGAATACTTGAAAACATTAATATCCATAAATTTAATGAAAGTTATCGTTCAAAAAAAATTAATATCCATAAATTAAAATACTTTTGAAGGAGACTTATGAAGTGTCTCATAATTTACAGGAAAACCACAAGGACCCCTTGAGAATGTCATTTAAAGACATTGAATCAGCCACACAAAATTTTAGTCGTGCAAATGACATTGGAGGTGGTGGTTTTGGTAGGGTGTACAAAGGAGAATTTGCATCTGAACATGGATCCCATACAATTGTCGCAAAGCAGTTAGATACACATCTTGGTCAAGGGGATCAGCAGTTTTACAATGAGCTACATATTCTTTCTGAGTATAAACATGAGAATGTCATCGGTCTTGTAGGCTATAACAACGATGAACAAGAAAGAATCATTGTCTATGAATATGCCTCCAAAGGAAGTCTTGACAGATATTTGAATGATGCTAGTCTTACTTGGATTAATCGGCTTAACATTTGCATTGATGTTGCTAGGGGATTAGCTTTCCTTCATGGAGGTGTCCGAGAACACGAGGCGGTGATACATAGGGACATGAAAACTGCTAACATTCTACTATTTGATGACTGGAAGGCAAAAGTTACTGATTACGGGCTTTCGTTAATATGTACAATCAGTGATGAAACAGACTATGTCATTGATCATGTTTCCGGCACACGAGGATACTGCGACCCAGTATATCAAAAATCAGGTTTCTTAACCAAAGAATCTGATATTTATTCGCTTGGTGTGATTTTATTTGAGATCTTGTATGGGAAATCAACGTATGAGATCAAGAAACGTGAGAATCAGTTTCTACACAGTTTAGTTCAACAGCGCCTTGAGGAAGGAAGATTAGACGAGGTTGTGTTTAACGCTATAAAGAACCAAATCGTGCCGGAAGCATTGGCCACATTTCAGGCGATTGCCTACAAGTGCTTACATGATGATAGGGAAAAACGACCAACAGCACAACATGTTCTGGTACAGCTTCAGAAGGCATTGGAATTGCAAGTAAGTACTCGCTGTTTCAAAAAAGCTGGCTTCCTTTAAATATTTTTTTTATTTAGACTAAACTTTGCTGTTCGACTTCACTTTGTCTTCTTTTAGTCTTGTTCAAAGTTTAATGTACCAAAACCGGTTATACATAAAAAAAAACAAGTAAAACATCAAACTATATATATCACACTTTCAGAAATAGCTGGCTTCCTTTTAAATGACTTGGTTTTGTGTTAAAAAAAATTTATAATTTGTGTTAGGTAAAGGATGTACCCGTTTCCAAGGAATCCTAGAGATGGCACGAAATCCTGGACATATGTTAGTATGCATAAAGCTAACTTGGAGGCTAAAGTTGTTCAAGATCTGGCAAGATGATTATCTGCAAGAGTGCAAGTTTTAAGTTTGGAGTATATTTAACGCTTATTAGTTTGTGTCTTAATCAAAATAAAAAACACATGTTGTTGATATGTGTGAGATCGTTTGTTGTTTTTTGTAGTGTGGATCGTAGAAACACTTTTGATATGTGGAAAAAACAAATAAACAGATATAACAACTCCCTGAGAGTTATTTGAATTAGCACCTCCCAAAAGTACTTAGCAAGTTTCAAAATAAGTGGTTTGTTTTGTGGTTATCAGAGGGTCAAGTAGCAGAAGCACAAAACAAGAACACGACACAAGGTATTGCCGCCAAACACGCAGATTTTATTTATTGAAGAAACTAACACAAAACTCCAATAAGATACAATGTAATTCCCTACCCCTCGTTGTATATATAGACTAACCTAGACGCGTTAGACTTTAACTAGGATTACAATAAAAGCTATCCTAAAACAATGAGGACTACTCCATATTAGGATAAACTTAGACGAGTTGGACTAGCACTCCAAGAAGCATTACAGAAACCTGATAACACGCCTTAAGCCACATCAGACTTCAACTCCAACTAGGATAGCTTTCTTGATTCTGGAACACGCTTTACAGCCACATCCAATACTCAGGAATTCGCCAACAATCAACCCCTGAATTTTTGAGTCGAAGAGGGTAACTCACGCACACCAAGTAACGATCTTATCTCCTTGAACCTTATACATGCCAAGGCCTTCGTTAATGGGTCTGCTCTTTGATTCTCTCAAGATACATGCTTAACAATTACCTGCTCATTCTCAGTCACTTCCGCCAATAACTCCCTTAGCCAAATTGCTTGACACGCAGCTGCAATGGCTGCCATGAACTCAGCTTCACACGAAGATAACGCGAACGGTAGTTTGCTTTTGTAAGCACCATGTAATGGACGATGTATCAAGGTAGAAAACATGTCCATTAGTGCTTCGTCCATCATCTACATCAACATTATGACCGCTATATCCCACCAGTCTCATGTCATTACTACGATCGTATTTAATACCAAACGAAGTCGCACCTTTAAGATAACGTAGGATTTGCTTGATAGCACGAGCATGTGATTCTCTTGGACTTTTGATACGTGTCAATTATAGTATAATAATATTCCAAGGAAATACCGGTTAAAGTAATTCCCGGGTCGTTCTTCTCAACGAAAGCTCAAATGGAAAATTTGAATTATCGAATGGGGAATCGTGTCGTGAAAGTGAGTGGTGAAAGAGTGATAGAGTGAAAATAGCAATCAAGGAAATCAAATATTAACAAACAACAATTAAGCATGCAAAGATTACAAACTAACTATGCACCGAATTGAAAAACGCGAAAACGGTAATGCACACGTAAAAATTAAAACGTAACGTTCTACGAAAAATGACCCTACAAACTTGGAAATATTTTTTAAAAATTAAAAACTTATAAAAAGAATTTTAGGAAAAAGAAAAATATTTTTTTTACTTTTCTTTTATTTTCTAGAATTTATTTTGAATTTATTGAATTAAAAATGAATTAAAAATAAGAAAAATAGAAAATTAAAGTGTAAAATTGAAAATAAAATTCTAAAAATTCTAAAATATTATAAAAGAAATTCTAAAATTATTTTTGTATTTTTCAGAACCTTTTTGTATTTTTTATTGATTTTTTGGAATTTAAAAATGATTTAAAAATTAAAAATAATCAAAAGAAATTATTAAAAATAGTAAAACTATTCAGAAAAATCTGGAAAAATTCCAGAAAATCAAAAATATTAAAAAGAACTCAAAATAAAATTTTGAAGAAAATTTGAAAATCTGGACTGCTTATTGAGTGAAAACTGCTTATCACAAGTGCTTATAGTGCTTATTAATAAGCACTTGTGATAAAAACTTATGAAACTGAAATTACAAACTTATTATGATGAATTAAACTCAGATTTGACAGATTTATGACCAAATAAAACTCAAAGTTCCACAGATTCAATAATTAAAATGCAATAAGCTCACAAATAAGCTCTAAATGCAAGTAGAATAAGCACAAGACTGATCAGTAACAAAATAAAGGTATTAAAACCTCAACCTACTCCTAATAACTCAGATACAAATACAAAATTCAAAACTCTAACACAGAATCACAAAAGCAGTTCTAATAAGTAAAAAAATAAAACAATTCGGCTTCAAACAGTCAACTAGACAAGCAAGTTAAGCTGATCAATTAAGCTCAAATCTCAGAACTTATGGGAGAAAGAGTTACACTACCTAACATACTATCTAGAAAACTTAAAAGCCCTATGGTAGTATCACCAATTGAACTCCAATAAGGACAAAGTTCAGCAGCTAGTAGGAAGCAAAAACTGAGAGCAGTTGAAACAATGCTACTCCTAAATGAATTGTTAAACTGATATAGAACTAGATTACTCTTACTAGTACTATACTACAAAGACCATTACCTAATGCAATTACTAATGCAGATAACAAACTAAATATCCACAGGAACTCATCAATCTCAAATAATCCAAACACCCTATGTGACAGATTACTCAAAACAACTTGAATCCACAAGCTGATGCACAATAAAACAATGCAAACTCACTATTAGCTAATAATCTCAATCAAACAGTACATGAATTCAATACTCAACAATCTCAGATTCAAAATAATCCAATTACACAATATTCAACTAACTCCACTAATTCAGCTATGAAATCCAAATGTTGTACACAGTAACCACACAATCCAAACACTCTTGCAACTACTTATTTTATTATTAATCCTAAATTACACTTCCATAATCTATACTACTGATCTAATGCTCTTCCAAAATCACAACAAAAGCAGATTTAGTTAACACCTACAACCAGATTCCCACAACAATTGATACACAGTTCCACAAACAAGACAACTGCTGAGTCAAATCAGATCAATCAATTCAACTAACTGAGAAATCAATCAACCAAAAATTCACTAGATAGACAGATATGAATGAATTATTAACCTAGCTATACTAAAATGTTGCAATACACTATTACTTTGCAATGAATAAACTATATAAGCTGAAATTAACAACTAGAGATCTACTAAAATTGTATAACAAGCAAATTAGTCAACTACTTTTAACTACTATTGCAAAGATTAAATGAAATGAATTGAACTTACAACCTAATACCCCCTCAGCCAAACAGAGGGGGTTTCACTTTGCTTGCCTGTCTTTTGACAGGCTGAGTACTTCCAAATCCTACTCAAGCTGTCCAATTCGCCATCATTCACCACATTATCTCAGCAACAATTGAGGAATTAGACTTCTGATTTCAATTAATCAACTGACCTTATTTCCTTACTCAGACTCTACCATTTCACTATTAGCTAGTAAGCTAAAATGAAATTCATGAAAGAAAAATAAACTCTATGATAAGTTTTATTACTATTTATATATTTTTTTTTTATTTTTTTTTTATATGAAACTGAATGTGAAACTGAATAAGAGTAACAGAATGAAACTAGATTTAAGTAATGAAATATAGAATAAGCTGTAAGAAACAAATATAAGCTGAGATAAGCTCAAAGTAAACTGAAATGTATTAAAAATGACTGGAAATTTTATTACAACTCTTTTAGAAATTACAAAAGCTAATCTAATACAATCTGAAATAAAATGAGCAGCATAACTCTACACTAAAAAATTACACTCCATGAACTAAAATTTAACACCTATTTATAGCGAGTGAGGGTGAGGAGCTCACGGATTGCCAGGTTGGCAATCCGTGTGAGTTGTGTTTCTTTGAGGCCTCTGAGCGCCCTTGGATCACTTCTAATCATTTCATCCCGAATTTCCACCCTTAGATTAGCTTCAATGACGCGTCTCAGCAAATAAGATTGTGCCACGTTGCCCATTTGTGTGCTTCTTGGATTCACTGACAATCACTGACACACTGACATCCTTCTAGAAACACTTTGAATTGACCACAGTACCCTTAATCTCAGTTAATTTTATTAATTGAAAAGTGAATAGTAACTAGGGTTCTTGGTCTGGGTAAATGGGGGTGAATTTGGAGGAAATGGGAGCGGGGTGTTTGGTTTGTATGTGTTATTTTGACTTTTTTGACCGAAATTAATATTGGGTGGGCTCGGGTAAAAAACTTAGGGAATGGGCTTTGGATTAAAGGTTGAGTGGGCTGTGGAATTATCTTTGGACCAGGCCAGTATTTTGAAGATTTGGCAGATTTTTTAATACAAATTACAAGGGCCAATTGTGTACAATCTGAAAATCCAAGGATCATTTCTGCCATTACTGAAAACTAAGTCCAAGGGTTGAAATTAACTATAATGAATCTTCAAGGATTAATTTGAGCATAAATCTGATCCGGACTTGAAAATTGCTCCCCGGCTTCGGTTCTTAAATCCTTTTTCACTCTCATGCTCGGTTTTTGCTTTGTTTTGTCCATTTATCGTAATATCCGTACCTGCAAGTCACAAACACAGAAACACACGATTTCTTGGCATTTATTAGTTCAAATAGTCAAATTGGGTTGGTGTTTGGCCATAAAATGGTGAGTAAATAAGTACTCACCAAAATCCCCCCGACTAAAGTATTGCCGTGTCCTCACGCAATGTGATCAATTCACGCTCTTAGGATAAATAATTTTGATACTCTTTTTACTAACTTTGAAAAGTAGCAAGGCGGTTCAAAAGAGATTACAAAATCATTTATTCCCGAAAAACGCTCCGTTTTCCAAAATTTTCCTTTTATTCCTTTATTCCACTTACACTTCTATTCTTGTACTTTTCCATAATTCACACTTGTGACGGTTTGTTGAACTTTCATTATCTTGCAATAATTATTAGGGTCAACGAGTAGAAACACTTCTTTTAAGAAGCGACCATATGGTTAAAATTCGTCATCCTTGATTTTTCACAAGTCCCCAAACTAAGCGTACAAACGAGATCACAGCTTATCTACAAATTAGATGCTAACACTACTCATAACAGTTACTTGTGGAAACTTCTTACTCCCATTTCCTAGGTTTTGTATCTCAATATTTTACTTTTGTTGAGAAATGAATTGCTTCATATTTTCTCGTTTCAATAATTTTTAGTCCGATAGTAATACCTAAGTTAAAACGATAAGTAGTTATTCATTTTCTCTTAAGAACCACTGCAATAGAAATTCGGTCCATTTCAAGGAATGAGGGGTACATACAATATCAAGGATATAAGTTGCGGAGTACGATCACGTGCACCTCATGTGACTGATTACTAATCACGTATCACATGCACCTCACGCGCCAACAACTTATTAATACATACATAGCTCTTATTCATCATACTTTCATTTTTTTCATTTTTCACTTTTTTTCATTCATTTTTTTTTTCATACTTTTCACTTTTTTCTTTCTTTCTTGACTTTTTTCTAACAACAATGGAAGCTTAACGGGTAGCTCCAAAACCACATAAATAATCAACTTTTGACTTTTGATTTTTTCACTTTTCGCTCTTATTTTTGGTGTTCCTTGATATATACCCAACTTCTAAAGCAAAAATTCTCTTAAGAAAATAAAGAACTAAATATTATTCAAACCGAAATACCACTAATTAACCTAGAACATCTATTTATATATTGGTGACATATCTGATGGGAGTAAAAAGCCACAAGTACCTCTCATGAGCTCTAAAGAGAACCACTACTCCACGTTTAGCATCTAACTTCTAAATAAACTCTATCATTTCTCGCTCTTCGCAATTTAAGATTCCAAATAATGAAACCCGCGAATACTTAGCCGATAATCAGCCACGCATATATAAAGTCAGTTACGGAAACTTGCAAATTCTAGAAGAAGAATTCGCGTTTTCTAGCTCCTAGTGTAAAAGACTAGCGAAAGCTTTTAAGCTGCGCATGTATAAAGTCAAGTACGGGAACTTGCAGATTCTTAAGAAAGAATTCGCATTTTATAGCTCCTTGTGTACAAAACTAGCACAAGCTTATATGATCATCATTGGTTAAGGGAACAAGCTAGGGCTCAACACGCCCGGTCAAGTCAAAATATTTATTCCTACTCTCGCCAGCAAGAAAGTCAACAAGGTGTCAAAACACTTATTCAAACTTTATTATATTTTTGCACAACTTTTTTAACCTTTTCACATCTTTTTTTTTTTTTTTTTTTTTTTTTTTTTTTTTTTTTTTTTTTTTTGCTTTTTCATTGCTTTTTTATCAAAATTTTTGAAATTTCCAATTTTTTTCAATTTTTTTTATTTTTGGTGGAAAACCGGAGTTGCAAGAGTGCACGACTTGTGAAACATGCAAGGTCAAAATCGAATCGAAGATTCACCCTCCCCCCGACTAGAACGAAACATTGTCCTCAATGTTTGATGGGTTAAGGCAATCCTAACAAAATTCTAGGCCGTTTATTAATTATGCCAAAGAAAACGTTAGTCGATAAGATTTAACGGATATAGGATTTCCAAATAGCATCGATGAATGAGACTCCAAGTGAAGAGATAACGAGCACGAGAGTCATCATAAATCGCGGACAATCCTGAACAATCATCACAAACAACCACGAAACACAAGAGTAAAAGAGGCACCCCCTCCTCACATTAGGTGTTAGAAAATAGAAATATAAGAAGATGAAATTGGATAAGCATGGGTTGCCTCCCACGAAGCGCTTGTTTTTGTTCACCGAGTCACATGAGCTTGACTCGATCCCCGAATTAATTCGTCCTTGGGGAAAATCCGTGGAAAAAATAATCTCATTCGGGCTTTCATTCAAAATATTTTGAAAAACTTATGATTTATGTGAAAGTTCCATCCCGAATAGATAACCGCTGGTACGTTAATTTTGAAAACTTTGAAAAACGATACCAGGATCAAAAACAACATCCTCACTCCCCACGGAGTGAAGGATAAGAGAAACCACACCAAACTTTATAAATGGTAAGAAAGTCATGATAACAATCTTGAAAAACTCCTCATCTTCATCAAAATAAAACTGCATAATTATGGAATTATGACTTTTATCATTCAAGCTCCTTTTAAAATCTTTTCCGGGTGGGAGGGTTGGGAAAAACTTTTCATTAAAACTCTCATTCTTAAAAACACCACCCGGATCATGATCAATTTCAAGATCAAAACTGAAACTCTCATATTCAGATTTAGAAAACTTTTCAATTTTATATTCAAATTCATCAAAACGAAATGATTCAAATTCCAGAAGAGAGATAAAAGCATGAGAAGTGGTACTGCCACGACTCGTCTCTTCCGAGTGATCAAAATAAAAAGCTTCAAATGTCGGATCATAAAAATCATGACGATAAGTGGGATTGCCACTTATTTCCTCAGTCGTGTCAAAGGAGAAACTCTCAAAGTCTGGTAAAAATTCCTCGAGCTCGGGCTCAAGAGGATCGTCAATCGAAAGCTCAATCTTCGTCTTAACTTTATCCGGAGGGATTGACGGTTCTTCGTTCAACAAATTGTCAAGAAAAATAGTATCTCCCTCCGAATCAAAGTAAGAATCATCAATCTCAGAAAACGGAATCGTTTCAATAGCAAGAAATTCATCGACCTCTTCCCAAAAAGAATCATATTCCTTAGTCGTAGGAAATGATGGGGAAGAGTCGGGGACGAACGTTTTCACAAAATCATCAAAAGTATAATCACAAACATCGATGCTATTAACGGAGTACTTCTTCAATTTCGAAGCATCGGCTTTAAAAATCATAATATCATCATCGTGTCGTAAAGTTAAAGTATCCTCATAATGGTCTACTAGGGCTTTAGCGGTTCGTAAAAATGGTCGCCCTAGTATTAGAGGAACTCTCGGATCAGCTTCAAAATTGACAACAACGAAATCTGCCGGAAAAGTACACGAATTCACACGAACAAAAACGTCCTCAGCAATTCCAACTGGATGAGTGATCGATCGGTTAGCAAGCTCCAAAGTCATTCTCGTCGGTTTAAGAGCCCCCATTCCAAGTTGTCCGTAGATCGATAATGGCATGAGGTTAATACTTGCACCTGAATCGGCCAGGGCGTTACAAACTTCTTGATCTTTCAAAGAACAAGGAATGAGAAACTTTCCCGAGTCACCAAGCTTTTCAGGAAGCTTCTTGAGAAGAATCGCAGAGCATTGAACATTAATCGGCGTTTCGGCTAATTCGAGCAATTTCTCTTTATTACTTATCAGATTTTTAAATGTTGAAGCAAATTTCGGCATGTAAACAAGAGCATCCATGAAACTGATATCAAAGTGCAACTTTTGAAAAATATCGAGAAACTTTTCCATTTGTTTTTTAGACTTTGCACGGAGCTCTTCATCATTAAATCGTGACGGATATGGCAATTTAGACTTGTATTTCACATTATTTTCAAAAACAACTTTTTCTTTATCTTTCGACTTTTGGACAACCAGAGGTTGGACGTTTTCAGATCCTCCATTATTAACAGGAGGAACCGGGTCCTTTGTCGCCTCGGTCTCACAGTCTACTACCTTTGGTGGAGACGAAGAAGAAGAAGAGGTAGTAGGAACTGTGGGTCCCTCATATGTAGCACCACTGCGAGTTATGATCGCCTTTACTTCGCCCCTCGGGTTTGCGATCGTGTTGCTTGGCAAAGATGTAATACCCGAACCCGAGGATCGATCATTTAAACGTTTGTTGATATCATTGATTTGAGTTGCAAACATTTTCGTGGTTTCCTCTTGTTTAGCAATTAAGGCTTGTTGTCCTTGAAGCAATTGTTTAATCAACTCTTCCGTGGGCGACGGATTTGGAATAGCAGCTTGATTTTGATGATTAAAACTTTGCCCACGGTTTTGAAAATTGCCATTATTCTGATTTCCATGATTATTATTCTGAAAATTCCCATTGTTTTGAAAATTGTTCCCTTGAGGCGGGCCTTGGTGGTAATTTTCTCGGTTTTGATTTTGAAAATTCTGATTTTGTCCTTGAAAACCATTATTTCCACGGTTGTGATTCTGATTGTTATTGAATTGATGATTACGGTTTTGCACATTGTTATTCTGATTCACTTGATTAGGTTGATTAAACCCGGGTGGTCCTTGAAAATGGCTCGAACGGTAGCTGAGGAGATTACGATCTCCTTGAAGAGGTGGGTAACCGTTGCCACCCATATTTGCAGCATACACGTTCTCTTGAGCAAAAGAGCCGGTCGTCGGACATTCATAATACGGGTGTGGACCACCACAAGTTTCACAAACGACATTGACCACATTAACTTGTGTATTTTTGACTGGATTCGGCATCATTTGGTACATTCTTAGCATAGCCGTCGACAAATCGTCAACTTTCTTACTCAAAACGGCTAGCTCGGGATTAGAAGAAGAAGTAAGAGTCGCAGTCGATCTTATTGGCTCATTCCTCTCGGCTGAGGAATCCCAATAGTTGTAATGGGCCGTCATATTCTCAATTAGCTCGTAACAATCCTCAGGACGACGTTTCATAAAAGTACCACCAGCTGCAGCATTGATCGTGTCCCGATGTCGTAAAGTCAAACCATTATAAAACGTATCGATTATCGTGACGAGAAGCATATTATGATTCGGACAACGATCAATGGCAAGCTTGTAACGCTCCCAAGCCTCAAACAAAGACTCATCGGGGAGTTGTCGAAAGTTGCTAATATCATTCCTCAATTTCGTCACCATCGATGGTGGAAAATACTTCGCCAGGAACTTGGAAACCATCTCATTGAAAGTATGAATCGAGTTCCTGGGAAGACGATCAAACCACGCGGTGGCATGATGCGTAAGAGAATAGGGGAAGAGAGAGAGACGGAGGGCGTCATCGGAGACCCCGTTTTGTTTCATATTTTGGGTGACGGTTAAAAACTTATCAAGATGCTTATTTGCATCGTCACCCGGTAATCCGTGAAATTGACACGAATTTTGGACTTGTTGTATCATGTGGTGCTTAAGTCCAAAATCCGTAGCCTCAATATTTAGAGGGGCAATCGGGCCACCTCTACCATGCATTGTGGGTTGGCACAGCTCCTCCATCGTTCGGAGATCAGGAGCCGGCATGTGTTGGTTTTCATCACCACCCACCGGAGGGTGTTGATCATTCATATCCATTTCCTCAACGTTAAGGAAATGGACACGGTGTGTGTGTCGTATTACCCTTTCGGGATTTGATAACGGTGATATAAGACTCTCAAAAGAAGAGCGGGTGTGCATACACCAAAAGCACAATTAAAAAGAAAATAAAAAGAAAAAGGAAAATCTTTTTGTTTTTTATATTTTTCACAAAACTTTTTATTTCTTTTGTTTTTCTTTTCTTAAAACGTAATATTAATCGAAAATCGTTTCTTTCAAAACCACTCGCGACGGGACGGGAGAGAAGAATGGATCTCTCTTCAGCTAGCAATTTAATGTCTTAGCTTCCGTATTTCCCGCTTATTCGGTTGTAGTAATTGAAATAGTCCGATAAACAACTAAATTACGTTTTCGTTATATTGCGAGACTTATTTGGTTTACAACGCCCTTTATTTCGATCGAGTCGAGGCTGTAACTTTTATTATTTTTTTGGTATTTTTGAAAACACTTTAGTAAAAGTGTTTTTGATTTTTCAATTTTTATAGAGATATATATACAAAGTAGAAGAAGGCTTATCAAAACACGATTTTCCAAAACAATGATTCAAAAATTCACTTTAAGCCTTCCCCGGCAACGGCGCCAAAAATTGATACGTGTCAATTATAGTATAATAATATTCCAAGGAAATACCGGTTAAAGTAATTCCCGGGTCGTTCTTCCCAACGAAAGCTCAAATGGAAAATTTGAATTATCGAATGGGGAATCGTGTCGTGAAAGTGAGTGGTGAAAGAGTGATAGAGTGAAAATAGCAATCAAGGAAATCAAATATTAACAAACAACAATTAAGCATGCAAAGATTACAAACTAACTATGCACCGAATTGAAAAACGCGAAAACGGTAATGCACACGTAAAAATTAAAACGTAACGTTCTACGAAAAATGACCCTACAAACTTGGAAATATTTTTTAAAAATTAAAAACTTATAAAAAAATTTTAGGAAAAAGAAAAATATTTTTTTTACTTTTCTTTTATTTTCTAGAATTTATTTTGAATTTATTGAATTAAAAATGAATTAAAAATAAGAAAAATAGAAAATTAAAGTGTAAAATTGAAAATAAAATTCTAAAAATTCTAAAATATTATAAAAGAAATTCTAAAATTATTTTTGTATTTTTCAGAACCTTTTTGTATTTTTTATTGATTTTTTGGAATTTAAAAATGATTTAAAAATTAAAAATAATCAAAAGAAATTATTAAAAATAGTAAAACTATTCAGAAAAATCTGGAAAAATTCCAGAAAATCAAAAATATTAAAAAGAACTCAAAATAAAATTTTGAAGAAAATTTGAAAATCTGGACTGCTTATTGAGTGAAAACTGCTTATCACAAGTGCTTATAGTGCTTATTAATAAGCACTTGTGATAAAAACTTATGAAACTGAAATTACAAACTTATTATGATGAATTAAACTCAGATTTGACAGATTTATGACCAAATAAAACTCAAAGTTCCACAGATTCAATAATTAAAATGCAATAAGCTCACAAATAAGCTCTAAATGCAAGTAGAATAAGCACAAGACTGATCAGTAACAAAATAAAGGTATTAAAACCTCAACCTACTCCTAATAACTCAGATACAAATACAAAATTCAAAACTCTAACACAGAATCACAAAAGCAGTTCTAATAAGTAAAAAAATAAAACAATTCGGCTTCAAACAGTCAACTAGACAAGCAAGTTAAGCTGATCAATTAAGCTCAAATCTCAGAACTTATGGGAGAAAGAGTTACACTACCTAACATACTATCTAGAAAACTTAAAAGCCCTATGGTAGTATCACCAATTGAACTCCAA
This sequence comes from Artemisia argyi, assembly GCA_030686995.1. Classification (NCBI taxonomy): domain Eukaryota; kingdom Viridiplantae; phylum Streptophyta; class Magnoliopsida; order Asterales; family Asteraceae; genus Artemisia; species Artemisia argyi. Next base: position 10,903,582 of record CM060703.1, on the reverse strand, counting down.
TAAGGACAAAGTTCAGCAGCTAGTAGGAAGCAAAAACTGAGAGCAGTTGAAACAATGCTACTCCTAAATGAATTGTTAAACTGATATAGAACTAGATTACTCTTACTAGTACTATACTACAAAGACCATTACCTAATGCAATTACTAATGCAGATAACAAACTAAATATCCACAGGAACTCATCAATCTCAAATAATCCAAACACCCTATGTGACAGATTACTCAAAACAACTTGAATCCACAAGCTGATGCACAATAAAACAATGCAAACTCACTATTAGCTAATAATCTCAATCAAACAGTACATGAATTCAATACTCAACAATCTCAGATTCAAAATAATCCAATTACACAATATTCAACTAACTCCACTAATTCAGCTATGAAATCCAAATGTTGTATACAGTAACCACACAATCCAAACACTCTTGCAACTACTTATTTTATTATTAATCCTAAATTACACTTCCATAATCTATACTACTGATCTAATGCTCTTACAAAATCACAACAAAAGCAGATTTAGTTAACACCTACAACCAGATTCCCACAACAATTGATACACAGTTCCACAAACAAGACAACTGCTGAGTCAAATCAGATCAATCAATTCAACTAACTGAGAAATCAATCAACCAAAAATTCACTAGATAGACAGATATGAATGAATTATTAAACTAGCTATACTAAAATGTTGCAATACACTATTACTTTGCAATGAATAAACTATATAAGCTGAAATTAACAACTAGAGATCTACTAAAATTGTATAACAAGCAAATTAGTCAACTACTTTTAACTACTATTGCAAAGATTAAATGAAATGAATTGAACTTACAACCTAATACCCCCTCAGCCAAACAGAGGGGGTTTCACTTTGCTTGCCTGTCTTTTGACAGGCTGAGTACTTCCAAATCCTACTCAAGCTGTCCAATTCGCCATCATTCACCACATTATCTCAGCAACAATTGAGGAATTAGACTTCTGATTTCAATTAATCAACTGACCTTATTTCCTTACTCAGACTCTACCATTTCACTATTAGCTAGTAAGCTAAAATGAAATTCATGAAAGAAAAATAAACTCTATGATAAGTTTTATTACTATTTATATATATATATATATATTTTTTTTATATGAAACTGAATGTGAAACTGAATAAGAGTAACAGAATGAAACTAGATTTAAGTAATGAAATATAGAATAAGTTGTAAGAAACAAATATAAGCTGAGATAAGCTCAAAGTAAACTGAAATGTATTAAAAATGACTGGAAATTTTATTACAACTCTTTTAGAAATTACAAAAGCTAATCTAATACAATCTGAAATAAAATGAGCAGCATAACTCTACACTAAAAAATTACACTCCATGAACTAAAATTTAACACCTATTTATAGCGAGTGAGGGTGAGGAGCTCACGGATTGCCAGGTTGGCAATCCGTGTGAGTTGTGTTTCTTTGAGGCCTCTGAGCGCCCTTGGATCACTTCTAATCATTTTATCCCGAATTTCCACCCTTAGATTAGCTTCAATGACGCGTCTCAGCAAATAAGATTGTGCCACGTTGCCCATTTGTGTGCTTCTTGGATTCACTGACAATCACTGACACACTGACATCCTTCTAGAAACACTTTGAATTGACCACAGTACCCTTAATCTCAGTTAATTTTATTAATTGAAAAGTGAATAGTAACTAGGGTTCTTGGTCTGGGTAAATGGGGGTGAATTTGGAGGAAATGGGAGCGGGGTGTTTGGTTTGTATGTGTTATTTTGACTTTTTTGACCGAAATTAATATTGGGTGGGCTCGGGTAAAAAACTTAGGGAATGGGCTTTGGATTAAAGGTTGAGTGGGCTGTGGAATTATCTTTGGACCAGGCCAGTATTTTGAAGATTTGGCAGATTTTTTAATACAAATTACAAGGGCCAATTGTGTACAATCTGAAAATCCAAGGATCATTTCTGCCATTACTGAAAACTAAGTCCAAGGGTTGAAATTAACTATAATGAATCTTCAAGGATTAATTTGAGCATAAATCTGATCCGGACTTGAAAATTGCTCCCCGGCTTCGGTTCTTAAATCCTTTTTCACTCTCATGCTCGGTTTTTGCTTTGTTTTGTCCATTTATCGTAATATCCGTACCTGCAAGTCACAAACACAGAAACACACGATTTCTTGGCATTTATTAGTTCAAATAGTCAAATTGGGTTGGTGTTTGGCCATAAAATGGTGAGTAAATAAGTACTCACCAACTTTGCATATACCGACTAACCACTCCAACCGAGTAAGTCAAATCTGGACGAGTGTGCAAAAGGTAACGCAAGCAACCCACCACTTTTCGATATTGGGTAGCTTCAACTTCTGGTTCATCTTTTGCTTTTGACAACTTGAGTCCCGGTTCCATTGGACGTAAAGTTGCATTCCAATCTTCTATACCAGCTTCTTTCAAGATCTTCCTTGCATATCTCTCTTGTTTGATCTCCACGCAATCTTTTTCTTGTGAGACTTCGATACCTAAGTAATAAGTTAACTCACCAAGATCCGACATTTCAAATTGAGACACCATTCTCTAGCTTTTGAACTTGTTTATGAGGTCTAAGCTCGTTCCATTCACGAATAAATCATCCTCATATACCACGACGATGATACATTCTCCATTGGGAACCTTTCTATAGACCACCTTTTCGTGCACGCATTGTAGAAAACCCATCTCTTTTAAAGTACTATCGAGCTCCTTTCGATCACCATTTAGAAGAGCCGTTTTCAAATCTAAGTGATGAATCTTCCATCCTTTCCCGGCTGCGAGAGCAATAAAGTGTCGTATGGTCTCAAGTCGAGCTACCGGTACGAATACTTCATCACATTCAATAACAGGTTGTTGTTCATCTTGTTAGGATTAGTATGCAAATTAGTCAAATTTATAAGGGGCTTAGTGTTACTTTAGTCAAAGTAGGATTATAGGTCGGTTCACATGCTATTTATATGGCATATATGATCTGTTGAGTCCTAGCATTCGGTTTTTGGTTTTCTTCTTTGTAGCAGCCGACTACAACTCAGTTTAGAGTTGGTTTTCTTCCCCCTCATCTCTATAATAAAGAGGTGAGGGGGAGGGGTCATTGTACACATTCTTTCAATACTAATCAATAATCGATTAGGGATACTTACTTGTGCATCGTTCTTCTTTTCTGTCGATATATATAAACTGCTGGTGTGTGGTTGCTTCAAGATCGTAGTCATTCCGTGCTAGTAACTAGGATTGTTGATCGACAATATCAACAAGTGGTATCAAGATCTCAGGTCGCGGAGTTTGCTGGTTATCTAGGATCGATCAAGAAGGGTTTACTTGTTGTTCGTTAGTCAACAACAAGGGTTCTTGGTGTTCGGGTTCGCGGACGTCAAGGAGCAGCAGGGTATCGACGGTTAAAGGGTTCTTGGGTCTTTGATTGTCCGGGTTTGTGACAAGGTGTAGAAGATCTAAGGGTTTGTTGGTTTTCGGTTGTATTGAAGATCGACAAAGGTTTTCTGATGGTTTTTTCTTTGACGTGATAAACAAAGAGGATTGGTTTAGATCTGGTTTTTTGTTTGTTCGTACAAAGGGAGAAGGAAGAGACCAGAGGTTTTTGATAAAAGTCAAAAAGGAGACTTTGTGTTTTGTTTTTATAAATATTGGTGGGATCCAATATTTTAAAAATAAAATTCAATTTGTTTTTTTTTTGTTTATTATTTATAAAACAAAAGGTTATATTAATTAAGAGGTATTGCACAATGGACTTTATTAGTTTGTGATTATGAGGTTTTTTCACAAGGTTTAGCAAATTAATAAAGGGATTAAAGAATGACGGGAGCCAAGTTTGAGATCGAGAAATTCGATGGAACTGGTGATTTCTAGGTTTTCGAGTCAAGATTACTTGAGCAACAAGGTTCTTGAAGTTGTCTTGCAAGGAGGTGGATCGAATCTCCTAGGGTTATAGGAAATCGTTTTCTTTTGTCACAAGGTTCTTGAAGTTTCGGTTTTGAGCTTCAAATGTGACAAGGTTTTGCAAGAAGTTTCAACTTCAAGTTTTCGATTTCTTGGAATTCAAGTCTTGGTGGTTCTTGGAAGGCAAGTAAGGTTTAGCTTTGTCTTGGGATTCAAGAAAAGTGATTACTTGGAGTACAAGGTATATCAAGGTTGTAGACTTGAGGTGGAAAGATCGAAGCTTTAGGGTTTTTCTAAAGGTTAGTAGATCTATTACTACAAGAAATCGGATTTAGCACACGGCTTGCGAGACTTGTTGGTAAAGTTGGTTAAAAAGTAACTTAACAAGGTTTGTAGCAAGGTTAAAGAAGAGCTAGTATGAATACTAGATTAAATATCGAAAAGCTCGATGTGAATATTGTACAAAAACATGGAGGTTCAAAACAAGTTGGGTTCAAGCAACTTGGTCTTGGTGTTAAAACAAGGGTCCATGGAGTACATGTTCAAAAGCGTGTTTGGTTTGAGGTGGAACTACAGGGAGCTCAGGAAAATCGTGAAACTGAGGTAATTCAGGAGAGTAACGATCATGCTGCAGTGGCTCAAAGAAAGTTGGAGGTTAAACAACTTGAAGGAAAGACAAACACGGACTGCTTGCTAGTAATAAGCAAGGGATGCTTGAACCGGTTAAGGTCAGGTGCATATTCCTGGGATACCGTGAAGGTATAGTGGGTAATAAGCTTTGGAGGTTAGATGACGTTACTTCAAAGGGAGTGCTTTACAGGAGTATGGGTTTCAATGAGAGTGGAGAATACAAGAAAACTTTCATTGGTTCTGGTGTAGGTACGGGTTCAGTGCAGGTGTTATAGGGAGTTGAGTTTGAGGTGGAACCGCTTGGGGATCATACATTTGAGGTGGAACCTCAGGGGAATGTCGGTCAGGTAGCTGGTTCACGGGAAGTACAAACTCGAGATTTGATAGACTATCATTTAGCACGTGATAGGGAACAACACTCAGCACGGGAACTATACAGGTATAGAGAAAACAGTAATGAGGCTGCTTTTGCAGTTGCTGCAGTGGAGAAGATATACGCACATGAGTCATTGACTTTCAATTATACAGTTGCTTGTGCGGTGATTTCCAAGTGGAAGACTGGATTGAAAGAAGACATGGATACTCGGTCAGATGTGTGTGTGCTCAGCAACGGTTGCAGGAAAAGCAGTGACGACAGCCACTGCTATTACTGGAAGTATACACCAGGTATGTTCATACATCTATTTCTCTATATAGATGGTATGGTTTTTTCTTGCGAATGCAAGGCTGAGATCTGGGTTACCAAGGGATTGCTGGATAAAGCAAAAGGAAATATACTTGGTATGGAGATCATCAGGAATCAGAGTGGTAATACTCTGAGGGGGTCACAGTCCAGGGTTCACAACGGAAAGTTGGTACAAACTTTGTTGGAGGGACACTCCATACTGTCGTTGGAGGGTAGTCTATCAGGGGACTGTGATGTGGAAAAGAATGGTAAGTTGTCATATACATATGCGGATGGAAGCCGGGAGTATCAGATGGTCTGCACGAGACCTGACATAGCATCTGTTGATGTGGGTATGTTGGATAGGTTCGATCGTGGATTACAGACAAACGTACAGGTTTTTGTGGATTTTGACTACGCTATGGGTAGATCGATCACTGTCATGGGTAGATCAAGCACAAGGTACGGGTTTATGATACAAGGATGTGCAGGAAGCTCGGAAGCTATGATGCTGCACATAGAGGCTTTGTCAACAACTGAAGCGGCGTATATGACACTTACGGAGGCTGCAAAGGAGGCTATTTGACTAAAGAGACTCTTGATTGAGTCAGGAGCTAAGCTAAAGATAGTAGCGGGTATTGCTACAGGTGCCTTGTAAAAGGCAGTTCCCGGTCCGAGGTTCCAGCACAGGCTGAAGTTGCTGTGTATCGGTATTGACTAATGATGATACTAAGGTGGAAATTGTTAGGATTAGTATGCAAATTAGTCAAATTTATAAGGGGCTTAGTATTACTTTAGTCAATGTAGGATTATAGGTCGGTTCACATGCTATTTATATGGCATATATGATCTGTTGAGTCCTAGCATTCGGTTTTTGGTTTTCTTCTTTGTAGCAGCCGACTACAACTCAGTTTAGAGTTGGTTTTCTTCCCCCTCATCTCTATAATAAAGAGGTGAGGGGGAGGGGTCATTGTACGCATTCTTTCAATACTAATCAATAATCGATTAGGGATACTTACTTGTGCATCGTTCTTCTTTTCTGTCGATATATATAAACTGCTGGTGTGTGGTTGCTTCAAGATCGTAGTCATTCCGTGCTAGTAACTAGGATTGTTGATCGACAATATCAACACATCTGATTCTCATCCCACTTCGTTTGTATATTCTTTACCAACTTTTAGTTGAGCTTTATAAAGGCGATTTGCACTACGTGGAACCTTTATAAGCAACCTTCCACAACTATCTCGCATTGTTAAGAAATCACCTCGGATACTAATATCATAACCAGATATTGTTGCTTGTCCAAGGCTTATCACATTACTACGAAGAGCGGTTATATAATAGACATCTTTCAACAACTTTTGTTTCCCATTTTTCCCTTGAAACCAAATCGAGCCCTTTCCTTTTATGTTAACACACGAACCATCTCCGAACCTAACACGTCCTGTTATATTTTCAATTAATTCAGAAAAGTAAGAGTAATTACGTGACATGTGATTACTTGCACCATTGTCAAAATACCATACATCGTCTTCATCAGTATTTGGCTCGCACTTTGGTGGAGTGTACTTTTCTTCATTCATGAAAATCATTTCTTGAATATGGTTCATCATAAAGAACGTACCTTCCTCATGATACATATCTTTCTCTTGCGTCTCATTAAGGTTAACTTCATAGTTTCGGTTTCGTTCAGGGCATCTTGAAGCAAAGTGTCCATACTCATCACAACGGTAACACTGTATATGTGAGAGATCACGTTTCTCATGTTGCTTACCCTTTTGTTCATTATCATCATGGTTTTTCGAGGAGTCACGTTTACCTTGGTTTTGATTGTTGCCCCTACCACGTCCTTGACCACGACCACGACCACGAGAGTACGAACCATGTCCTCTTCCTCCACTTGAGTCATTATTCCTATTGGAATTTTCAGTCCTAGCATAAAGCAAATTCTCTTGTGCATCGTTTGCTTTATCCTCTTCTCTGACTCTTTCTTCATACGCTTTCAATCGTCCAACCACATCCTCAAACCCCGTTGTTTTAAGGTCTAAAACCTGTTATAGGGCTGTCACGATATGGATAAAGCGTCCAGGAAGACTTGTGAGAAACTTCTTTACCAGCTTGTGTTCCGACATGACTTCTCCAAGCGTGGCTGACTTAGAAGCAATGCCCGATAGCGTTGAGGCATATGCATCTATAGTACCGCTATCTGACATCTTCAAATTCTCGAACTCCGTAATTAGGGTTTGAAGCCTAGCTTTTTTCACATGGTCAGCCCTTAGGTTATGGGGTTTTATTGCATCCCACATCTCCTTCCCGGTTTTCAAATTCCCGATTTGCAAAATCAAATCTTCTGGGATTGAAACAATAAGCCTTTAACTATATTGTTTTTCTTGGCATCGTCTGAGCCCGGATCTACCACATCCCATACTCCATGAATTCCAAGAAGAACTTCCATACGCATACTCCATATGGTATAGTTTGTTGACGTTAACAACGGACACTGAAACGCCAAAGTAGTATCCTTTACGGGCGGTTGTGAGCTTTCTCCCACCACCATCCTTATTCTAGGTCTTGATCGTGTATACGTTTGTAACGGTGAACTTTCCGGCCCTTTTATCACGGCTAGAATTAGTTTAAAACAGTGAGACAATCAACAGCCCAATGGATTGTTTCCAACTCACTAATGTAATTGGGCTGGGCTTTAATCAGTTTATAAACCGATTAATGAAACACAATACGACTTAAACCAACAGGTACACAGGTAAGTCGATTTGTTTTGTTTTTTTTTTGTTTTTTTTCCCTTCTTTAAACCTATGTCGCTGATACATTATCAATCTGATCAAACACGACAGATTGGAGTCTAAGATTGGTTGCTGGTTTGTGTAACTCTATAACGCAGTTACAAATTACCAAAGAGCTGCAATCAGGTTTCGTATTTGATCTAAAGAAACCCACACGTCTAACCACAAGTTCACAGGCTAGAATTGATCATTGGATTTAATCTTTTCTAGAAACCTTTAATTGAAGGTACTGATTACCAGGAGCTTTTCACCAGACCTGATAAAAACCAACAACTTAAATCTTCGCGTCAACTTCTGTTTCTCAAGGTTTGATCAAATACACAACTCATGATCAACCACGGGTTCGCAGGTTAGAGTCCAAGATTGTTACTGTAAACCCTTAATCGCAGGTTACAGGTTTTCCAAGGTTTCACAGAAGCTCTGATGCCAATTATGGTTATCAGAGGGTCAAGTAGCAGAAGCACAAAACAAGAACACGACACAAGGTATTGCTGCCAAACACGCAGATTTTATTTATTGAAGAAACTAACACAAAACTCCAATAAGATACAATGTAATTCCCTACCCCTCGTGGTATGTATAGACTAACCTAGACACGTTAGACTATAACTAGGATTATAATAAAAGCTATCCTAAAACAATGAGGACTACTCCATATTAGGATAAACTTAGACGTGTTGGACTTATACTCATTACAGAAACCTGATAACACGCCTTAAGCCACATCAGACTTCAACTCCAACTAGGATAGCTTTCTTGATTCTGCAGGAACACGCTTTACAGCCACATCCAATACTCAGGAATTCGCCAACATGTTTTTTGGTGAAAATTTGACAATATATATTACTTTTGAAACCTTATACACATGGATATTTCACTCTTATTGTGCTATAACAAGACCATAGCTATCAATAAGGCTGCGTATCAGAAGCAAATTACAAGCTAAAACATACAAGACTACATTCTTAAACATGCAAATAAGTGGTTTGTTTCTATCTAAACACTTAAAAAAACTCCTCATTCAATTAATAAAGTACACAAAATGATAAACTTAAGGATCACAAAGAAAAAGCTACCAGTATTTGCCAATGCAAGACAGTTTTCTCGTTCAAGATTTTTACGAAATGCTTATTTATGTCATGTTCTAGAATCTTTTAGTTTTTTACTTCCTTATGTTCCCTCAACTTCCTTGTGATAATCAGCTTTTAGCCTTCTTTTTTTTAGTAAATTTGTGTTATATCTGATTACATGATACTTTTGTTTTCTATACAACTCCTCTCTAGCGAGCTGAGTCAGAAAAACCAGAGATGCAAAAAAGAAAATAAAATGACTGTAGAAACTCGACAGTCCCGTGCTTATAATGCTTATGACCCATAATTTCTAGTTATCTTTTTACTTGTATTTTCCTTGTTTTTGTGTTTTAACTTTTAATGTTTCTCTTTATACTATCTGTAACCAAACCTAATTCTCCTTAAGTGGTCTTGGCCCTTTGTCTAACCGGTCCTTGGTCTTAATTGCTTAACTAGTCTGAGACATTAAACCAGTCCATGATCCTGCACAATTGTAGTGGTCCTTAAACAAGAAAAATAGGCCTTTGGCATAAATCCCAGTCGTAACAACCAGTTGAGCTTAACTAGCTACAGCTGGCGTGCAAGAATGGGTAGCTAGGTCGGTAGCTTGGGCAGCGAGGGTCAAAACAAGACTGATCGGGGTGACCTGCCAATGCCCACTTGTCATTTTTATGCAAAACATTAATGCGTTAAATATGATATAGGAAATTGTTTGCATTTAAAATACACTTTTGGTGACTTTTGACCCGTTTAACCCTCTTTTATTTTACCTACAAGATTTCACTTAACACATTTGAGATAAAGTGTCACTTATATCGACCAATTCCTAATTATATGAAGCTGGTTTGCTGAGGATTGAAGGTTTGTGTTTTCCAGACGATTGTCCAAAACATACAGAATTTGGGACTGCGGGAGTCAAAGGTGGCTCTAAGTTTATCGGATGCCTCGTGTATTAGTACCTTTGACTTTGTATGATCCCAAAATTGTTGTACATATTGAGGCATTTGAGACTTAATCAGGAGATTACTCAAGAGTGTTTTATTGATCCAAAAACTGAGTTGGGATCCCTAGGGACTAGGAAGCTTCTTGCTTGGTCAACCTAGGACTTTAAGGTTGACAACTGATGACTCAAATTAAGTTGTTGACTTCTCCAAGTTTCTTGGAGTTTGACATCCTTTGACCCTTTACAACTCAGTTTCTGAATCATTAGTTGACATGGTTTAACCTTTTACAAAGATCATAACCTTGTTATTTTCAGTGTTCTAGATACAGGAGACTAATCATCAATTTATTTGGATTTTTTTTTTTTTTTTTTTTCATCAGGCAGAAGTTCATAGTTCCTAACACTCAGGTACTACGTATTTAAACTTGAGAATACGTGAGTTGCGAATTTGCAAATTAGTTACGATTCTTATATTTAGTGAGGCAGACCAAAATTCATTAGTTTACGCCTTATTCATTTCTAAATACTTGTGTTAACTACAAATTTCATTATATTGCTACAATAACTCACAAGACACTAGGATTATACTTTTTTTTTTGAAAGGCACTAGGATTATACTTTCTTCTTCAATTATTTTGGTTAGGACTTTTTTCATATAAATGGTCTTAAACTTCTTTATAGGTACTAATTCACATTATTTATGTTACAAAAAATTGTTGAGTCATGAAAAAAGATAGTGATCTATCCGGTCCTTCTATAACTGAAACTACTAGTAGAATACAGTTGAAGATCTTATGTCAGAACTGTTGGTCAATGTACCCTCACTTTGTCTTCTTTGATGTGCATAATGAATAGGAGACATACTCCATGGGCATTGTTTGCCGAGTTATTGCATCTTTAAGTGCTTTACTTTTCTTTTTGACCAGATAGCGTGCTTCTTTCCATTAGCAACAAAACAAGGAGATATGGACCAATTGTAAGACAGCTATCTTGGACACTTGTGGGCCTCACTTTTGTCTTTTGTGCATATTTGTATACATACTTTTGTGTAATTAGAACTATCAGTTTTACTTCATGGAACATAAGTTGGACATTGCTATAAGAAAAGGCCTTACCATGAACAAACTACACTAAAATAAGATCTTTCTTCTCATACTCAAATGACAATTCTATTCTTACACATTTGAGAACTAAAAACAAACTGAATGACTAAAACCTCAAATCTAAAAACAAAATCCTACTTTATGATTGTGGAAACATTTAACTATGAGTAGATGATTGTTTCATTAAAGGTTGTGAAGTTTTCCCCCATTCTTCAGGTGAACATTTAACTTCCATCAACAGCGCAACCACTTCTTTCATTGTTGGCCTTTCCGCGGGTGAAGAGTTGACACAAAACATTGCAATACCGAGTGTTTGTAGCATTTCTTGGACCATTTGATCAGGTAGTCCTTGGAGCTTGGTGTCGAGAATAGTCACTGCTGGCTCAAAACTTCCCATTTTCTTTTTCACCCACTCGACTATATGTGAACCTTCCCTTAGCCGATTTTCAACTGCACTGCGTCCACTTAAGATCTCTAACAACACCACCCCGTAACTATAGACGTCACTCTTTTCTGTTATGTTCATCGTGTAACCATATTCTGCAGAAAATAAACATAATTCTATTAAAAGATGCAGATAAGTAATTAAAAGAAATTGAATAGTTAACGCAACTTTATGAGCGAAAAGCCAAATCCAATGAGGGAAATAATTACTTGCCTGGAGCAATGTATCCGTACGATCCAGCTACCCTTGACATGGCATGCTGATAATTTGTAGAGCTCATAAGCTTCGCGAGCCCAAAATCTGCTAAATAAGCCTCATATTTACAATCAAGGAGTATGTTGTTACACTTAACATCTCTATGAAGAATTGCTGGCACACAATCATGATGAAGATACGCGAGCCCTTGTGCAGACCCCACCGCAATCTTATACCGAGTTTCCCAATCCAAATTCCTATTAGTTTGCAACAGCTGTTGCAAGTTCCCATTAGCAATGTGATTGTAAAGCAAAAGCTTCACACTTCTATTAGAACAATATCCCAAGAGTTTGACAATATTCCGGTGTCGAATATGACCAAGAATTTGTATCTCAGCTGCAAAGGAATCAATGGCAGGTTCTTCATCTTTTTTTGTTTTCCAGAGTTTCTTTACCGCAATGATTTCACCATTTGGCATTTCAGCTTTGTAAACGACCCCCGAGCACCCTTTCCCTATCACGTTCTCGTCTTTTAAGCATTCCAAAATATTATCAATAGTAAACCCGAGCTTTGTGAAGGGTATAAACGTCCATGGGTATGAGAAATCATCACCACAAGAATCAGGGTTTGAGTCGTTTAATGAATTCTTGATCATGTACTTATGGTTCCTTGACACAAAGACCCACGTGGCCCCTGCCACAAGGGTAACAAATGCAATGATTAGTACCACTAAACCTACTGTTTTAACTGATTTCAACCCGTTTCTTGTTGGTGTTCGTGAAGAGCATGAATACCCGTCTGCTGATTCGCAAAGACCTTCATTTTGGATGAATGATTCGGGTGTCAGAGTTCGAAAAAAAGGTGTGGATGGGATTGGACCCGTGAAATTATTGTAGGAAACATTTAGGGAAGTGAGGCTAGTGAGTGAACTCAAGATTAGTATCTTCCCATGAAACGAGTTGTGTGAAAGATCAAGTGATTGTAACTGAGTCAGCCCGTTTATTGACTCAGGTATTTCACCTCGGAATCTATTTGAACTCAAGTCAAGACTAATAGTCAAACTCGTGATTGACCCAATCTCAGGCGGGATTTGACCCGAAAGACCATTTGAACTCAAATCAAGAAGTGTTAACTTCTGCAAGTTTTTTATTGATGATGGGATCGAACCTGTTAACAGATTGTTGTTGAGTATGAGTTTATTCAAGTAGCTAAAGTTACCAAAACTCAATGGTATCTGACCCGTGAACCCGTTTTGACTCAAATCAAGCTGCTCAAGATTCACCAACTCACCCAACTCAGGCGGGATTTCACCTGTTATATGATTATTATGAACATCTAAAAGCTCAAGAACTGTAATATTACCTAGTTCACGAGGCAATAGACCCGAAAAATGATTAGTATACAAATCAAGAAACACAAGGTTTGGCAATTGCCCGATCTCCCTAGGAATAGGACCCGAAAGCTGATTCTCACCAAGCCTTAATCTAACCAACGACTGACAATCTCCAACACTTTTAGGCACTCTTCCCGACAGTGAATTCCCGAGTAGCAACAATTTGCTCAACTTTTTTAAACTGAATATTTCTTCCGGGATTTCCCCTGTTAGCTTGTTTTTCGACAAATCAAGCGAGTAAAGCTCTGTACAGTTACCAAAAGAGGATGGAATCATACCCGACACCATATTCCCCCATAAAAAGAAACTTTGTAACATCTTTAAGTTCCCAATTTCCCACGGAATTTGACCCGAAATCTGATTCTTATCAAGCTGAATCGCTGTTAAACTCGTGCAATTCCCAATCTCTGCTGGAATCCTCCCTGTAAACGAATTTTCTGACAAATGAAGCTGCTCAAGTACTTTCAACTTCCCTAACTCCATCGGTATCTCACCACTCAACTTATTTGCCGAAACATCAAATACAACAAGGTCAGAACAATTTGAAAGCTCAACAGGAATCGAACCCGTTAACAAATTCCCCCAAAGTAACAAGCTCGTAAGCTTCTGAAGCATACCCAACTCTTTAGGAATCAAACCCTTAAGCTTATTCAAATGAAGATACACATTCCTCAACTCAGAACACAACCCTAACTCACTAGGTATCTCACCAGATATCTCAGTATCATAAATCGCCAAAGTTTGCAGCTTCACCATATTCTTAAATGTCTTCGGTATCGAGCCAGACAACCCCGTTGCCGCTACACCAAAAGTAGTCAAATTTTCTAGAAACCCCAACTCGGGCGGTATTTCACCTACCAAATAAGGGTTACCACCTATTCTAAACTCTTGTAATGATACTAAAGACCCTAGCTCAGGTGGAATAGTACTATTTATCAAATTATCTTGTATACAAAAGTATTCCAAGGCCGTAAGATTCGATATCTGAGACGGGATTTTGCCTGTTAGCTGATTCGAGTCTAGATACAAAAACTGCAAAGAACTGAGTAAACCTAGCTCAGCTGGAATACGGCCCGAAAGCGAATTTGACGACAAGTCTAGCAGCCTGAGATTTTGCAAAGAGCCAAGCTCCGGTGGTATTTGGCCGGAAATATTGGTGGATGAGAGGTTAAGAAGCTGCAAAGATGTGAGTGATGCAAGTGATGGTGGTAATGAAGTGAGGTTTAGGAATGTGTTTGGTATTGAAAGTGATATGACTTTGTTTTGTGGTGAGCATGTTACACCTTGCCATGAACATGGTGTTGGTGACGATGAGTTCCATGATGGTAGGAGGGTGGTGTGGCTGCCGGATATGAGGGTTAGGAGGGTTTCTCCGTCTGGTGATAGGGCAGTTAGTGGTGGTGGGATGCTTAGTATCAAGAAAGTGAAAAAGAGAGAAAGTTTGGACATTTTGATGTGTGGAAAAGGGTTTGTTGCCGGAAAATAGTGGTGGCTGATGGTGGTTTATGGTGGTGTGTGATGGTGGATGGTGGCAAGATTTAAGCTAAGGTGACAATATGCATGCAAAGATTAAACATATGAGGTTTTTTCTGTTCAGGTTATCCGAGTGTCAGTCTAGTCAGTCTAGACCGATATGTACGCGGTCTAACCGAGGTATTTTTAAAGTTGGTGAAAAAGGGTATTGGTGAAAAATGATGGTGGTGGTTTATGGTGGTTGGTGGTGGTGAAGGTGAAGAGTAAAAAAGGTTTCAAATAAGGGGGACAAAATGCATGTGAAAGAGGGTTTTAAGGTTGTGGGGTAAATGCTAGCTTAAAACTTACTCGTGTGTTTGTGTCACTAAAAAAACAAACCCATGCATGTGAACAATTAACCAGCTCTTAAAAAAAAGTGAAACTATCTTTGCTTCTAAATGAAACCTTACCGGAAAACTGTGCCCTCCACCTTACACGGCGGCGCTTGTGGTGGTTCTAGTGGTGGTAGTGGTGAAAACTGACCAACTTATGGTGACACTACTTGTGAGGTGTTTTTACTAGGGTTAGCATAAGTAAGGAATATTCCGGCGAGTTGTGGTGGTGGTGGTGGTGGTTATGGTGGTGGCAGAGGACATTGAAGTGTGAAGGTGTTGAGAGTGAATGAGTAGGAGATTGGAGCATGGAGATGCTCAAAATGTTTGGTTTTAAATACCAACAAGAAGTTATTTATTTTATAAAAAATGATTAGGGCACAAGGGTCATCAAAAATACTATATTACCCTTGCAATTGACTCTTTAGTCAAATAGTCATCATTCATCAACAGACCAATACCACATTTTTCATTCACCGAACCATAACCATATATTTTTCATTCCGACTCGACATTTTAAACTGACTAATCTCATAACGACTATTTTTTGAGATAGCTCAAAATCAGCGCAAGTAAACCTCCGTAGCCACTATTGTACAATGTTCATTTAATTGTCACTATTGTTTCTAAATATATTGATAACAGTTGATGTAATCGTTGATCAAACGTCTCATTTTCGAAAAAATATGTGTGACACATAATGTTATAGCATAATAGCTAACTTAAGAGTTTGCAGTTACCAACAAAACCATACACAATATGACGACATTTCATTATTCATTCAAGTTCATTTTTATGTTTGTTACGCCAACGTCATTATAATCTATTAAACCATGATCGACGTTGTATGCCATTTAACAATATATAATTGATATATGAAAATCTATATGCAAAATGACATACTATATCATATATATATTTTTTTTGAATGATGTAACGAAGATTGAAAAATACACCTCAAATGAATATATTGTTTACTACAACGGAATCAAGACTAAAACAACCGAACCAGATGCACAAAAAATTTAAATCATAATAGCATATACCTGTTTTGAGACCGGGTGAATTTAAAAAAAATCGAAAAAATAAAATTTAACACTATAAAATAAAATTACGTCTCGTGACACAGGTCCCCTAGTTTCGTCAGTGATTGTCTAGTTAAATAAAACATATCCATCATTGGGTTTGAGTTATAAGTAAAATTAGGCAGTTAGGTAATTTTGAAAAACCGGGTCGGGTCCAAATTGGGTAAGAATCTAAAGATAGGATTCAATGTTTTCAGAGTCCATGAGATGAGAGTGAAGTGGCAATAGTATCTAGGAGATTGTGAAAGGCTAAAGATGAAGGCTTGGATTAAGCATGCAAATTTATTCATTTATGTCGTAGTTTAATTATTTCAAGGCTTGTTTCTATTTCTTTAATAAACTTTATCTTGGTTTTTGGATTAAACTTTATTACTGTAAAAATTTACCCAAAATAAATAAAATAATCATTTTTTTTAATAATGATTATTAAGAATCTTCATCTTCAGTCATAAAAAAGAGTCACAATGTGTTTATATATGATCACTTGATCAGATTAATTTATATGTGTTCATGTGAATAGAAATCTTGTGAAGGTTTTATTCAAGTTGAACCTGTAAGATAAGGTATCAAAAACAAGTATTGTGGATACAACGTTTCATTGTTTATCGAAAATTAAGCCACATTCGGAACAGTAGAAAAGAAACTTAGAACTATATGAAGAAACCATTATTTGAGTCCTTTCGTTCCAAGTTGTTATTCAAGGTTAAAACGAAGCGAGTTTTCTCCACGATGCTATAGAGGTACAAAACAAATTGATAGGCGGCTGCCTATAGACGGGGATTGAACATTATTGTTATGCGTCAACAAATTAGACATGTTTTTAAGCAGCGAAAAAATAAATAAATAAAAAAGAAGGTTATTTTGTTTTATTCCTATAATATACAAAGTTAAAATTTTCCAATGTTAAATACGGTTTTGGACTTACACTTTTATTTGAGCACTCGTGTGTTTATGCTATTTTATCTGGATTTGGGTAGGTTGTAGTTGTAGAGGTAATTTATAACAAGAAACTTCCAAAATAAGGGCAAGTTTGGTATTTCCAAATTATGTCCTTTTTTTACAGTGTAATTATTATTGGGCACGGTTAAATATATAGGGGGTAACCCGAGGAGAGGAGGTAGTGGGTGTGTTTTGGGAATAGGGTTAAAGGCTTGAAATTTACTTGTTTATTTAGCAAATATTAAATATATAGTCACATGAATGAGAAATAAGTTTAAGTACCTTATAGATATCATCAAAGTTTAAGTTTTTAAAAAACCTTTTCCACGTATTTCCCATGAAAAATATTAGCTAAAGTAGAAATAAGAAAGTTGTGTAACTGACTGGTTCATATAAACCAAGGCCGTCAAGATTGCGAGTGAATTCGTAAAATTGTATGATCTTACGTGTTTACTAGCTAAGATCATATAGTATTGTCATAAGATCGCATCTGGGATCGTAGGTAAGATCGTGGAATCACAGGTAAGATCGTAGGATCGTCACTCAATCCGAGTTTACCTATGTCTATTTTATGTTTTTCACTTTTTATATCTTTTGCTTGCCAAGAAGCTAGAAATTACAAGATAATAAGATGAGGATTTTTAAGCTAATCTAACGAACTAAAAGAAGCCTTACACCTATGCTTACACCAATGAAAAGAAGATGCCACTGTGTCTTCGAAAATAGAAGCCTTCGAAGGAATAGTTGCACCAAAAACATACTTGTTGCGAAAGTTCCAAATATGCCACCACATATCGTAGCAAACTCCTTCAAGGAGCTTTTTATGTTTAGATAGAAGACGGAGATTTGAAAACCAATCCATCCACTCCTCATGCGAAGATATCTCCAAAAAATTAATGTCCCACCAACGAGTGATCTTTCGAAACAACTCTCTGGCTATATGGCAAGCAAAGAAAATATGGCTTGATGATTCCACCGCATTGTCACATAAAGGGCAAGATAGAGACTAAATATCCATGCCGCATTTGGAGAGGTTCATTCTCATGGGAAGACCGTCTAATCTAACTTTCCAGGCATGAATGTTAATTTTAATGGGAACCATATTAGCCCATTTAGTTTTAGACGAAATAACTGGTAACGAATGATCATCGATCACCCTTCTAATAGAAGCAACGGAAAACTCACATGTGCCATCCATAGACCAGACCCACATGTCGCTCGTGTCAAAAAGGGAAACGCCTTCCATGTTCGCGATCAGCTGGGAAAGCTGAGCTTGTTCGACTCCTCCTCCCTTATATCTCTAAGAAAAGAAGATCATAAACTATCTTGAGACAACTTAGCAGCAACTGTAATGGACTTATTTGATTCCAAAGCAAACAATCTAGGATAAAGAGATTTAAGATTTGCATCTCCTCTCCTCACGTCCTCCCAAAACGATGTACCAGTACCATTTCCCAACTTTTTGTGAATAAAGCTAAGAAGATCAATGCCAATATTTTTCAATTTCTTCACTTCACGAATGATATCCAACCAAATGGATGGATGGCAGTTTATTAACATGCATGTCGAGCTTCCCATCTTCGCCATGGATCCTTTTGATGACCTTTGACCATAATGACGACCCTTGGGTACGAAAACGCCACACCCATTTGAACATAAGAGCTCTAATCAACGCATAAAGACTCGACACACCTAAGTCACCTTTCTCTTTGGATGCCAACACTTTGTTCCACTTGATCCATGTTTGCTTCTTACTATAGGTCTCAATACCATTGAAGAAACGGCAACGAATGGATTCCATCCTTTGAAGAACCTTTGAGGCAGCTTTAAACAGTGACAAGTGATAAATAGGTATCGAGCCTAAAATCGACTTGAGAAGTGTTAATCTACCGCCAATAGATAAAGTCTTCATTTTCCATTTTGATAAACGAGCAGCAAGGGTATTCATGATCTCATCCCATGATTTAATACAAGACATGAGACCACCAACTTTTGATCCTAAATAAGAAAACAGAGGTTTAAGCGTCTCACATCCAATCTTGGAATCTGCTTGTTCAACTATATCACTAGACACTGAAATACCCATGATTTTGCTTTTAGTCATATTAATGCGCAATCCGGAAGCACGATAAAAGCAATCCAACATTCGAACTATAGTGTCAATATTAGAATCACTCCAATGGCACAAGAAAACAGCGCCATCCGCGTAGAATAGGTGTGAAAGATGAAGGGACAAACCAATGGATACACCTTTAAACAGACCTGCATCTACGACTCTTTAAACCGATATATGCAGACTTTCCATAATCAAAATAAATAAGAAAGAAGAGAGAGGATCGCCCTGCTTGAGACCTCTATGAAACTGGAATTCGTGAGTAAGGCGTCCACTCACAATAATCGAGCCTCTGGACGATATTAGACAACTTTGTATCCAGCTGCGCCACCTATCACTTAAACCAAAGTTTTTCAAGACGTCGTCCAAGTAGTCCCATGGAACCGAATCATAACTCATTTCAAAGTCTACCTTAAAGATCATAGATTGTTTCCTCTTCTGAATAATGGTGCTGCTGTTATGTTGAAGTCAGGTTTCTTGGATTCGGGTTGAGGGGGTGATAAAGAGAAGATGAAAAAGGGTAGTAAGAAAGCTAATGGTGTGGATCTTTCTGTCCCGATGAAAGTGGTTGAAGAGGTTAACACTAGGTTTGAGAATACTTTGTATGGGTATTTCCTTGGTCAACGCCTTGCGTTCCCTGTTGTTGATTATTTTGTACGTAATGCGTGGGCTAAGTATGGTATCCATAAGGTAATGATGAATGCAAAGGGTTTCTTTTTCTTTAAGTTCAATTCAAAGAAAGGTGTTGATGATGTTCTTGAAAACGGTCCTTGGTTAATTAAAAATGTACCTATTATTCTTAAACCATGGACATTGAACACCAATTTACTTAAAGAGGATTTGACTAACATTCCAGTGTGGGTTAAATTCCATGATGTTCCTCTTGCTATGTTTTCTGATGATGGTCTTAGTCTTCTTGCCACATTGATTGGTACACCCAAACGGTTAGATGCTTATACCAGCCAAATGTGCAAGGAATCATGGGGCCATAGTAGTTTTGCTATATGCATGATTGAAGTGAAGTCGGATGAGGTGCTTAGGGATAGCCTCATTGTTGAGATACCTTTACTTGATGGGTCGGGTGTGACTATTGAGAAGATACGGGTTGAATATGAGTGGAAACCACCTGGTTGTAATAAGTGTAAGATATTTGGTCATACTCTGACTGAATATCCTAAAGTTGTTATACCTCCTGTTCAGCCTACTAAGCCTGTTAATGATGGTTTCAAGACTGTCAATAACAAGAAGAAAGGAAAGCAAGGTGGTCCTGCAATTCTGGGCCAAGGAGGGTTTACTAAACCTGTTGTGGGTAAGCACTTTCAGTATCAACCCAAAAAGACTCCTCCTGAACCTAAGAAAGTGGATGGCACTAAGAAGAAGAATTCTGATGTGGCTAGTTCTAGTGGAACGAAGATTTCTACATCTAACCAATTTGATGCTCTTAATATGGATGATACGGATGCTTTTGGTATTCCTACTATTGACACCAACAAGGATGTGGATTCTGGTCGTACAATGGAAGTTAATATGGATGAGTCGTTAAATGGTAATGGATCACAAGAACCGCTTGTGAGTGATTTAATGGGAAGAATGGAAGTTGGTTCTACTCCTATCGTTGAGAAAATTGGGAAGCTTAAAAAGCTACTTATTGATGGGAAAGCTAAGCTTGTGGATGATGATGGCTATCCTATTCCGTCTACCTCTTCCATTAAAAGGGCTAACCCATTTTCAAAGGTGGGTGAGGTTGTGGTTTCTGATAGTGATGATGATGAGGTTCTTAATACTTTCGACTAATCAGCAAATATTTTTGGTGGTGGTCATGAGCGTGAAGATGAGTTTGACGACTATGATGATTATTCGAAGCAAAGTTATGATATTTTAGAGAATTTGGATGCTTTTAATGCCATTTATGGCTTTAATCTCCAAGGTCGTCGGAAGTAGTCTATATTTTTGTCAGAGTATTTTGTTATCATGTGGTTAGTGGTTTATTTTCTTGTTTAGAAAATAGAAAGTATCTTGTTATGTAAGCTTTTCGCCTATATAGCGAGCTGAGATATGTGATTCACCCATATCCGTTGTACTTAAATGCTTTTTGAAGTAATATATTTACCGGGTCGTTGACCTTTTACCAAAAAAAAAAAAAAAAAATCATTTAACATGAACGGACCATCGAGAATTTGTCTATTTGCTACAAAGGCTGACTGAACTTCATTTCATGTTAGCTACATGGTGTTTTTCACACTATTTTGATTTATATAACTTTGGTACAAAATCTTCACAGTTGTCTTAACCTACTAAATAATCACTTTAAGTGTTACATCATGTTCTATTCAATCCAACTAGAGTTAAGCAACATTTACATGAATAATTATGAATACGAGAGTGACACTTTATCAGCAAAAAATATGTTTTCAATCATTTATGATAAAAATGGATAATCTAAATATCATAAAAGTTGAAGGTCTCACACTTCATTCAATAGTGTAGATGTATACGCATTAAAATCAAACTTTAATCACATTAAAACATCTTGAGTCCATTTTACTCAACTATACAAAGTCAAAGATTTTTTTTTCAAAGATTTGCGAAATAAAAGCTTTGAGTATCATGTGGTACAAATAACACAACTCACTTTGGACTATTTGATAAATATTTTACATTTTCAGTGATGAAATTATACTGATTCTAATAAGTACAATAAAATCCATAGTATTTGTAAGAATCTTTTAATAATAAACTAATTTGAACATTGAGGGAATATAAAGCAACCATTTTGCAGTATTTAAGCCCACTTTTATGAGATTTCAACTACCATAGCCATTTATTTTATATTGTAAGCCATAATTTATGAGATTTCATCATGAATGAAGATTCAAGCAACCTTAAACCCATAAATTATTGATCGTGGCTAATTTCTTTATAAGAATTTTTATAAGTGCTTCAGTGAAGTGTTATTGGATATTGCATTTTCTGTTGTGAGAACGTTGTACATGTATCTCTTTCTTCATTTGTGTGGTAGCAAACTCGCGTTTTATGGAGTTTTGGCTACAAATATCAATTTCTTTTTACCTAATTACCGTCGATAAATTATTAAAGATGCGTCAACAAACAGTCTTATAACATTTTTACTTAATTACCGTCGATAAACTATTTAGATCCGAATAATAAAACATTATAATAGATCAAAGGGATTAAGACGTAGAATAGCAATATACTTTTCAAAGTGTTTAGTTTTTGTGCGTGTACTATTTTTAAGTTGTAGAATAGCAATATACTTGCATAAGTGTTTCCAATTTGGTACGTGTATTATTTTGTTTTTTAAGTTGTATAATAGCAATGTACTTTCCATAAGTGTTACAGATTGGTACGTGAAATAACGTACTAAATTAGAACACTTATGGAAAGTACATTGCTATTTTACGACTTAAAAAAAGTACACGTACCGTGACACTTATGAAATACATTGCTAATTCTATAACTTAAAAATAATACACGTACCAAAACGAGACAGAAAAGTATATTGTTATTCTACGACTTAATCCCTAGATCAAATAATAAGCTAAACTATACTGCATACAGCCATAGCTACACTCTGAAAAATACTTACCAAAATATATATACTAATGCAGTATGAGCTAAACTTATAATATAAGTTTGAGCCTAAAAGGCCTAAACAAGTGCCCAAAGTCCCGATTCATTTAGGAAAAAAGGTGAAGGAGCTAAAGTGTCATTATGCTAGTAAATTAGAATAATATATGTTCATTGAGCCCCAAACTCCCAATATTAGAAAATTAGCTCTGTCATGATTGTCAGCTTATTCCCTTTAACATTTCAGTAATCTTAAATTTCAAATAATTTTTTCTTACAAAATTGCAACTCATGCATTGAAAAGTTATTCTGTTCTGCATATGCAATTTAACAAATTTCGTATTCATGATTGATCTTAGATTAAGTTCAATGTTATACACAATTAGTATAAAAACAAGTGAGAACATGCACATATACACAATGTCCTCTTTGAAGATTATGTTTGTCATACATGAACACAAGTTCAACACGAAAATTTGATCTATAGTTTGGTGTCCGGACGTCAGATAAAGGCATATAACCGGAATATTTGTTATGAATGACACTACGACAAAGAATGTAGACAAGTTTTGATTGCGCAAGTAGCAAAATAACTTGTAGATCGACATGAAACAAATGTACTGCATACTCTTTTTTGGGTGGAAATAATCAAGATAACAACTTTGTCTCATAAAAAATACAAATGTGCATGAGTTGTAGGTAATACTAAATTATATGGATAGAGAGGTTATATAGGGTATTAGGGTTGGTGGCAAAGGCTTCACAAACAGAAACAAAAAGACAATAGGAGTACATTACAAACTATACTTTATGCTTTGAGCCAAGTAACCTCAAGACTTTGAGAGTCCCACATGATCAGGAAAGCTATTAACTTAATTAGGATTGTGAGTCATTTACCTAAAACCTGATTTATATGGTTTGTTTGTTTATGATATGAACGCTAAGAAATTTATCAAAAAGTTTAGAAAATTACCGAGTCATTCAAATTAGTTTTGAAATTATGTATTAATTTTTGTAAGCGCGGAGCAGAACACATCAACTGATTACATTTGATGAACTACGATCGATAACCTTTATTTTGGAGGAGTTTGTAACCTTTTGAAATTGGCAATCCCCGTATTGCAGATTTGACAAAATGAACAAGTTGCGAAGTGTGGGCAGTGACACCAAACTTATAAATTATTAACACAATACTAATAGTAATAGGTCGAGTCGGATTAAAGATATGGTTTTTTTTATTATTATTATTTTTATTATTTTTTTTAACCCTGATAAATTTATCACTAAAAAAACAGCTAAATACAAAGGATGTGAGTGAATCCCGCATCTCAACCCGTCACATGTGTGGGAAAACAAACGTACCATTTGTAATTCAAACCATACCTATCATATAATGACAAACCAACTTATGAACAACTACTATAAACGCCAATCTAATTTGACCACGAAGATTTATGTCAAAAGCATTAGCAAATGCCTGTCTTCGGTAAGGCCAAGAGTATCGAAATCAATATCATCATATTGGTCCACTTCATAACTCTTTTTCCATTGTTCGTACAAGCTAGAATTTGCAACTCATTTCTACTAGTGATCCCTCCATTAACCATGGAAAGTTTAGATGACATAAAGTTCGCAGTTTTATTATACACCTCCTCAGCTTCACTTTCACTATCCTCCTTAGAAACCAACTCATTAACCTTTTTAGATGACACGCCCGAAGTACTAGACATATTTGTTGATTTCAAATCCCCTCCTTTTCAATAGTAGGCTGATTACACACACTACTACTAGGAATATCTGTATGTTTATCCTTTCCCTCATTATCCTCCACATGACTCGCCTCTTGTGCACTAGGGGTTATAGTACCCATTTCTTCATCCACGTCCACCATGTTGTTTAAAACATTAAAAGAATTTAATGTGCTTGGGACATAAGCATCATTAGTAGCATTCGTTACCTTTGTTTTCTTTTGTGCCGTACCAATTTTTCTTTGGTCCATAAACCAATTGAGACTTTGAACCAATTTGGATTCCACGGACAGCTTGTCTTGTGGTCTTGATATTCTTCGTAGTACCAGGACGGGTTCATTAGACATTCATCCAAAACATGGCCAAAGACCTTGCAACTAGAAGATCTTGGTGGTTTTCACTCATACTCAGGGTGCGTTTGGTTTGTAGACATGTTTGGAGTTGGATTTAGATTTGGAAATGTTTGAAAGAAAAAGAGAAAAAAGCAAATATATAATTAATTTAAACCGTAACCTTTAAGTTTGTATGAAAACTGTTATTTCTTTATAAAGAATAAAAAATAATTATAGAATAAAAAAATAAAAAATAAAATAAAATAAAATTAATGATTTAAAAACATATTAGTAAAACTTGTGGCTGAGAACAAGAGAGAAGTGGGGCCTTCAATAAAACCTTTGATTGATTCCTCAAAACCTACCATATTGTCATGGGATAAGTTTTTTTAGTGGGTTTTAGTCGTACAATAGCAATGTACTTTCAGTTTTGTACCGTTTTGGTACGTGTACTTTTTTTTGTTTCACTTAATGCAACGTACTTTCAGGTTTTGTGCTACCTTGGTACGTCAAAGTAAGGGCTACCGGATAAAAAGTCATTTTTACCGGATAAAAATCAAAGTGGAATGTTTTTAGACATAAATGGTCCCTGTGGGTGGCTATGTATCACGAATTTAGTCCCAAATCAAAGTGGATTTTTTTTTTCGATTTTTTTTTCTGAATAATTTTTTTCGAAAATTTTTTTAGTATTTTCTTTCCGAAATTGTTTTTTTTCGATTTTTTATCGAAAATATTTTTTGAATTTTTTTTTCGATTTTTTTTTCTGAATAATTTTTTTCGAAATTTTTTTTAGTATTTTTTTTTTCCGATTTTTTTTTTAAATATTTTTTATCGAAAATATTTTTTGAATTTTTTTTTCGATTTTTTTTTCTGAATAATTTTTTTCGAAATTTTTTTTAGTATTTTTTTTCCGAAATTGTTTTTTTTTTCGATTTTTTATCGAAATATTTTTTGAATTTTTTTTTCTGAATAATTTTTTTCGAAATTTTTTTTAGTATTTTTTTTCCGAAATTGTTTTTTTTTTCGATTTTTTATCGAAATATTTTTTGAATTTTTTTTTCGATTTTTTTTATCGAAATCTTTTTCGAAATTTTTTTTTTCGTTTTTAATTCTTTTTCGAATTTTTTATTAGATTTTTTTACACATTCTTTTTTTCGAAAAAAAAAATCTAAAAACAAACTACGGGAAAACAAAATTTTGAAAAAAAAAAATTCAGAAAAAACAATGTAAAAATTTTAACAAAAAAATTTAGGGACTAACTTTGTGATACCCCTTAAACCACAAGGACCATTTATATAATTAAATCAAAGACTTATTATAAGTGGAATGCCTACGTGGCATGTCCAAGTAGCAAAAATACCTTTGTATCCGGTAACAGAAAGTATCACGTACCAAGGTAACCCAAAACACAAAAGTACGTTACATTAAATGGAACAAAAAAAAAGTTCACGTACCAAAATGGAACAAAAATGAAAGTTCGTTGCTATTGTACGGCTAAAACCCTTTTTTTAGTTGATTACTAGGTCTGATTTCAAAATAATGGTACCAAACTACACTTTTAAAGTATGATTCTATTCTACCACAATAAAACCCACTCTAACAAATAGGCTCTCAATATGGACATTGTGCATACTATACCAACCACCCTCAATTTTAAGAACTGCCACCACAAGAAAGTCTTTCAAATCCGTATATACAAGTAATTCAATCATAACTTGACCTACCCCATGGGGTACCAAGTTTAGTTGCAATGGCACTAACATCAATGGGGTACCAAGTTTAGTTGCAATGGCACTCAACCCATCCTTAGTGAATGCAATAATAGGAACATCAAGGAATTTAACTCACACTGAAAAGTTACACACATCCTCCTTCATTAAATTAGCATCCGGAGACCACTTATTCCGAATTAATGGCACATTACGAACTAACCATGGACCATTTTCTAGCATAGCATCCATTTCATCCTTAGAATTAAACTTGAAGAAGAAGAATCTTTTCGAATTCATCATTGTTCTAACCCGGCCGTGTTTACTCCAAGTATTCTTAACATAATTTTTAACAACCGGATATGCCACTTGTTTGCCAAGAAAAAACCCAAAGATAGAATTACTAAACCGCTCATTAACTTCCTGAATCGTTGTTAATGAAATAGCAACATCAGCCCCATTCCCAGCCGAGGCGATTAAAGTACAAAAGTTAGCAACATTTTTACTTGGCTCACCATTTAGATTGCATAGAGTGATGTGTTTACAAATCCATTTCAATTAGCATACGCATAGTCACTTCCTTCTACAAACCAAACATGCCTTCCGTACCTTTTTTACCAATTTTTTAGTTGATATTATATATACTCAATTTTGAATATGGGCCAAAGAAAGAACCATTGGCTGGACATATACTTACATTGTTCTTAATTTGGGTTCCAAAAAGGGCCATCAACTATACTTATACAAAAATATACATGTATTTGACTATTTGGACATAAACTTCTTTGTCACTAATCTTCATTCTTCCCCCTTGCATGGCTCTTCATCGTAACGAAGAGACTAATAGCTTTACAAGAACAATATTTCTATATAAGTTTCATTAAAGTCCTTGCATGGAACAACCATAAGATGGTATGTTATTTTCCACCTATGTTTGTACCGACACTCACTAATCTGTTAATTGTGCTTCTGCGCGATATATTCGACCACAAAGCAACGTTCTCCCTTATAATGTAAGTAGATGGCGATAAATGGCTTTCACAAGACAAATTGGGGTTTTTATAAGGGTGTCCTATTTAGGTGCAATTCTCAACCAACGCCGCACCATTTCACATTTATTATTATTTTTAGACCGTTAGCAACAACAGGAAAAATTAACAACCTATTAATAATAAATTACAAACAAGCGTTATTAAGTTTTCAATGTAGTATTATACATAACCACCGTCAAAAATTACAACTTAAATATTAGACATTAAACAAGTTTGTATAATCACGATTTCCAATCTTACAAAGATGAAAAACAGACAATACTAAAGAAATATTTTTATTACGTAAATACAAACAAAATACTATATAGTATAGACATATATTTGGATAAGTGTATATTATTCGAGCGGGGCAGGGATGCTATTCACCGCTCTCCGCCCCAAACCCGATTAAAACCCCCTTTAAGCCTCAAACCTGCCCTGTAACCCGATAAACATGCCCCACCCGACCCCATTAATTATGGTTTCGGATTTTCGCGTTGGTTTCGGGGGTTTTTTTTTCCATCCCTAAATTTTCAGTGGATATTATGTATATACCCAATTTCATATATGGGCTCAAAAAGAGCCATTAAGAGATTAACTATTTAAGTGGTCACATATTTACATTATTCCAAATTGGGCTTGCAAAAAGGCCATGAACTATTGAACTGTACTTATCATCATACATATACATCATAATACAGAGATTAATAACTTACACGTACAATACTATATTAGTTTCACCCCGTACGTGTCTACAAATGACAGCAAGATAACAAATACTTCTTAATTCGTCTTCACCGTAAATGAAACAAAAATTTACTTTTTAAAAAGTTCAACGTTTGAAAGGTTTTTCAATTACAATCAAAATGAGTCAAATATTGTAATAGTTGTGAGTTGATTTTATAAAAAAAATAACAGTATACGTAACAAATATAAGATTTTTATATCTATTGCACAATAATAAAATCTGCAGCAACGTATGCAACCATCTATCACGTTTCAATACGAAAGTTACATAGCGTACGTGATTACGTACATGAGCTTGAGTACATGAAAGCACATCGTGAGAATACAAATCACCTAAATATGGATACACAACAAGTGCTTCAATTTTCAAATATACCAAAATTGAAAATATTTCACAAGGAGTTTACATACAAATCACCTAAATATGCATATATACATCCCGTAATTAACAAATTTTTTGACCGTTAGTAATAATCGCTTCAATGCTAGCTAGCTAATCCAAGAATTATGTGTGAAGTTGCTTCACGACTAATAGAGCCAAGGTAACATATATATAAGATGACATATAAATATGAGCTTTGTATATGAGCTTTGCTAAGGTAAAATGGAGTTTGCTTTCGAATACGCAGAGGAAACCTATTATCGGTTTTTTCCTGATAACCGTGGAGTAAGTTTTTATTTTTACTTTTTTATTTTTTATTTTTTATTTTATTTATTTGTTTATTTTTATTGGTTCTACGAGTAGCTTTTACAAAGGTGATTTATATATGTTGCTAGTTTAAGATAATTTATGTGGAATGGCTACTGAAGTGAAAAACCAGATAAGCGAATAACATTAACTGAAAATAGAAACGAATTAATGAAAATAATGGAAACAATATAATCAATAAGATTGTCATTAATTTATGAATGTTTTTTATATAGTTTGTTTGTTCACTATTCTGTGATCTACACTATTAAGAGACTGCATATTTTTATCATACTTATAGTTATGCAATTAACTTAATTATTTCTTAAACTGCCTGTGTTAAACACGAGTTCTAATCTAGTATCTTGATATCTTGATACAGATCATGGCAGAAAATAGAGGACGAAACAACCAACGCAACCGGCATGGAGATAACCAGCGTGGAATAAATAGAGTGCGTCGGATGCGGATCATCACGGCCGTTGTTATTAGACTTTACTGCATATATCTCTTTATCGCAAACCTCTGCCTGAGTGGAACTCGGGTAGAGGTGACAAAATTTGACATCGAGTCTCTCAATGTCAAGTACGATATTGTAAGTGCCACCACTGTGAAACTTGGAGGTAATGCGAGCATCCAAACTGTTTTACGTTTAAATGGCGACTTTACTCCCATCCCGGAGTTGGGTGTTTTCAAATTAACTATAGATAGTGGTAACAATGACCCAGTCAATACTTTTTCTTATAGCACTTTTACAATATCCGGCAACGAGAAACAACTTTTGGTACTAAACTTTGAGCCATATGAAACTCAGTTGCCAAGTCAAAAAGTTATGTACTTCCAAGAGGACTTAAAGAAAGGAGAAGTGTGGCTAAGATTCGACGTGAAATTCCAGTGGCAGCTTAATAAGAAACGGTTTTTGGTGTTCCCGATCCATCACAAACGCACAGACTTCCGATGTAATATTCATTACAAAGATTTGCCGGTTGATGGAAGAAGCCCGATTATATGTATATGAGGAGCAAGTTTATGCAACTTATAAGTGATCGAACTACTAGTAATTGTTATTTCCGTTGTAATAAATAAATCATGATTGGATACTAGTAATATATCTTAAGTAATTTTATTGGTTATTTTTTTTTTATTATGCGATACATGTACATTTGTTGTTTAAAGTTATTTAGCTTTTGATAAACAAAAAGAGTTACGTAGTACTACGTACTATTTAAAATTGACAATTACAAACTCACATTTACACTCAGCAGTCAGCCCGGTCATCTAAATGGGTAGCATCATGGACAATGGATTAATGATCTTGGCTGATTTGGACTCAGCCTACTAATTAAAACGGGCTTTAATAGGTGGATGTGTTGCAGAAATGGGCATGTGTGGGTAGTCTCTACAAAGCCTTTTCCATGCTCTTGTCTAAAGCACATTTAATAGATAATCCAATAGATATGTTTGTGTTTATGGTGTTCAAACTTCAAAGCAGCGTTGACACATCAAATTTATGCCGTGTTGTTTTAATTTTACTTAAAGATTTCTTTTTTCAATCATATCCAATTATCCATTGTAATATAACTGATTCATACGGGTACTGATGTAACTAAATATTTTATGTGTAAACTTCTTTCAAAGTAATATTAGGCCACCAGGGCTCCTTCTGAAGCTTGGGGGAGGTTTTACCCAGGTTTAAGTCTCGCATGAGACAAAAAGATTCAGGTTTTCCTCCTAGTGCGAGGCCGTGAGTTCTAGGGGTTTCTTTTCGCGGGTCTCTCCTAGTGGTTCGAGTCCCGAGGCCCATTTGGATGGTTTAACTTGAGGGTCGAATTTCAAGTGTAATGCCGTTCTAAAAAAAATCATTGAAAATCCATAACCACCTTTGTGACCACCACAAACCCTATCCATCTTAAAGACAACAACCACCACCATCATCACCATTTGACGCGTCTTAAAAAACCATACGACAACACCACATCACCATTTGACCGTATACAATTACTCGCTTTGTTATTTTATCCATTTCTTGAAGACTCACTTTGTATAGCGGTATATAATGCTTTTGTCTAAAAAGTATCTTTTTGCCACAAAAAAAAGAAAAAAAAAATGTTTCCAGATTGATATTACGTTGTAATTCACTAATTTGTAATGTATGTAATTCTGCATTTGATTAAATTAAGTTATTACATGTTGGAAAGTCGTTAATGGAATATTAATTATGTATTAATAAATTAAGAAACTTTATAACAAAATCCTAATATGTAATATTTCAACAATTTTCTTTGTGCTTTATATGTACTATAAATATAAATATAGATATATAACCAATTTTCGAGCTTTTAAATCTAAAATAGGTTGATCGTTAATCCATATATAATGTGGTTAATATTAGATTTACACCGTAGTAGCTTTCAAAGTTGAAAGTGTTATCAAATAGAGAAAAAAAATTTAAAATATATCGAACTTGCCATTTTTTTTTTTTTTTTTTTTTTTTACATCCAACTCTTTTTTCCTATTGTATTCAAATACTTTCTTAATCTTTCTATTGTAACCATAAATCTGACGTGGCATGATCTAATCAAGAGTTAATTAATAAATTTACATAAATCGTCCCTGTGGCTCTAAATAATTACACTATTCGTCCTTGAGTTAATTACATAAAAGGTCCCTGTGGCTCTAAACAATTACACCATTCGTCCTTTTGGCTATAAACTTAAACTAATCCAGGCAGTCACCATCCATCGCCTGCCGCCACCATCCGCCGCCTGCCACCACCATCCAAAACTTGTGTACTCCCTGTCATAGGTCTCTTTGTGGTGAGTTCCGGTGTGGTAAATCTTCAAATAATCACCATCAACTAACAAACACCCCCTCCCACCACGACATCACCACCAAACCACCACCACAACCACTATCACACCACCCAACCACCTTTATAATCTGTTGCGGCACTCACCAAAGTACCACACCATCAAACAAACCTCCTTATAAAGATCTCAAACCATCAAACAAACTACTTCTCTTAGAATGAGCCCGCACTTTTCTCATGGAATAAAATGAATTCTAGTCCACCTAAACCACTTATTTAGCCATCAATACCTTTGTCCCCACAGTAATCATGCCGACAATGAACATTCGTCAACACCGTCAAGTCCTATCTCAAAAACCAAGTAAACTAAGACCACTGATCTCAGTCTTTTTTTTTAAGATCTTAACTAATGACATCATAGCAGAACTTTGTGAAAGTGTGGAGAGAAAACAATGCAAAATTTCTAAGCATAACATATGATATCTAGTCAGTAAGATCTTTATTAAAAGTAATTCCAAAATACAAAAAATAATCAAAGAATTGAAGATAATAAAACTACAGACGCTGGATTGTTAACCTATGTTCATAAAGTGCTAGCTTGGCCATTGATGCCTTTGTCCACAATCGCCACAATAAGCATGCCCCGATGAACATTCGTCAACGCCTTCTATTCCTCTGTCAATAACCAAGTAAACTAAAACTGCTAATCTCATCTTCTATTACAAAACACGCCTATGATCACATACCACCACAACGCCACCACACGCACCACCGCAACCATCACCATCCGCAGCATCAGATACAATATCACCAATCAACAAACCACCCAAAGCACCTCCCAACAACCCAGCACGTAACCCCATACCACCAAATTTACTCTTCTTCTTTTGTACATGTTGTTGTGGTTGAACAACCGGCGAATACCCTGCATATTCACCATACGGAGGTGGTTGTGCATAACCACTATAATGCAACCACCTCTAACAGGCAAATTGGAAAGGTGGGAACACAAGCCTAAGCACTCAAGGCAACTATACAAGCACAAGACTAGTTTTGGCACCAACACATTCAACTCGGACCACATGAACAGGCCAAAACATCTACAATGACCAGACCCAAAAATATTATACCAAAACACATCATACACACTATGAAACTGTGACAAAACTATAGCCACACAGAAAACATCCTATACCCTTTATACTAAACACACAAGCAAACAAATGGTGTTTCACAACATGTAATTACTTTCAAGAATCAACAAACAGTAACAGATAATTACTTTTCAAAGTGATCAGCATACATATAACAATAGGCAATCGTGTAACATTAATTCCTTTCAATATACATACAAATAACATCAAATGAGTATATGGTTCTATTATAAAATGAACACACAGAAAATATAAGCCGCAAATCAGGGAAACCGTTCAAGTATCAACATATAACAACAACAAGCAGCAAATCAGTACTTCGCAATCATCTAACATGTAATCCTTTGAAGATTATATACAACTCACACACCATATATCAAATCAGTATTTGGTTCTTTGTCATATAACTCATAAATGAACATACTAAATTCAAAAGCTAGTTCGTATCTATATCTAATAAAGACAAACTTACTATCCATCATGATTTTAATATACGACAAGCTTATGCAAATATAACGAGAAGGCGGTGTGACGGTGGTACAGTGGTGTTATGGCGGCAGTGCAATGGTGGTGCGACGGTGTCCTTGTGGCGATGCGGTGGTGTTGTGATGTGTTGGCTGAAGGATTTGGGGGAATTATGTGGACCTAATTCTAATTTGGAAGATGAAATGTGAAGACCATTAGCCCTTTAGAGCCACAAGGACGAATGGTGTAGTTGTTTAGAGCCACAGGGACTTTTTATGTAATTGACTCAAGAACGAATGGTGTAATTGTTTAGAACCACATGGACAATTTATGTAAATTTATCTAATTAACTCTTAATTAGATCATGCCATGTCAGATTTATTGTTACAATAGGAAGATTAAGAAAGTATTTGCATACTTTAGGGGAAAAAAATGTTTGATGTATACAAAAGGAAAAAGTGGCAAGTTCGATTTTTACACCATTTTCCCTATCAAATATAATCTATGATTTCCTTTCTAGCAGGCCAAAAATAGCCCATGGGAGAATCCAGCAAAAAACAATACGTTATAGGTGCACAAACTTCGAATATGTGTGCTATAATATATATAGACAATAAGTTGGTATTTTTTACATAAAGGTTGTTTTAAAAATAATATAAATTGGGTGTATTGTCATGTATAGGTGTTGTTTATTATCTGATTGTACACATTGCTTTGAACGGGCACATTTAGTACGACTAAATCACAAAGAATGAAATTGCTAAGGAAGCTATTCCACTTTTTGGTAAAAATAGAGAATGGAGAGCAAGAATTGGCAGAAAATGTTTTCTTCTGTTTGGTATGGACATAGAATCACAAATCTTAACTTTCGCAGCATAATGTAACTTTTTACATATATATTCTTTATAGCACCGTTTTGTTATTCTTTTTCGAAAGGCATCCATAATTTTATTAAGGTATTTGTTTATTTAACCTTTTGCTATCATCATTTATAAACAATTGAGAATATATACTCAAAGTAGAGGAGTTTGCAACGCTAACCATCTAAACGAGATAGCTCACAACTATGCCAAGCCTATATACATAAAGAGACA
Organism: Artemisia argyi; assembly: GCA_030686995.1. NCBI lineage: Eukaryota > Viridiplantae > Streptophyta > Magnoliopsida > Asterales > Asteraceae > Artemisia > Artemisia argyi. The sequence continues at coordinate 10,869,074 of CM060703.1, read as the reverse complement.
CACATGTCTAGACATAGAGATTGATGAAGATATATGCCTAAATGAGAAGATGGCCTAACTGATTCAAGAACATGAATTAAACACCAAAAGCACACTTTTAATAAAAATTTGTGAATTGATGTTACTTGTGTATTACCTCCAATAAAGAATGTTGATGTATACCCTTGACTTACTATACATGTTCAAATAAGAAACAATTTAATTTGCAAACTATATAATATAAATAACAATTTGGAATCAAGTGAAGATGCATCTTCATCAATGTCCTTTGATTTCTATTTCTTCCAGCAACTTGATAGTAAAAGGTTTCTTACCTACAATAAATGAACAAAAGTAAGATTTAACATCCAGTAAGTGTTTTAATCGGTCATACAACAAGAAGGATGGAACATGAATAACCTATATATAGAGCTCAAAAGCTATACAAAGCCACAAACGTTGGGCATAACAATAACTAAACAAATGGTATATTTACGCTTGCAAAAAAGCTACCCATTTTGACCCGTTACCAAGCCTATCAATTTGACCACCTGTAGTATACTTAAGTCGTCCATTTTGGATGCTTTGTCATGAAAAATAAGTTATAATTATTCTGCACAAATGTACGTTTTCCCTATAAACAGGTACTAATCACCGGTATAAAAGCATGTTTCTTAGACAAATTATGATGTACAAAGGTTGGTTTAGTTTGGTTGAATTATATTCTAATTTCAGCAAATGGGGTTTAAGTGTACATTCGAACATCAATATTTTTACCTTAATCAAACCACGAGGAGAAACATTAATTGTAGTGATGTCATACCATCGAAGACGATCCAACATTAACGACAGATTCTGTGATAGAATTGAGCCAGAGATGAATGGGGGAGAGAAAAAATATGTTAGGGTTTATATATGTTTTCCCCCCAAATGTGACACCATGTGTGTGGCATATGCCTTTTCTTTTTATACCCCGCTTTTTATTTAATGCTTCTTGATTCTCCACTGGAATGGTAAGCCTGAATGCCTGCGTATAATTTTTTGATTCTCTCTATTCCACGCTTTTTTTAAAGAATGAATTAGATGGATAGAGAATGGGCATTTACTTCTCCATTTCCATTCCACGTATCAAACAAAGAATGGAAAAGGCCTTCATTCCATTCCATCCTACCAAACATCAAGAAAGTGGAGAAAAGATTATTCCTTTTATTATATATAATATAGGGGAAAGTGAAGGTGTGGTTGTAGTGTACACAAGCTTGGGTATAGAACCCATCAAAACTACACCGTTTTATTAAAACTTAAAAGTATAAAAACACCAAATTGACATCTCCATTTCACTTCTTCTCCACAACTGAAGCAAATCAAGCAATCCCTGATTGCATCACCACTTCAACCAAAACCCTACTATGATATCACGAATAACTATTCAACCACTTCTTCTTCACAATTAAAGCAAAGGGCAAAGGGAACTGACCCGGTGTTTCTTAATCTGATCTCCCCTCCATGAATCACCACTTCAACCGGAACCCTGCTATGCCACACGAATAGCTATTCAACCAAAGGTAGCTTTAGAATCAATCGGTTGATTGTTCTAATTTTGAGTTTGATTCGTTATTTACAAACCATCTACCAAATACACTTATTATTCCAACTAAATCCTAAAGCATTATGCATTATTATACCAAATCTTCTATGACCATATCGATCTCTCCACAAGGCGAACCATTGACCAATCGGCCGGTGGCAAGCTACGTGATCTAAGTGCAGAAGAATCATGTGACAATGAAAGTTGAATAATCCCCGTGATTTGAACAAAATGGTCAAAGGCAATATCTTTGCCTTCGAACAAGTCTAGCACTCCCGACCGTAGGATCATGGAACTTGAGGACCAAGTCAAGGTTCTCATGAAATCCTACGAAGCTCCTAAGCCTTCAAGCCAAGTGAACAAAATCACTTCTTCATGCGAATTATGTAGTGGTCCCCATGACACTCGTGATTGCGTGGAACTCCCCGGACAAGCTTTTGCGGATTACGCATCCTCGCATACCGACAAAGCGGGAGACAAGTGGTACAATTTCAAACCCGAGCCAAACCCTTACGGTGATTCCTAAAATCCTTCTTGGAAAAATCACCCGAACCTTAGGTGGAAACAAAACCAAAACATGCCCTAAAACAATTCTTCCAATCCGCCTAATCGTTATCAACCAAACGGTCCACCCTCTAACCATACTTTCATCAACCATCCTTCCAATAACTATGGTAGTACCAATAATTTTGAAGGATTGATGTCAAAGTTTATGGCATCTCAAGAAGCTCGCATAGCTAAGTTTGAAGACGAGTTCAATCTACAATAAACGGAGATGACCAATAAAATTGACAACTTGTTGAAAGCCCTCAACAACCAAGTACTAACTACACCTAGGAAGGACACTAGGGACAATAGCAGCGGTATCCAAATTAAATACCCCTCATCATCCAAACACGTCCACTTTGTCAATGTTGTCACCATTAAGCCAATAGATGAGAATATAGAAGAAAGTGACAAGGATGAAGTTGGAATAGAAACTGGACCTAAGGATGAGATTAAGGAAGTTGAGGATAATAAGGAAGAAAAGTTAGAGGAAGTAGAAAATGTAGAGGAATACTTTGATATGTTACCCACCAGGGAAGAACGGGAATAATATAAGGATCTATTCGATGATCCCGAGACACCATACATCCTTGGTTCACCACTCATCAAAGCGGGTGATCCTTCTAACATCAACATACCATGCAACATTGGGCATATGCATGTGTGAAAAGCTTACATCGATCTTAGATCTCCTATAAACATTATGACTAGGACCTATTATAATCGGGTAATGAAGAAGCAACTTAGATATAGGATGATGCCCAACACGAGTTGGATGAGTAACTTTGTGGGAAGAGTGAAAGGATTACATGTCTTTGTAGGAAACTTCACTTATGTTAGCGACTTTGAGATTGTAGAAGATATTCGTCCAGTAATAGATGGTTGCCTAAGTCAAGTAGTGTTCGTAAAACCATTTGTTGAGGCCTCTAAGATGAATTATGACCCGTCCCTGGAGATAGTTAGATTCAAGGATGAGAACGATGAAATAGCTTATCAAATGCCCTATAAGATTGAACAATTCCGTCTTCTATCAAACCTTGAAAAGGAACACAAGCAAGCGGTTTACTATAGGAATGATGAAGATAGACGTAGAGGATTAGACTATGTCATGAGTAAATGGGCATGATTCACTACAATATTAAATGAGCATGTATATTAGTATTTGTTAGAGTAAAATGCTTGGATCGGGTCATAATGATGTTTTGCAGGATTTTCTAGGAAATAAGGCATAAGTTTTTCCAGAAATTTTCTGGAAACTTAACATAAGATTTTTCCAGGAACATTGTGACGGCGTCAGGAGTCATAACCTGATGGCGTCAAGTACTAAAATTCTGAAAAATTTTGCGAGTTTTGTTTAAACCCGAGTCTTAAAGTTTTTGTTGATTCTTTAGTTTTATAAACTCCAGGAAATCTGCAAACATTCATTCCACAAGCATTATATCCCTTTAATTCTTAGAAAGCAACATTAAGATACATATGCTATTTTTTTTCTATGATATTTTTAATATATATAGATTGCCGCTGATTTTACGCTAGGTTTGCCTTGATTGTTTTCTCAGGTTTAACAGGTTATATATATGACAAGAAGATGATTTATATTTCTGGAGGGAAGCTTTCAACGTTCATTTTCTTGGAGGAAGATCTAACCTTGTTGACACACTATCCACACCAAACGAATCAGGGGAGTATTTGTTTTCATTCTTTTACCTGCTTTACTTTTACATCCTTTAATTGAACCTTGGGGACAATGTTCATCCTAAATGTAAGGGGAAGGTAAATGATGATACCTTATAGGATACAATTGCACTTGAGTTTGTTTGTTTGATAGTAGGTGTGTAATAAAACTAAGAAAAATAATTGATAGGGCAATTTTAGCGCCAAATTTAAATTTTTTTACAACATTTAGGAGTGAAACTTTAGCCTTAACAAGCGTCTCATGGATAGGAGTTGTATGACTAGCACAAAAACCGCACCACTTAAAAAATTTTCCACCCAAATATGTGAGGTTCGCTTTTAGATTTGATAGGAAAAACATTCATTATTAGTACTTATGAGTGTACCGGTAGTATTTAGATTCTAGAACTTGCGTTAGTGATGCATCCCGAGACCGCTAGTGAGACTACATTCATGTAGTAGGATTTACTACATGATAAGAGGCATTAGGATCACCCTTGTGTTAAACCCGTATCATAATTACTTGACCATTTAAGTCATATTACTTGACTAGCGAAGTCAATTAATTTTCCCACACCTTAGCATTGTACTCATTTTTAGTACGAAACCTCTAGTACACCCCTCCGAGCCTATCTTTTCATTTCTAACATTAAGCATCTTACTGAAAGATAGAATTTTTTTACAATCCACCCAAATGTGCAACCAAATCGCCTTAGCCTTCCTTGTATGCACTCATCTTTAGTGCATTATTGTTACATGTTTAAACCCTTAGTTAATTATCTAATTGATTAAATGGTTGTTAAGTTGAGTCATATCTTGTACATATTGTTTTGGGACGATTGGGACTCATGGGTAAAGTACTAGTGTTATGGAGTAATGGGGAAGAACATCAATTTATTACCCCCATATGTGTCGTTAATCTTAAAAAGTACTCCAAGTGTTTTGATTATCTTGATTCGAGTCATTAGAGTAGTTTATTGTAAAGTATGTAAAAGTTCAAGTGTAAGGGGAATGCAAATTCTGTATGATGTATTATATTTGATGGTAGGGCAAGAGTGTATGCAAAAAAAAAATAAATAAATAAAAAATAAAAAAAAAATACGGACTACCATCCCGTTTCATTCTATGTTTGTTTTAAGTTTTTATTATTTTAGTTTTGATTAGCTTAAGTCGAGTCGAGTCTTGGCTTAGCAACGCCATATTGTACATGTAATTAACCAAGATGATTAACTCGCCACCAGTAAATATTGCCTTTATCCAACAAAACCGTGTTTTCCCTATCCCTACACCTAACGTTATAACCCTTTAAAAGACCTCTTTGATAGTTTATCCTAGGTGCTTACGCCAAGTGGTGGAGGTTTGATTCTTTCCCAAGCCTATGGTAATCTATTTGCTATGATAGTTAGTGAGAGATATTTTCCATTTCCATATTGTGATATATACTTTATTACACCCGAGAGATGTGAGTATCTAAACACTATTTGTGAGGTGCTAGTGTATGACCTCCGTGCTTGTTTTTGGTTTTTATTGGAACGATTATTTGTTGTAATTACTTTTATATTAGTGTTAAATGACCCTTAACTTGTATTTTGATTAGAATAAAAGCGCATTTGCTTGAGGACAAGCAAATCTCAAGTGTAAGGGTATTTGATAAGGCAAAAAGTGTACCACTTTTAAGGGGTCATTTAATCCCGAATTCGTGATTATTTGATCAATTATTGCCCTAAATCGTTCCTTTTGTCATTTTAGGTACTTTTGAGGAGAAATCTGGAAAAGGAAGCATTTTGGACGTTTTTTAAGCATAAAAGTGAAGAAAACGGCAAAGTCTCAAATTCCTTGCTGGGAACAGTACCTGACGACGTCAAGACCTCATACATGACGGCGTCAAGAGTGGCAAAAGAGGTGGATTTGAAAATATAACGTGACGGCCCAGAACATTTTCAGTGTTATTGACCTGACGGCGTCACCAAGGCCGTTAGGGTCATGTTACAAGTGACGGTCCAGAGTATATTTCTACATGAAGGCGTCAAGACTGGATCTAGGCAATACGAATTTTATATTGGCGGCGAGTTGACGGCGTCAGATGCTATAACATGACGCCGTCAGGATGTATTCTCTATATATATTTTTCTAATTTTTCATTGTAAAAGAGTGTAACATTATGAGGAACTTTACCATAAACCCTAGGTCGAATTTTCTTCATATTGCAGGGTTTCAAACCCTTCTTTCATTTATGTTTGAATAAAGATAAGTCTTCCAATAATCATTCAATATGTCTATGTGTTGTTTGATTTTATCTTATGCTTGTCTTTCTTTTAATATGTTAGGCTAGGTTTTTATTGTGTTTGCTTAGATGTAGTGAAACCTAGATGTTGATTATTGGTTGATTGTTTCCTTATAATTGTTGTGGATGATTGTATTCGATGTTAGGCTTAAGAAAACTTTCCATTGGTAACTTGCTTGAACGTCTTAAGAAACATGATCGGAGGTGTACTACGATTTTTGGTTGTATTTAATGCATAAGTGAATTCTAATGATCCCATGTTAGGAGCTTTTAGTCGTCTCGACATAGGAGTGAAGTAGGATCTTATAGAGTTAGGGAATATTGTACACGGCCCTACGACCAGTATTAAGGAATATAACCCGTCATCCATGCAATTGTAACAAGCTAATCAACCGATAAAAGATATCTAGGAAGTAATGAAATCTAAGTAAACACATCTTTTCTCATTATTGTTTCCACCACATTAGTTTAATTTCGTTTATTTTTATTTTATTTTGATTGCATCTGTAGTTAATTGGGTTAGTTGACTAGCAACTAATTCCGCCCACTCCTTCAAAACCCGAGATTTTACTTGCTTTTCATAAAATATAAAAATACAAAAAGAATCATCCCTCACCTCTAGACCTAGTTTAGTAGGCTTTCTAATCCTAGCGACACTATTCCTGAGTTGAACGATCAATCCCCCGGTACTTGTCACTATACTATACTACAACGATCAGGTACACTGCCTGGGGGGATTGCAAGCTTCCCAAGATCCTTTGAGAGGTAAAACCTGTTGCGAGGGCGCAATCCCGCGTATCACAATATCAGTGGGTGTAAGAAAAAGAAGGCTCTTAGCATGCAAGAAAAGGAATGATGCTTATCTAGTTATCAAAGTTGTAGTGGGTGTTAGGTGTATGGTTAGCAGGTCCAGTGCATTTGACTCATAAGCATCTTTTTTAAAGTGAACAATTCATTGCAAGTTCTCTGGTTTAATTTGTTTTCATCTTATATCATAAACAGGTTTTTCCATTCTTAAGTTTGTTTTTGGCTCTATAATCTTGTGTAATCTAACATGAAAATGGTGCTTCATAAGCATCAAAATATATAGTGTATTATGTAGAATGCTATCATGTTTTACATCATTGGTTAAGAGCCATTGATGGATTGACTAATAACTAAGATGCTGCTGAAAATTTTCTATGTTTGGCATACTAATATGGACACTTTATTCACAACATCAAAAATATAGTGAACTAAAATGAGAGATAGAAATGGTAAAATCACAAGAATTAGCTTGGTGATTTCATTTTCTTATTATAATCTCGAATTAGAGTACATAATAACATTACACAGCTTGACTTAACTAAACTATTGTAAGTGATTAAAACTGCATAAAACTTTACATAGATAAACACTTGTTATAAGCTACTTTGTATCTTTTTAAGCTTCACAACTTGAAAAGCTTGTCTAGTGACTAAGTTGCAAGATTTCTTGGCTAATGTCCACTTGAAAAGTACTTGTTATTTGATGCGATAGTGCTTTTGTGCATCCACCCAGAGCATGAACTTGCAAAATAGACAGAAAATCCTTCACATGAGCATCCAACCACCAAGTTTTACATAACACTTTCGTTATATATTATTGATTGAATGAAAGGTAATAAATAGCTCACTCGAGCATTTCATCGAACACTTGTTGTGCATTTCTTCAAACATTGATCATCGAACTCACAAGGTCACTATTTATACAGAAAAGCACTTCACTTGGGCTTTTCATCAAGCACCTCTTAGCATTTCAGCAAACACCCACCATTAACCAATTTAACCACTTATCTCCTGAAACCCAAACTACAATAATACTTAAGTAAGACCAATCAAGGTTTTCACCATAAAGCATAGTACATGCGCAATATGATTTTTCATATACAATTCCATTTAACTAGTGTAATGTTGTTCATGTGTTTTGCCTAGTGTTTTCAGCCATTAATTAAGGGAATACAATTAACAAGTTTGAAAGATCAAACTGATATATTATAAAACTTACAGTAAAGATTGATTATTACTAGTAGCGATCTTAGAAAGGAGAAAAGCAATTTGATTGCAATTGGGATTCTGGAAAGGACTTGGTAATCAATGAAAGTGAAGTGTTAAAACTTTAGGTACACTGCTTTTGAGGATCAGATGTGTGGTTTGTTTGTGTTTTTAAACAAAACAACTGTGTTTTATTAAGTTCTACACCTAAGCTTGCATACATGATAGCCACAAACTCACTTTCCCCTATAGTATAAGTGTAGATACTTAAACGTATTTTAGTAATTTTAGTATGTTGAAGATTTGAACTCTTAACAAAGGTGGTTTGTGTTTTATATATAACATAGCTATATAGCCGGTTAGATGGGTTTATTTCTTCCCTTTTCTTTGCTTATATAAACGTATGCAAAGATATTTAGTTTTATTAGTGATTAAAAAGTGTTGATTTTGTCTAATTTATGTCGTAAGTACTTAAAGTGCAACAATATTCTTAAATTACTACTAATTTTATTTTCATAAGTATATTATTTTTATTTCCTAACTATAGTAATCAGTGTTGGTTTTGTTTAGTTGTTTTATGTTTTTTTTTAACAAACTGCTTGTTTAGACAGGTGTCCATTTAAACACGTGCCCATTTACGCTGTTGCCCGAACCTGCTGCCCCACCGGTTTTGCCACTTATTTGAAAAGAAAATGGATAGTCTAAATACACCAATATCATTATACTAATCATTGACTTGCTTTTTACATTTTGCTTTTTAGTTATCATCATACTAATCATTGATTTTTTTTTTCTTTCTTTTCAGCCATCATTAGTTAGTTATTATTCACCTTTATAATTCTTTTTTCTTCTTCTTTTGTTTATCTATTTATTTTTATAGCTATTATTACTTTTGTCATATATATAAAAAAATGTTCCATATGTATATATAAATGAACAAATACCGCAATTTCATTGAGAAAAATAATTAGAAATATAATATAAAGAATGTTACATAATTACTTTGTTAGGTCAATATTTTGAGAGAGATCGAGAGCGACAACGACATATCGGAATCCGTAATTTCCATCACCTATGACATCTTGTAAATCTGTTATATAAGAATGAAAATTTTTTGGAAGTTGTTTAAAAGATCTTTCTGGAACGCATTTAGTGGTCTATTGGCTTACATATGAACTATGTCTCGGAGGTCCCTGATTTAAGTCCAGGAACACGTTACGTGCGCGTGTTTCATAGTTCGACCATGAACTATGTCTTGGTGGTTCCTCATTCAAGTATACCTCAAAAAGCCTTGTTGAATGACTACTTTTACTTGGATCTTGATTTTTCACATCAACACACTTCTTTTTCTGTTGTTTCTTCAAGCTTGGTCATCCACGCGTATTTTGTTTAACCGCGGGTTCTTTAATTAGAATTGCACCTGGATTACTTATACAGCCTAGCTTTCTTAAGAAACTCATTTTTCTGCATTGGACTGCTTGTTGAAAATTTCTTTAAAAATGTGTGATTCATTGTCAAATTGAATATCTTCATCTTGCAAGGGTGTTGACCATGAAACATCTAGTGTCCTCCAAAAGATATCAATTGACTTCAAGGGGATATACTCACCTTCATTAAAACAATAATATTTTTTGAAAAAATGGGACCTGAAATGTTTAAAAAATAATAATAAGGTGATGAAGAAAAAAATATAAAGGAAATATTTAAAATATAAAATAACATAATATTACATGTGAAATAAAGAAAAAAGTATGTGGATATTTTCGAGTATTGACTAAAGTTGCTTTTAGTTCTCAAAGTACGAAATACACGTTGGGGAATCTTCTAATAAATTCCATGCCGAAACAGATGAGTCACAATCTCGTTTCTTCCTGATCAATGGCCTACAATTCTTCAAAATAATTTAGCTAATGTGCCATCTACAATGTACCCACGTAGCATTCGGAAAAACTTTTTCGCATGCATTTAACAGAGCCAATTCTCTGTCTGTAATTATAACACGTGGATGCATGCACTTGTCAAGTGTCAACATTAAGCGCTATAACACCCACTTATAGTTCTTCATCTTTTCTTCACTAAACATATATATAGTGCTCAAAGATATGTATAGTTGTTTGATAAAATGTCATACGTTATAAAAAGATGAGTATAACATTTTTTCATATATTCTCACATTTGTAAAACAAAACAAAAAAGCTTATGGTTGATAAACGTAAGGCGTTAAATGAATACTGGAAGGGTATCTTTGTGTTGCAGCGACGGGTACCTGTAATCAAAATTTTTGGCGAATAATAACATTATTTCATATGCTATCAAGTCCGCCAGTCTAGTATTAGATCATGTGTTGATCCCAAACACAGATCGATTCCTGAGCTTGTCAAGGTTAAGTTACTTGGGATAAACCGAAAACAACTATGTTTGAAATTTTGTGAATACTAAAGAGTATGCGAAATCTACTCGTTAATACTTTGAAGATTGTAAAAAATATCACCAAAACGCTTCAATGTTATTATAAATAATATGAGTACTCTGTGTAGTAATAAGGTTTACAACCTTGAAGCTATATATATCAAAACATATGCTCATAACACCTTTGTAGAACTGTAGAGGGGGAGGGTGAATACGGTTTATTAGGCTTTTTGAATGTTTAAAAAACTTTAAGACTTAAGAATAACCAAGTCGTTTAAGTAATAATAACCACTAACATAATCACAATCCAAAGTATATAAAGCGAGTAAAGAGACACCACGATATATAGTGGTTCGGGATGGGGGGTTTATACCATCCGTACGTCTAGTTGCGAATCCATGACACCGATACTATTACTCTAGTATAATCCTTTCGGTGAACTACAAACCGTTACAATTCACTCCATGAATATTCCCTAATATCGATGCTCACAAAGAAGGAGTTACTCACCAATGGTATTCTGCCCTCGAAAACCACCCAAAAGAATCTCGTGATTCGACTTAACCTAAGGGTCACCAAAGACTACTACCAATACTTCTCACCTAAAGTATCAAACCCTAACTAGATCCCTAATGATCTAGGCTTGGTCACCAAGACACAAGACTTCCCTTACAAACAATTGAATGAATGAATGTTTGTTTAATCAAGCCCTAACCTAACCTAGAGACTCGATTGTAATAGAAATGGTATAAATAAGAAGACCCTCGACACAATCACAAGAGTAGATTAAGTTCTTGTGATTCTTCCCTTGCAAGGAAATGTGTTCTTTCAAGTGATGTTAATGTGAAAGATCAAGAACACAAGATAGAATTAGAGGATTAGAGAGAAAGAATGTAGAGAGAAAAAATAATGGCAAAGGGTGAGGAATACAAGAGCCAAGGTGGGGTATTTATAGGCAAAGACCCACTTTGGGAAAAAGTTAACAAGACTGGCGCGTCGCCCGTGCATCAACGCGTGGGCGGCGTGCCAGGACCTCTGATGCTTTTTCCCAATTTGGGTGTTTGGCCTTATAAATACCTAACCTTGCTAAACCCTCAATTGTACTTCACACATTTAAACCTTGACATTAATCAATCTAAGGTTTACCAACCCAAATGGCCAATTTAGAAAATGTTTTGTGAAGTGTTTATGAGAAAACCAATTGTTGACATAAATAATGTCTTAAAACATTGTTAGCATATTAACAATGTCTCTATGTTTTGATAATTACAAAGCATAAACTCATTAATCTAAAACTTATGACGTAAACAAGTTTTTAGTGCTTAATATTTGTCTTTGCTTCCATATCACTTAAGGTATGAATAAACAAATGGTTTATTGCATTTCATGATCAAAGGAAATTTTTCTAATCACTAGAATTTTTATAAAATGTTTTAAACATCTTATATCTTTTACAAGATTACTTTTGGAATTAAAAGAATATGTTTAATTCATTATAAATATATGATTTCAAATTTCCAACCAAAAATGGCAAATTTTATCCAGAAAAATATTCCCCACTAAAAGACAAGAAAAACCAACGTTCTGAAGGGGCGGCCCCCTTAATTCCTTAGGCGGCCCCCTTAATCATTAAGGGGACCGGCCACGCTCCAGAACAGTATTTTTCTCCCCTATAAATACTGGTTCACTCCTCAGAATTTTCTTACCTTTTGCACTTCTAAACTTTCTGATCGAGATCCATATCTCTATTCTCTTATCCTTTGATCATAAGTGTATAATTCTTTGTTTCAAAGTGATCCAAACTTCATCCTCTCAAGTGCAAGAGACGGATACTTCTATCCCCCAAGACAAGAAGTATTACAACTTGTTGTGATCTCCCCATCCAAGTTGTTGGTGCATCATCAAAGATCATTTACATTATTCTTTGTGAAGATTGTTGTGAATATTTGATTGTAGATAGTTGTGCTAGATATATAGATTGTGTGATTAGTTAGTAGCTTGGTGTGAAGAAGAAAAGTTAGGAACTAGATTGGTTTGAAGAAGATAGGTGTGGAGTAGTTAGTTGTGAAGTAGATTGATTTGAAGAAGTTGTGTAGAAGTTGTGACTTAGGTGTGAAGAAGTTGTGGTGTGAAAATTGGTATGATGAATTTGCCAAAATCATGCATGATGAGTTTGAGATGAGTATGATGGGTGAACTTAACTTCTTCCTAGGATTACAAATAAAACAATTAGAAGATGGAATATTTTTTAACCAATCTAAGTACATTAAGGAAATGCTTAAGAAATTTGGCCTAGAAGACTCAAAACCCATGAAAACTCCCATGTCTACGGAAGTAAAGCTCACAAAGGACGATGAAGGTGAGTCCGTAGATAACACCAAGTATAGAGGAATGATAGGTAGTTTACTATACTTGACGGCAAGTAGACCCGATATCATGTTTAGTGTCTGCCTTTGTGCCCGTTTTCAAGAGGGATCCCAAAACCTCTCACCTAGAAGCGGTTAAGCGTATCTTCCGACACGTTAAAGGCACTATACACCTAGGATTATGGTATCCTAAGGGATCCGGCATAGAAACCATCGTCTATGCGGATTTGGATCATGCGGGAGACTACGTAGATAGAAAGAGCACTAGCGGTATTTGCACGTTTATGGGATGTTGTCTAACATCTTGGTTTTTGAAGAAGCAAACCGCTCTTGCTATTTCTACCACCGAAGTCGAATATGTAAGCGCTGGAAAGGCATGTCAACAAGCACTATGGATGAAACAAGCTCTCATAGACTATGGCATTAGGTTAGAAAACGTCCCCATTATGTGCGATAACAAAGGTGCGATAGATGTAAGTAAAAATCCGGTGCAACACTCTAGGACTAAATACATAGAAATACGCCACCATTTTCTTAGGGATAATGTACAAAAAGGAAATATATCTATAGAAAAGGTTGCATCGGAAGACAACATTGCGGATATATTCACAAAACCCCTTAAGCGTGAATTATTCAACCACTTGCGTTTAGGATTAGGAATGATGGAACAAGTTGACTAAATTATATTGAATTAATACAAATTTATACTTGCATAAAATTTATCTTTCTTCCATTTCATCTTTTCTGAGTCTAAGAATCTATTTCGCACAAAAATAAAGATTGGGAAAATTTATTTTCTTTGCATAAAGTCCTTTGTAAAACCCAATCAATTCTCTTTAAAAAAAATTATTCTCACATCTAGGAATCACATGAAGATCATTTTCCTTGCATTGTTGACTAATACTAAAAACATTGTTTTTCAAAATCATGCATAAACTCTCACATAAATTGTCAAGGTATATAATCTAATATATGTCTTTGACATTCATGATCGAGCAAAAATTGAATCAAGGAGATCATTTGGATTGTTTCTTAGGATCGTTATTTCTTTTTGCATTTAGGAGTCGAAACAATCACAACTCTACATTTGTTGCATATAAACACACACTAGGACAAATTCACTAATAATGTTGTCATCTTGATCCATCACTAGTCTTTCACTCACTAGTTTCCTTTGCCTTTAATCTAAGATAGGTGCCTTAGGAAGTTTAAGTGATCTTGCCTTTACTTACCTCCTCTTGCTTATTATGTGTTGATTATTTGCTCTTTTGCCTATGTGTTCTTACATGCACGCTATATCTTGATTAGATTAGATTCTATATTGCCTAAGGGAATTGAACTTGCTTGAACTCTAATCCAAACACACAACCTTTCTGCAAATTTTCTGCCAAAAACCCAATTCTGGCAACCTGGAAATCACCAGATGGGCGGCCCCCTTAATTTTGTAAGGCGGCCCCCTTAATCATTAAGGGGACCGCCCCCTAATTAAGGGGACCGGCCATCTGATGGTCGGGTTTACAGAATCTTTTCTGCTTTTTAGCCCATTTCAACCTACATTTCCCAATTTTCACCAACACATTTTGTCCTAATCTCCCAAACAAACTTCAACCATCCATAAACACACAAATCTTACACTATAAATACCCCCAAACCTCAAAACTCTTCACTCATCCCTTCATGGCTTCTCCAAACAAACCAAAACCAAAAGCCTCAAGGCTTGCAAGAATGACGAAAAAACCCGTTTGGCGAAGAAAAAGCCCTCGAAACAAATCCATCATAACAAATGAAGTTGGAAGTCACTCAACACCACCAACCACTTACTTCCCAAACTTTCCACCAAATTCACAAGGACATTCATTTGATCCTCTTTACAAACCATACAACATTGGCCAAACATCTTCCTTCATGCCAAACCACTCATCTCATCCTCCAATCACTTGTAATGATCCATACAAGTTTGATCAACCATCCCACTACAACTCCAACTACACAAACCCAATTCATCCATATCAACACAATGACTTTCTCCGCATTACCACGGAAAAGCAAAAGTTCCGTGATGAAATATCACAAATCCATGATTTTTGTGATCTCAATGCCATGCATCTTGCACAACGCAACAAAGGGCAACCTCCATCATCACCCTACAACAATTGCCTTCCTCACTCTCTCAACTTGGATCAAGTTACAAACCACACTTACTATTGCCCTTGTTGCATCTTTCTTCAAAAACAAATTCTTTACTTGAGTGAAGATATTTCTTGGATTGAATATCTCCTCACTCGACCTCATCCCATTCCACCCTTAACAAGATACAATATCGTAAGGGCCACCTCTTCCGCTCCATACCCCACTCCATATCCTTCTCCATCTAACAACTAAGCTTTATGCTTATGTTATCCTTCAAGCAAATAAAACAATCAACCATGAGTTGCAAGCAAGTCCAAGTGCTCTTTTAGGCAATATAGGACTATGTCTTTTCTTTTGTTTTATTATGATCAATATGCCTTAAGCATATTAAATGTTGTAATGCTTTCTATGATGCTTGAATGAATCTATTTTTATAATTATTGCTTTGCATGTATATGTGCCTTGTTCTCTTCTAATATTTTGTGTAGGCAAGATTTCCATAGCTCATTCCCTTGGTGATCTCAAATGAGGGGGAGCATACATCAAGGGGGAGCATTTAACTTTTTAATTTTACAAAAAGGGAGAGAAGAGAATGTTAAACTCTAAATACTTGTCTAAAAATTATTTTTTTTAGACCTAATGAGTTTAAGGTTTTGTAATCATCAAAAAGGGGGAGATTGTTAACATAAATAATGTCTTAAAACAGTGTTAGCATATTAACAATGTCTCTATGTTTTGATAATTACAAAGCATAAACTCATTAATCTAAAACTTATGACGTAAACAAGTTATTAGTGCTTAATATTTGTCTTTGCTTCCATATCACTTAAGGTATGAATAAACAAAGGGTTTATTGCATTTCATGATCAAAGGAAATTTTTCTAATTACTAGAATTTTTATTAAATGTTTTAAACATCTTATATCTTTTACAAAATTACTTTTGGAATTAAAAGAATATGTTTAATTCATTATAAATATATGATTTCAAATTTCCAACCAAAAATGGCAAATTTTATCCAGAAAAATATTCCCCACTAAAAGACAATAAAAACCAACGTTCTGAAGGGGCGGCCCCCTTAATCATTAAGGGGACCGGCCATTAATTAAGGGGACCGGCCACACTCCAGAACAGTATTTTTCTCCCCTATAAATATTGGTTCACTCCTCAGAATTTTCTTACCTTTTGCACTTCTAAACTTTCTGATCTAGATCCATATCTCTATTCTCTTATCCATTGATCATAAGTGTATAATTCTTTGTTTCAAAGTGATCCAAACTTCATCCTCTCAAGTGCAAGAGAAGAATACTTCTATCCCCCAAGACAAGAAATATTACAACTTGTTGTGATCTCCACATCCAAGTTGTTGGTGCATCATCAAAGATCATTTACATTATTCTTTGTGAAGATTGTTGTGAATATTTGATTGTAGATAGTTGTGCTAGATATATAGATTGTGTGATTAGTTAGTAGCTTGGTGTGAAGAAGAAAAGTTAGGAACTAGATTGGTGTGAAGAAGATAGGTGTGGGGTAGTTAGTTGTGAAGTAGATTGATTTGAAGAAGTTGTGACTTAGGTGTGAAGAAGTTGTGGTGTGAAAATTGGTGTGTAAATTGGTGTGTAAGGTTTTCTCCGCCATAAGGGAGCTTGTTGATATAGTGAAGAAAACTCTCGAGTTAGGTGCTCGGGGAGTGGAGTAGGGCAAGGAAGGTGTCCTTGTAGCCGAACCACTATAAATCTCTTGTCTCGCGGTTCGATCTTTCCATCTCTTACTTATTTCATTACTTATCATTGTTATATATTGTTTATTGATAGTTGTTTATATTGTGCAAGACTTGAGATCACATATTATCGAATCTAAGTTTTTAAAAGCTAAGAAAACACTAAAACTATCTTTTATAACGAATTAAAAAGACGTAAAACTATTCAACCCCGCTTCTAGTTTTCCACACCAATTATCAAGGATAGAAAGGTAGAAAGGATAATTTGGTAGGGGTAGAATGGGTATTTCTCACATGGCATAAAAGACAGAAGAGAATATGTCATGGGATATTCCTTTGTAGGGAAGAGTGAGTAAGGTTGGATTAGAAGGATGTGTGTAGAGAACAAACCATGGTTAGGTTAGAAAGTGAACCATGGTTGGGTTAAAGGGGATATGCAAGGGAATATTCCATCCTTGGAGAGAAAGGGTGAGTGGAGGGTTGAGATGTATTTTAGAGAAATGGATGGTTAGGAT
The DNA here is from genome assembly GCA_030686995.1 of Artemisia argyi. NCBI lineage: Eukaryota > Viridiplantae > Streptophyta > Magnoliopsida > Asterales > Asteraceae > Artemisia > Artemisia argyi. The sequence goes on along the minus strand of CM060703.1, from coordinate 10,851,852 downwards.
GAAGAGTGTGTAAGGAATAAGTTGGAAGGATGAGATGTATGTAAGAATGAGTTGTATATGTAAGGGAGAACTCCGTATAAGGTTTGATGAGATGGGGAGCCTAGTGTGTGTAAAGAAGAGATGGTTGTGAGAGTAGTGTGTGTAATTTGAAAATAAAGTTGTCGGGGATGTGAGGGAGTGAGTTGGATGGATATGATGTGTATAAGGATGTAAGAAATATGTAAGAGTGAGTTGATGGGGAGCCTCTTGGCTTGTGTGTGTGGGAGAAGAGTATGTAAGTGAAGTGTGTGTATTTTGAATGTAAGTGTGTGTGTATATGAGTGTATGTATGTGTATAAGAGTGTATGTGAGGAGAGTATAAAATGGATGGTTGATATGAAGAAGATGAAGTGTTGTGAGATATTGGTGATTGGATGATAATATTGTGTAGAGAATGTTTTTGGGATATTGTGTGGGAGTTTGGGAGACAAAAGGTACATGAGGTGTAATATGTGTAAGGGAATATTTAGAGAATGTTGGGGATAAGATTTGGGAGGATTTGAAAGGGTTTGAGGTTTTGTTTTATGTGAAATGTAATTAAGAAGAGATTAAGAGATAATCAAATTGTCATTAAGGAAGAAAAGGTTTAGACAATTATGATTATAAGTTGAGAAAATCAAAGGTTACTTATAATCTCAAGTAACTAAACATCGAGAATCCATAATCTCATAACTCGTGACTTTCCAAGACTTGACGTACTCAAATAACACCTTGGTACAAACAAGCCAAGTGTTTTGCCTTGATGTAAAGCATAACCCATACGGGAAAGGATGCGTTTATGCAAAGTGACCTTTGACTTAGTTTGACCAATAAAGGAGTAAACTCGTTACGTGATTAGAGAAGACGTAAGCACGGGCTATGAGCATATGAATGCTTTCACTTGATGTTACGTGAAATGTATAAGCTCTCTAAGTTTAGAAAAGCCTTGGCTAGAGGCGTTTTGACAAAAAGCTTGAGTTGGCGTTTTCCCGAAAATGTTTATTTTGAAAGTTGGATCTCTCTAATCCTAAAACTCATTTCGAGTGTTCTGAATTAAGCACATAACATATTAATACCTGTATTGAAAGATCCATATTTGTCGGGTAATGGGAAATCCGACTTTCAAAGTTCGTCCCGACAAGGTCAGTAGCCTGGCGCGTCGCCCACGCGTCAACGCGCGGGCAGCGCGCCAGGTGCAGACTTAAGTTTGGGAGAACTTTGGCTAACGTTTGTTATTTTATGTGTTTCGAAGGTTTATTTGTCATCATTAAAACATTAAGAGATCTTGTCAATGTTGCCTCAACAACCTTAACCTAGGATCTCCTTTTATACACAAAGGAGTCCTTTACAAGATAACTACAAATATTCTATTTTAATAAACTTGTACGTTTCTTTCTAACTATATAGAATATACACATAATAACTTGATACTTATCACTGCACGCGTCTTTATCACCTTAGCAATAGTATCTTCATCAGCAGTTACTAACTTTACTCTAGCAGTACTAACTTATTAGTACTGGCAGTTGCAATCTTGAGCAGTACAACTTCTTTAACTTGGCAGCACTAAGTATGCAGAAATTTAATTCCCGCATCATGTACTAGTGATATCATGTTGGACTGTTTTAACTAAGCCCCCCAGTTCGTGCTGTGCTACCAGGGTTCTTTCTCATGGTTTTTTCGTTCTTTGTTTAAGAAGAAAAATTGCTTCAATTTCTTTTTCAATGGAACTGAAGGATGAATGTTTGTCATGGAGAAGACATTGTTTTTGTTCTCGAATCGCTTACCCATTGTGGGGATTGGGTGTTAGAGATGATGACTCTTCTTCCATTTTTTTCTAACGTTGCTATCCCGTTGGTTCTTTTTCATTCGAAGCAACCTCTCTACCTTCGGGTAGGGGTAAGGCTTTCTACATTTCACCGCCACCATACCTCGTGAAAGACGGGATTGGATTATCGTTAATTTATTCAAAAGATGTTATCAATCATTTTCAGCAGAATTGATTAATCAATATGATGTATCGTTGTAATTGGACATTTAAAAGTCAAAACATTGATTGGTAATTGATTTTGAAAAGTCAAGTTACCAAAAAGTAACTTTGATATCTTTAGTTAAAGATAAAAAAAGTTAAGTACCTAAAATTCAAATTGATCTTTAACTATGATATTTTTTGTGCGATTTACATTTAAAAGAACTCAAAAGAGTGTACTAAATTTTTTTTAAACTTCGTATAAACTTTTTATACAATAGTAATATTAGAAATTCATACTCTATTACTTAGTAACATAGACTGAATATTAAATTCTCTTTCAATTACGAGAAATGGCAATAAAAGTGTAATTTTAAAAATTAAAAAGAAATGAAACCAACTAAAAGTGAGAAAAATAAAAGAAAGAAACAAATGATGAAATATAATTAACGTATAAAATAATACTAAAGAAAAAGAAATATCTCTATAATGACTAAGAGCATCCACAATGGAAAAATCATCAAAGACTTTTTATTATTCTAAAATGCTTTTAAAAGAAGGTTTTATGCATTGCAATGAAAGTTTTTTGAAAAGCTTTTAAGAAAGACTTGTTAAACTACAAGTCTTTCATCAAAGTCTTATACATTAATTGTGATATGCATTAAATGCAAAAAGTCATTAAAGGCTTTTTGCATTGTGGATGCTCTAGAGCATATGCAATGGTTGGTTTGACGAAAAGCTTTTTACTATTTGAAAAAGCTTTTCAAAAACTTTTTAGCATTGTATGGAAGACTTTTTACAAAACTCTGAAAGAAAGACTTGGGACCACCCAAGTCTTTGAAGGCAAAAGCTTTGTACTTGTAAGGATTGACATACATGCACAACTCTAACATTTATGGCCATAAATGCATCAAGTTATTAATAGCTTGAACCATTGCATATGCTCTAATGATTGTCGTGGAGCTCTTCTCTTACAAATTACGAGGAAAAGAAACTAAAAAAGTAACATAATTTTCAATGTTTTGTTATTGTTTTGGTGAATTTAGTAGTACCAGGAAAAAATTGTCTCTGTTAGGGGGTTGGCAACGTATGCGTGAAGGTACGGGAAGGGAAGCATCATGCACGACACTGCCGCCGCTGTGCATGCGTGATGCAGCGAGAGATGGGTTTTAAGTGATGGAATCACGCACGGGAAGGAATACACAATAAAAAAAATCGAACATTGGGCATTAAATTTTTGACTGTTGCTATAAAAAAAATGAAGTGAGTGATGGGATGTAGTAAGTGATGGTGTTGCCAACAAAAATATTGGTGGGTGATGGAAAAACTAGGTGACTGATGTGGCATAAGAGGATTGGTTGAGAGTAAATGATAGGATTTTGGGTGAGAGATGGGTTGCCAACCCCTTATTGTCATAGTATGCGTTTAAAGGTATTTTGGGCTAAAAGCTCAAGCCTATAGCATATTTCGTTTAAACAAAATTAATGAGATCTAACAAAGTAGAAGTCGTATGTAAGCGGGGAGGTCTCACTTTATGTAAATTATGACATTAATTAAAAGCTGTTGGGATTAAAAAAAACTAACATACATCACTCATACAACACACGCAAAGGGTTTTATAACATATATCAAATGCTATTATTCCTCGTTTAGGTTTAGGAGGCTCGTGATCGTAGCACGTTTGAGCACACATGTCTGTTGTGCAAGGAATTGGATCGAAGTCATAAGCATAGGATCTTAGATCAGTACCTGTTGCAATCATAAGAAATTTAATTAGACTATAAATAAACTCATGGATTTATATGCAACGGGTATTAAAACATATTTTCTTAGACTTCGAAAAAAAAATCATCATTCAAATCGGTTCTAACATAATAATAAGCATTATAATAGCTTTTATCTTTTATAATGTGCACGAACAATAATCATCTAAAAAAGGTATCTTTGTCTCTTCAATAATTGTCGATTTGTCGGTCAACTAATAGCCAAGCTAACTGTGACCATTAAAATTGGACCAACCCCGTAGCGAGTGTTTTATTTGGACCAAACCCAAAACCTTTTACACTAATGGACTAAAATGAAACACCACGCAAATCACAAGGACCAAAAAATTAATTAACTCTTATCTAAATTAAATAAAATGAATATAACAATAGATTACAGTAGTTGATTTAACATTTACAATTTCTTTTTGGGTTATATTAGATTTTGTGAAGAATGTATATTTCAAAGATAGTATTTAGTTTGTTAATATTAACACGCACAAGATAGTAACATTAAACTGAAGCCAAAAACCAAATAACAAACAAAAATATGATATGATGTGCAAAATAAAGTGTAGAGAGGTGGACTTGATTTTTTTACCTCATTATGCTAAAAGCATAATTAATCAAGTCTTTCACCTTCATCAAATATGTAGAATACTTTTAGAGTAAAAGATAAAATAACAAGCATTCATGAATCTTAATATTTATCTGATTATATAAACTCAGATTCGACAGAACTTTACCAACAGTGTAGCAAATTTCTCCACGAAAAGCGATCACGATCATTAATTTGATGAACAATATGTAGAAGCAGATAAAAAACATGATATTTTTCTTCAATGCGAACTTAGACATTTTGAGGGACTCTATATGTTGTGAGTTATGTGGGTTTCTTTGAGTTTAAAAGCTTGGTATGTGTTATATATTTTACGAATTGTTGATACTAAACATTATTAATTTTAATGTTATACTTAGTTATATTATAGTTTATCATATACGTATTATAATAATATAATACCATATTACAATATATACGTTATATTATGGCTGTGTTTGTCAAAAAGATTACAGGGGTTTAAGCTTTTAAAATAAGTCGGTTAATAAAATAAGTCTCGTTTGTTATGGGGTTTATAGAAGGACTTATAAAATAAGTCGGCTAAAACCTTTAGCCTTATAGAAGGGGCTAAAAACTTTAGCTCGGGGCTTTTGAATAATAAATTACTTATTTACCCACAAAAATATCTAACATATACAAAAATCATTTAATTATGTCATTTTTAGTAATTTTGCAATAATAAGCCCCAGCTCCAGCCAATTTAATTTGCCAAACAAGTTTATAAAAATACAAATTTTAATTTCGGCTTATAATATAAGTCCCAGCTCTAGCCCCAGCCCATTTCGCCAAACATACTCGATATGTTTGCTATATAAACGATTGATTTAAACATGACTCTTACATTGTGAAGAAAATAAATAAATCTCTTGTGCAAAATTATAATTCTATAAATCACAGTGTCAAAATATAATCTGGTAAAAATTGAAGTAAAAGTTCACCCACAAAGTTAATTTATCCTATTTAGATTTTAGCACATAAGAAAACTTTTGCAGAAATGAGCATGTATGGGTAGTCTCTAAGGGGGTGGCAACCATGTCTAAGCATACTTTCATCATAATTGTAATTAACCACTAATATTCAACCAACTCATATCATGCCTAAATCCATAATTTTAGTGGCAATGTAATGCCTAACCATGCTTAAACTTTGTCTTATTCTTTTTTTTTTAAATTATATTTAAAAAATTAATTTAAAACATCAAATTCCATTTAATTTAAAAAAAAAAAAAAAGAAAAAAAAAAGTTACATGATAGATATGAAAAAAAAACAAAACAATTTCTAAAAATTGCAAGGCCATCCATAATTGGTCGCGACTTCACTTTTTTTGCATAATTGGTCGTTGAAGAACTTCATTGCTTGAAAAAAATTCTTTTCTTGAACCCCTTCTAGTTGTGCCGCCATTAACTTTTCTGTCAACTCTTCCTTCGCACGTTTCTTCTCAACATTCTCATCCATTATTTGTGACTTCTTTGACGCATAATCTGCTAACGATTCAATACTCTTCTTTGTCGACTCATTTTCGGCCTTTTTCCCTTTTTTCTTCCGGGTAGGAGTTGTGTCGTCATTTAGATCCGGAATAATAGTCTCAACATTGTTATTGCTAGATTTCGACGACTTTCTTCGTTTCTCCGTATTAGACGAAGATGTTTGACTAACGGTTGGTTGTTCCAACCATTTGTCCGATTTCCTAACTACCTCCCACGCCTCAATATGACTAAAATTCTTGCCTTTGATTTTCTTTTTATAATCGTCCAATGCATTTCTCATCACGTTATAATCGGCCAATGCATTCCTCGAAAGGTGAACATTTTCATTTGGAGGATGAGATTGGATAGGCTCCCACACCGCTTGAATCTTTCTAGACGAGGTTTGGATATTCAATCCATTGATTGTCCGATTTGCAGCAATGGTAGAGAGTCAATGATCACATCTTCTTCTCGTGTGATGTCGCGTCAAACATTTGGCATTTGGTTCGAGTGTGGGCTGATTTGAACATCCCCGCGGTTCATTCTCTTTCGGATTGGGAGTCTTGGTTTGACAACATTCGGGTCACTATCAAAGTCAAGAAGCGTATTCAAGTGATAGTCGCATCTACTTGGTGGATTATTTGGAAGTATCGAAATTCGATCACATTCAATTCTAAACGCATGAGGAACTGTGATCTATTTGATAGTATTTGTTTTTTGTTCTTTCTCTTGGTTAAATAGTAGAAGCTCTAGTCGTTTAGTGTGGCCAGATTGGCTTAAAAACCCTCTGTAGCTCTGTTTTAGCACCTTGCTAGTCTTTTTTAATAAATTTTTGCCGTTAAAAAAAAGGTCATGTAAAATGTCTTTTTCAGTTTAGAGACTTCTTGTCCGGGCATTTTTGAATAGCAAATTAAATAAATGGCATTTGCTGTTGTTTGTCTTTAAGAATATTTTGGGATGAAAAATACGATGGACTATAAACCCGCTTACAACATAGTTAGGACAACAAAATGAGACCTTGTAAAACAGAGGTTGTATGTGGTTGCCTAGCCTGCCAGACATATTTTTGCGAAATTTTATTTTGTGTGTGTGTATAGAAAAAGAAATACCACACGATCATTTTTTTTTATTGAATTACGGTATTATATTAAGAGTTATCTAAGACTCTAAAAGAACTAACATGTATTACTCATACAACATACACAAAGGGTGTTATAACATACATCGTATGTTATATATCCTGGTTTAGGGGGCTTGTGGTCTAAGCACGCTTGAGCACACATGTCTAGTGTGCAAGGAACTGGATCAAAGTCAAAAGCATAAGATCTAAAATCAGAACCTGTTCAGCAACCAAAAAGAATAAATTAGAATATAAATAAAGTTATGAATTTCTACACAATGTATCTTTTCCTATTAAAGTAATAGGAGGGGGGAAAATAGATACTTGATTAAACTTTACCATAATAATCGCAAACGTTCATTGATTTGTAGAACAATATGTAAAAGAAAATAAAACACATGATATTCTTCTTCATTGCAAATTTAAATCTTTTAGATAACTTATATATATATTACGACTTATGATATTTCTTTAAGTTTAATGACCGGTATTTATAATATATTTATCAAATGGTTAGCATTGAAGAATTATATCTTAAGTATAAAGAGCGTGTTCTGTTCATCTATCTTTGGAGCTCCAACTTTTTTTGGGTTTGCCCAAACCCGAAAAAAAGATACACACTTATTCGGATCCCACTCACAATTCTCTCCCACCTCCTCTCTCACCCTCTTGCTCTGACACTGATAAAAAAACCCGATGGACCTAAATCCGATCCGACAAAGGGATATCCACAGTGCGGTTTGTGAGTGTTGCTACAGAAACATCTACAGTACAATAATTTTAAAATGGGGGAACAATTTCTTTGTGAGAGGATTGCCTTTTGTGGTTGTGTTTTCTCCATTTGTTAAGATCTACAGTTGCTCGGTTTTTTTTAGCCACATCCTTTTTTGAGTGGTTTAGATAGATGAAGATGGCTCTCGATTCTTCATAAGCACACACACATACTAAAAATCGGTGACCCAAATCTAGGGTTCTTCAATTTTTTTGCTGCACTTAATTTTATGATAAGAAGTTCGTATTTTTATTCACATGTGTATGTTTAATAGCAGGTGGTGAGTGCTTATTTACTCACCATTTTATGGCCAAATACCAACCCAATACGACTATTTGAGCTAACAAATGCCAAGAAAACATGTGTTTTTGTGTTTGTGATATGCAGGTACGGATATTTTACAAAATGATGGAAATCTCACAAAAACCGGTAAAACCGAGCACGAGAGTAGAAGACGGTCAAATAGTCAAAGCCAGGGATCCAAGATTCAGTTTCAGTCCTTCATTTATTCAGATTTGGCAAAACCAGTCCTTGGATCACATTTATGGAAAAGTGCAACATTAGCCCTTGCATTTTCAGCTATTGACATATTTGGTCCTTGTAATCTAACTTTGCTTAATTTGAAAATTCACTAGTATTACAAGGCTAGTCCACCAGATTTACCAAAAATCCATGTATCTTAATAATCCAAAAAGCCCAAAAGCCCAACCATCCCTACCCTTGACCCGGTCCACAAAACAAATAAATATAAAAAACACCCCGTACACTTACCCCGCCCCCCAAATCAACCCATACCCCAGAAATTACTGTTCCACAAGAAACCTAGAATAGTTACTCTCTAATTACCCAACTCCCACCACAATTAACCTCGTATTAAGGGCTATTTGGACAATTCCCACACCCCTGACAAGGTCTGACACAAGGAGAATGTCACGTGGTAGTAGCTGATTGGCCAAGACGCGTCATTGGGAAGAATAAAGAGCTGTGATTGGTGCAATGGTGTCATCAGGGATCTAAGAGAGTATATTCCAAGGAGATTCCACTTCTAGGACCTTCTGAAGACGCTCCCTAAAAGCCACTCCTCACTCACCATTTGGAGCTGTTAGTTGTTAGGAGTAGGAGTAGTGTAATTTAGCTTAATTAGTGTAATTTGTAGCTTATTTAGCTTTCAGTTGTAATCAGTTCCAAGTTTTAATAAAAGCTTACTTTTCAAGTTTAATTCTTAGCACTTTAATTTTTCCAATCACTTTTATCTACTAAATCTGTTTCAAGCTTCTATTCCTGTTCTAGTTAATTCATTCAAATTTTATCTTTACTTTAATTAAGTTTTACAATTGATTTACTGCTTATAATGGTAATGATGATATGGTCAACGAAAGTCAAAGGGGTTAGATGTTGATGATTCTGGGTAAAATGGTGGTAGATTATGGTTGCAGAAGGTGTTTAGAGCCTATCTAAAGATAGGCTGTGTTGGAAACCTCTCTATTTTGAGCTGAGAGGAAATATTGTAAGTCTCACTTTCACTAGTTTCAAAAGTTGAATCTCATACTTGTGTTACTGTGTAATTGTTGATTTCATTTAGAATCTGATTGTTATAATTGCCTCTTGTAGTGTAGTATTTGGAGTTTTTGATAATTAGATGAGAGTAGTTTAGAGTACTTGTTAAATTGATGCACAAACCTGAGTTGATTTCTAGTTGATTAGTTAACTGTCTTAGTTGTGGTTTTGTTTCATCTTTGATTTATCTTTTGATATCTGTGTTGAATATTGCTTTTTATCTGTTCCATTAGTGATTCTATTTTGATATTGGTAGTTGTTTTGGTAATTGATAGTTGATTACAGATAATCATAATGTAACACTATAGTTAAGGGGGTGTTTGGATGTGAGTACTGGTGTGTGGAATTGATATTGCACTACTGTATCTTTGCCTCTTATAGGTTCATTTAGAGTAATAATAGAGTTTTAAATCATAAAAACACTAGTGTAGTTTATTAAAAGTCATAGTTAGGTTTTAAATGTGCTTATCTGCTTAACATAGTTAGATTCAGTTTGAGTTATGGTAGGAGTAGATGCATATTAGAACATATTAGCTTAATTCACTTTAAATTCACCTTAATACAACTAGTTAGAGTAGTAATCAGCATTAGAATTTGGATTTAGTCAAACTTTGATTGCATTCAAATAGTCAAAATTAGCTTAGTACTCAATTTTTGGTTTGAATTTTGATTGAACTTGTAGGCCTCTTTAGTGGATAGAATTAGATAGGAGTTGTTAATTTGTGTTCTCTGATAGTTAGTTAGTCATAATCAGTAAGTAGATTTCACTTCTTAATTCATAGCTTTTAGTGGCCTGTCTGGGCATAATGTTCCCCTGCACACAGGTTGTTGACCTGTTTCCATGGCATCTTTTAGGATAGTAAATGATAGTTCTAGTTTTAACTTTTTGTTAAATGGCTTCTCTATATGGTAGACTTTGAATTCCCTTCATTAGTTTCTTCTTTAGAGCTTATTAAGCTAGCTTATTCAGGCTAACTTAATGGTAGCATAAGCATTGATTTCTGATTTTGAATTAGGGCTGCTAGTGTTACTTTGAGCTTGTAGTTGTGAAATTTTGGCTTCTCTGAGTTCAATAGGAATAGGTTTAGTGATGTGCATGGACTGCCTTATTTGTAGCTTATTCTGTGATGGTTTTTGCTTATTTAGCTTATCTTAGTTTGCTTATTACTTGCTTCTTATGGTTCTGAGCTTTTTGATCATCATTTCTTGGCTTAATTGAGTTCTTAGTAGCATAAAACTGTAGTGGTTTCAATTTGATAAAGTTTTGTGGCAAGTGCTTATTATTAAGCACTTGCCATAAGCTGTTTTGGCCTGTTTAAGCACTTCTGCTTATTAGTTTTAATTCAAAATTTTTCTGCAAGCTCTCTATTATATTTTAGAATTTCTGGTAATTTTTCATAATTTTCTGAACTCATTTGCTATTTTTCTTAATTTCTTTTAGTTTAAAATCACTTTTTAATCATTTTTAAATTCCAAAAATCCATAAAAAATAGACAAAAGCCCTGAAAAATACAAAAATAGTTTTTAAAATTCTTTTATAATATTCTAGATTTTCTAAAGAAGTTTCCATAATTTTCCCATTATTTTTCATATTTTCTTTTATTTTTAATTACTTTTTAATTCAATAAATAGAAAATAAATTCTAGAAAATAAATAAAAAGTCTTAAAAAATATTTTTCTTTTTCTCAAAATTCTTTTTAATAGTTTAAGATTTTTAGAAACTTGTTTCACATTCGTAGGATCATTTCTTGTATATAAGTCGCGTTTTATTTCGTACGTTACGTTAATTTTCGCGTTTGAATTCCCGTTTTTACGTTTTTAACATTCGTACATACCTAGATTGTAAATTCTTCATATTTTATCATCTCTTAGCATAACTTAAACTTCAAAATCATATTTTTCATTTTACCGCTTTTCAAGACACGATTTCGCGACTCGGTTATTCACGATTCCATTTCACCTTCGCTGGGAGAATGACACGGGAAATACTTTCACCAGTATTTCTTCGGAATAATTATATACTACAAAAACATTTTATCAGCAGGTTTGGAATATTTTGATTGAGACGCATGGATTGCAAAAGAGGATGAAGTGCGCTCCCATAAATTTTTTTAATCAAGGTATGCAATCCTTTATCTTTTTTACTAATTTGTGGTTACTTTGTGTTTAGTTTAAGTAGGTATTGATAGGATTTTTGTTTTGTGATCCGAGTGTCATTTCAATTTAGGCTCCTCTATAGTGGGTATTGACCTCTAAGTGGGTATTGATAGGATTATAATGAAACTAGGGTTATGTTTTCATACAAACACATTGTGCTTTTATGCTTTTCATAAGCAGGTTATGAATGGAGTGATGGAAAAAAGAATGCTGGAAGATGATTCCATCAAATTACTGGGTTATATCATGACTCACAAACTGACAAAACAAAAAACGCGTTATTAGGGCTTTTTTTTCCTAATCAGGTACCTCAGAATTTAATCCTTATGAACAATCTAAGTTTTAGGGGAAATTAGAGTAAGCTATTAAAATATCCCCTGTCCAATTCATGTAACGAAAAACGAGTGTGTTTGGTGCTGCCCATTATCGCATACCAGTAAGCAGAACAAACAACATCTTCTTCCATATTCTAGCCGGCATAGCTACACCTACCATGTAGTTCCAACTTCCAACAGCCTGACCACTCAACACCGCCACCTACTGAAAATAAAGCACATGGCAGATTAACATGTTATAATAAGTTCAGATTCAGAAACTTTGTTCTGATATGATCCAGATTGAGATTAGTTTAATTGTAGTGAGTTTAGAAAAAGTACCTTCATATTGCTAAAATTTCTATATTTCAGGTTTTTCTTATTAGTTGTCAGACTAACACTGGCTATTTTTGAATGTAGGGTGACGCAACTCGCAAGGCAAGTCAGGTCACGGGTCAAAAAGGGTCATTTTGAAGGCCAGGTATGCAACGGCAGGAGGGTTGAGTCGAAACGGGTTAATGAATGGGGATTCATTAGTGAAAGATGGAGTTATTCAGTTTGATGGATTCGTTCATTCGCTAACCATCTTCCATCATGATGCACCCGAATCAAATTAAATGTAAGATAACTTTAAATGAGTTTATGATCTATTTTTATTCGAACTTAAGGTAATTGAGTGCAAGATAAAGTTAATTTAAATAAGTTGAATGTGTAGAATAGAACTGTTAACTGATGGACTGAAATATATGGCATGGGATTTTGAACAACAGATGGTGAAAAATGGTGAAACTGAAATCGGTCGTCACACAAGTAGAAGTTGATAGTTACAAGAATGGATGTTAGCTAAGAAGTTTTATATGTAAATGGGTTGTATCTACTTCCCAGGTGAAACAGAAAAACTAAATATCCTAACGAGACGTATACCAACGGTCGCTATACAGTGTTCATCACTTTGAGCCAGATTGCATTTCAGGTTAATGATTGGTTTCTTTCACAGTTAAGAGTCAAGAGTTAACTTTCTGTTTGCAATTTTGGTAATGTAGATTAAATGGCTGTTTGGGCTTGCATTTATTAAAATAGATTATCCATTTGCATAACTGTGTTTTCAGAAAGCATGTCGAGACTTTTACACACATGTTTCAAGTTTTTTAGCACAATACGTCATGTAACATCTCTAATCTGGCTTTTGTTTTAGTGATAATTACCATAGTAGTTCTGTTTCAGGTGGGAGCAGTTGTGCTAGCAGAAAGCTTTAAGATGTCACCGGTTGATCGTATCTTTGTTCGGATGGGTGCAAAAGACCATATTGTGTCTGGCCAGAGTACAACAATGCATAATTTGTCCCATAAGTGGACGGCACGTTATCGCATCTTTGTTCGGATGGGTGCAAAAGACCATATTATAGCTGGCCAGAATGCATTCTTTACTAAGCTTTCAGAAACCGCATTTATGCTGGTATGTTCTGTATCATTTGTATGTGAGGTGGTATTTGACCAATCTACCTATAAATATGCTGGTTTAAATGGTTAAACGGGTTAAGCTACAAAAAATGAGTATTTTTAAAATTACCAAATGGCATTAAACAAATGCCCACTGATTGACCCAACCCGACACCTGTTCATTATTTACCCATCTTACCTCAAGCTTGATTTGGCCTGTTACATATTCTGTACCTTCCCTTTTTTCCATCAGTAGTTTGTGTATAAAGAATCTATGTACCAGGTCCTTACATAAGAGGAAATACGTATGAGCCGCTTTTAATCGTTTTTGTGAAAACCCGGTAATTCTTGCTCATGTATATGTGTAAGGTACTTTTGATCTGGGAATTGTTCATCATGTATATTTGGAGCTTTTATTGGGTTTAATGATTGTGTTTTCTGGAGTTGTTTGACGAGTAATAGCATCGGAGTCAGTTTGATATATGGTATTGGTGTGGAGAGTGCATTTTTTAGTTGGTGTTTTGCTGATAATGGCTGCGACCTGGTGTATGAGGAATGTTTTGGAAATGGTTTTTGGCTTGAAGACTTCGAATGGGGTTTTGGTGAAAACGAATACTGGTCATATTTTGAAGCGCAAGAGTTTTAATTTTAGTCATTTTGTAGTTATTTTATATGTAATAACTTTAGTTATTCTAGACCTTCATTATTTTTAGCGATGTTTTCGAAGCATGTTTTAGGAATGTCATGGTACATTAACTTCTATGGGGTTGTCCATATAAAGTTTATTTTGTAAAGTGTTGTTGATTAATATATTTGATTTGTGTCGTGCCACAAACTCATTTGTAATATAACAACACTTAAATGGTCTATACTAAATCAATATCAATCTTCATACTTCAAGTTGCAATAACATATTTGATAGCAGATTGCCACTCCCTTGGCTTGCAGACAAAACCAGTATATACATACAAATACATTTATATGTTTAAAACTAACTACCAAACACACTTTTACTAAACCAAATTAAACAAAACGAAGATTAAAATACTTCATTAGCCAAAAGACCCGCAGCGAAGCGCGGGCTTACATCCTCGTTAATATTATATTATGTTATCTTATGTTATATTATATTTTATCATATATCTTACTATTATAGTAAAAGCACATCATATTACAATATTCACTATAATTATGACATCCGAGTTTCTTTGCGTTTACAGATTATTTTCTAGATGGATTATTATTAGTGAAATGGAAAAGTACGAGGAGAGTTATATTAAATAACAAATTTTTTTTACATTCAAACGGACTTATTCTCACCATCCTATCTAAAAGGAAATTAATTGTTGAGATTAAAAGCATTTTAATATTACACTCATTTTTTATAATTTAAATATCTCTTAAACCGTTAATCGTTAAGCGAAAATAATTACACCATCGAGACGAACATTTAATTATCTTTCTATAGACGGGCACTTTAATATACTTTCGACAAAAAAAATTCGTTTTTTTCACGTTTTTTTTTTCGTAGCCACAAAAAAAAAACGTGAAAAAAACAGAAAAAAAAAATGTCGAAAATATATCAAAGTGCCTATCTATAGAAAGATAATTAAATGCTCGTCGTAACGGTATATATATTTTCGCTTAACGATTAACGGTTTGAAAAATATTAATATTTGAAAAAAAAAATGAAAGTGGGTTTTTTAAATTGTTGGGATTAATCTCATCCATTAGATCAAATAAACATGAAGAGAAGATGGAAGGTGAAGATTAGTCCCTTGGTATGTAAAAAAAGTTTGGTCCTCAAATGATCTTATATCGAAAAGTATTGTACCACTGATTTATATCCAGATTTTTGTTAGTAATGTGGAAAAAACAATCGAAATAAATGTCAGAGAGAAAAAAAAAGAGAGGATTGTGAGTTTGTCGATTCATCTAAGCTTAAACAATTTTATGACGATTATGAGTTCGTACGTGATATAAACCAATGATTATACAGTTTTGTAATATATTAGAATTGGTCGTTGATGTGCTTTATGTCTAGTTTTAAATTTATAATTTTGCCTACTTAACCTATTAGACTAACACTTACAGGCAGTGTAACCGGCCAATTATAGCTAGTTTGGTAAGTGCGGGTCGTTCACAAGGAGTAGTTAAACCGAATAGCTAACCTGATGGATTTTCTACAGTTTAAAGAGGGTTTTCAATATGAGAGATTGACACCATTTAAGATTAATTAAACTACGAAAGCCATTAGAATTAAATTAAACTATGGTTGTAATCAAATTAAGAAGAAAGTGTTAACCATATTAATCCTAGTACATTTTATTGATCCGTTTATAAGTGCAATGACCTAATGACTTATGTTGGTGAACTCAGGAAATGCAGACAACATTTCCTATCTATTGTAAAACTAAACTGAGGGCTAGTAATGCCTAGTTTTATGAATGCAACCTATATCCCTGAAGCAAATTATCGAGCTACTCAGTCACATTCATGCAATAATTGTTTTCAACTAATTTATATGATTTATCTGCGGTAATCTAGGGCTAGTAGTGAAACCTACCTTTCTCAAGTACTACCTATTTTAAAGAGATAATTTAAACATAGTGATACCGACCATAGTGATACGGATTACCGGTTCATAGCTAAAGAACTAAAAGATGATAATTTAAACAATAGACGTAGAATGATAAATAAGTAAACGAACATATTATTTGAGCGATAAACATATAAATTATCCAACATAAATGCATTAAGTCTTCATAAACGGAGTCAAATAAACGTAATAGTCAAAACATGGCTAACACCTAAGGGTGTTAGCCCATAATCTTGCAATGACAAAATCCACCATCTCATCCGAATCATCAAGACCTATTAGGAAAACCGCTAGAATTAGTGTCAAACCATGTTGCTTCAACAAAACCATCCAACTAAGCTTATCATCATCAAGTGATTCATCCCTCAACATTTCATCACTCATCAATGATACCAACTTTCTAAACCTTGCTACTCCAACACCATCTCCAAAACCTTGCAATGCTAACATAATTACCACTCCTCCACCAACTATAACACCAAGTGATCCAACACCACCTTCGGCACCAAGTCAACCTTCAAAAACTCCATCACCTCAATCACCAAAATGGACACCTATGGAACTCTTCAAGATACCACCAACATCACCACATCCATTTATGGAAAGTTTAGAAGACCTACCACCTAGATCATCAAATCCACCACCATTGCCACTTTTTGACACTATTGATCAAATGGAAACTCAACAACAACCACGGTTTCAACCAAGTGAACCATTGGATGAAAAAACTCATCAACCATCATTAATAGAGCGTTTGACTTACAAGCATGCTAGACCTTCCATCTTTCCTCAAGATCAAGATCATCCACAACCACAACCATTGTTGTTCCATCCCATTTACAAAGAGATCCATGGTCCTCTTTATGGAGAACCAAGCTTTCATCATCATGATCAACAACAATAACCACCTCAAGACTTTTCCCACCACTTTGAGTCCATATTTCCTACCTACGAGGAAATAGAAGCATCTTTGTGGACCAAGACTTTTCCCACCACTTTGAGTCCATATTTCCTACAAGACTTTCCCACCACTTTGAGTCCATATTTCTTACAAGACTTTCCCCACCACTTTGAGTCCATTTTTCAACACTCGCTTGAAAAGCCTCTACGCTTTCAAGCACATGATTGATTCTCATCTCACCCAAGCCATGGATTTCCAAACGGTAATGTACTCATCAATTGTAGGAAACCAAAACACCTCTCAACCATCCACCTTTGCTCCCGCTACAACCAATGTTTCATCCACCACCAATGACCCACCAACAACAAACCAAGTTCCACAACCACCACCTCTTCGCCATGATTGCATCATGTGCGAAAGAACCGCTCATATTAGTGAGAGATGCAACATCTTGGTACATGAGCTTCAAGATGAAATGCGGTTTATCTTTAACCACATTTTGGAGCGTCTTAACGCCATCTCTCACTTGCCTCAAGCTTGGAGCCTTATTAGGAAGATCAAATAATGGTAGAATCTCACCTAAGACTCTTTCCTTTTATAGGTGTAGTTGTCATTTTCATTCCACTTTGTATCAATAATAGACTTTTTCAAGTCTTTAGGTTTGACTTAAGTCAAAGTTTAATTTTACTTGAAATATAATGGTTCTACTTCTATATTTTGTTGGTCATTCTCTTTTGGTTGTTTATTACTTGATGATTGTTGTCATGAGAAGAATGCTTATTCTCTTATATAATAATTAGTATTATGTTCTCATACTTATTTCTACAACAAACTAACCTTTTCTTGTAGGACCAAAATCCATGTATCCACTCTTGGCACTCCATTTAGGGGGAGTATTGTCCAAGGGGGAGCATATGGCTTGACACATTTCCGCTTCGCCACTCTTCTTTTTGTTTCGACAAAAAGGGGGAGATAGGATATATTTTACCAAATCAACTTTATTACATCATTTAAAATGACATACTCAAAAGTTGAAAATAATCATTTTAAATATAAATTTTTAAAAGGCTCAAAATCTATAATTATTCATTTGCGTAAAAATAAAAATTATGTTTTGTCGTCAACAAAAAGGTGGAGATTGTTAATACAAATATCGCCTAAAAACGTTATTTATATTTTACGATGTTTCTTAGTTTTGTTAACTATAAAAGGTAAAGTTTATTTTTGGCAAATCGTAAATATAGTTTAAAAGTATTTTACTTAACTTAACTCAAACTACATTTACATGTTTTCATAAAGTGATTTCTAATCAAGTATACTTTAGTTTAAGTTCATGTGTTAAAAATGTCTTATAAGTATATTTAGCAAGTTTTCTAAATAGTATGTTTTATTAGAATATAAGCAAGCAAACTCTTTTTGGTAAATCATTTACTTGCTAAACATCTCAAACAAACATTTTTAAGTCTATACATAAACTCTTTTACAAGTATACTTTCTTTTTTAAGAATATCAAAAATTAGAAAACATATGTGTACTTACATCATTCCTTGCATCACACATGTCCCTTAAAGGAAACATGTGTATAAGAAACATGTTTTATTTTGTATAGATTCATACTCAAGATCTCAAAGTTGACTTTGTGAGATCTTGAGAATATTGTGTTAGATTTTGTATATCTTGTGCAGGATTTTGTCAGGGCTTCTGGCGGAACCCTCAGGTACAACGGACGGAACCAAAGCATTGGTTCCGCCGTATCCGTGGGTTGATCTGGAAGTTGGCCTATAAATAGCAACCCACTCTTTGAGTTTTTCTCATCACTCACTATCATAATATACTGCATATACTTCATTTCTAACTTAGTACACTTTCATATTTGTGAGTATTTCTTTGTAGCAAGAAGATCACGAACTTACAAGCTTCAACACAACGTTGCAAGACTTGTCAAGCATAGCATAGTGTAAACTAGTAAAATTTATACATCATTGTATTGTATCCATTTGTAGTGATCGGTTAGTATTTTAATCCTCAAAATACTTAGAGTATCGGGAGTTGTTGTACCCTTGTAAAAAAACTATCGGGAGTGGTTGTACCCTTGTGAAAGAACTCGACATCTAGCTTAGTGTCGAAAATAGTGTGTAAGCGACGTGTAAGGTTTTCTCCGCCGGATAAAGGAGCTTGTTGACTAGTGCAAGAAACTCTCGAGTTGGATACTCGGGGCGTGGAGTAGGGTAAGGAAAAAGAGTCCTTGTAGCCGAACCACGATAAACAATCGTGTTATGGTTTGATCGTTTCTTACTTTTATTCTTGCATATTATTTATTGTTTGGTAAATTTTAATTATCGATTACACGTAAAAATTTTCAAAGAAAATCAAGTTAAAACCGGTAAACTATTCAACCCCCCTTCTAGTTTTCCCCAGGTTTCTTCGATTTTAATGATGACAAACATGTAACTTGTAATGCATAACGTAAAATGCACAAGTTACTTGTAAACACTAATCATTGATGCATACTTACATCAACATCTCTCGACGTCTGAAGTATGGTTCAACATAGTCGAAGATTTCCATTCCGACATAAATCACTCAAGGTATGAACAAACAAATTTAAACTTGACGGATGATCAAAGAAATAAATTTTTTGTTTTAAACTTCTCATTTTTATGAATGTGACAAAACCTTTTTCAAAAATACATTTTCCAAATTATTTTTGAATTAGAAAGAAATGTTTTATTCGGGAAAATTATTTCAAAAATAGTAACAGCTATTTTCCCCCAAAACAGCTCCAAACATCCCCAAATAAACCTTTACCACTAAAAACAAAAAAAGGAGCATCTCTGGTATGGAAGGTACCACTAAATACCCGACGGCACCGTTAAATTTATTGGTACCGTCTGACAATTAGTGGTACCGTCCCTCTATAATGACTAGTTTTTTCTTTGCCAATAAATAGTGGACCATTTTACACTTCCAACCTGATTTTTCCAGTCAGTTTTCTATGGTCTAATCCCTTCTTAGTTAGATCACTTTCTTTGATCATTTAGAGAGTTTTTCTTTTGTTTAAGAGTGATTATTTCATCCAACCAAACATCACCTTCATTCCTATATAACTCCAAGAGAAGAACACAAAGTATCAAGAAGATACAAGGTGTTAGAGTCATTGTTTATTGCACTTGCATTACTTGTTGTATCTAGACATACATCAAGTTGTCATTGTCTTGTTTACTCATCTTGTGTGGATTATTGTGATATTGTAGAGACCGGGGATATCTTGTGTAGTTTGTGTTGATAGTGAGTAAATCGGGTATATCGTGAGTAGATTGGGTGGATCAAGTGTAGATCATGTGCATCTTGTAGATTGTGTGATTTGTGAGGGTCGGGTAGATCACCCGATCGAGAGTGGATCATGTGGATCTTGTAGCTTGTGTGATTTATGATGATCGGATAGATCGTGAGTGAGATTGGTACTAGCTAGATTAGTACTCGACATTTAGCTTAGTGTCGGAAAATAATGTAAGCTACGTTGTATGGTTTTCTCCGCCGAGAAGGGAGCTTGTTGATTAGTGAAGTAACTATCGAGTTGGGTACACGGGGAGCGGAGTAGGGCGATGAGGAGCTTCGTGACCGAATCACTATAAATCATCATGTCCGGTTTGCGCTTTCTTTACTAATCTCTCTACTTTTTATTTTTGCATTTACCGCTTTACATTTATGTTTTGCATTGAGTTTATATTTGTGTGGCTTGTTGCTTATATTGTGTTAGTTATGCTTATGTTATGCTTGCTAGTTTTTTTACATGTCTAAGTTTGTTTTATTGTGACATGCCTTACATGTTGCTTTATATTATCTCTAATTCTTGTAAGACTAGTGTTGACATACTCTTTTCATATTATGTCACACTTGATCGGGTGTTTGATACAAAAGAACTTAAGTTTTTAAATGAAAATGTATTCACCCCCCACCCCCCGACTACGGTTTCTACAGAATGCTACGTTTATACAAAAATCCACCAGAACCCCAAACTAAGAAAAGACAAATATATAACAGCTACACTATTACCAGTCCCATCAAATATTAATGTGACATTTGAACAAAAATGAATAATGCGTTGAAGATGATAACTTATAAATAAAGCTAGCACAAGATCGACAATCAAGACGTGCAAGGGAGGAGTCCGGATTTGTAGTTAAAGGGGGAAGAAGTTTATTATATAATCCGAAAAAATAAAAGTGTAAATAGAATGGTTTAAAGCTTGAGTTTATACATATAAACAATCACAAAAACTTACGAATGCATTACCGAACCAAATTTTTTCTAACATATTTAGTGCATAAAAAGTAAGTAAAATCAAAATAAGGTCAGTTTTTTTATCTATTTTGATGCTTCAGAGTATATAATTAGGGGAGAGCAACAAAGCCAAAACTTTCTAAGATTTATTGATTTAGGTTATGGATGTACAAAAAATATCCGTATTCGGATATCTAAAAATATGATAATAATTTAGGGAAAATGGCTGGAAAATGCATCATACTTGCCACTTTTTGTCATTGTATGTAGCGTCCTTATTTTTTTTTTTGAATTTGACACTAACCTTTTTGAATCGTGTCATTGTGTGTACCCACCTTTTTAAATCGTGCTATTGTGTGTACTTTGTGACCATTTTACCCCTTCTTTTTTCAAATTTTTTAGGGGTAAAATGGTCATTTCACGGCTGAAAAAGTCACAAAGTACATACAATGACACGATTTAAAAAGGTTAGTGCCAAATTCAAAAAAATAAAAGGACGCTACATACAATGACAAAAAGTGGCAAGTATGATGCCTTTTCCTGCCATTTTTCCAATAATTTATTAAAAACTTAAGTTTTATGAAAGGACAGTTTGGAACTCATATAAAAGTTTTTCAAAAGTTATAGATATCTGGATATTCGGATATATAAAACTGTTATCTGAAATTTCGGATATCCAAATTAAAAAACTTACATAAAATATTATGTCCAACATAAAACAATCATCGCAAATTTTGGATACCCAAATTTATGATATAACTAGTTATTGACAAGTCCTTTAAATTATTTAAATTAATAACAAAAAAACATTGTAAAAAATGTCTCATTTCATATTTTTGTTTTATGACTCAAATAACCATGAAACGAATCTGATATCATAATCATATTTACCTCCTTGACAAATCTTTATTTCTGATAACTTTTTCTAAATTCATGTGCTAACTTTTTGTGAAAAACACGTACGACCTTGATTTATCCAGCTTTGCTAAGGTAACATTGAGAAAATCACGTATTGTTGCGATTCATCATGACGGTTGTTATAGAATTTACTGTGCATATCTTTTCGTCGCCAACCTCTGTCTGAGTACAACTAAGGTCGAGGTGACAAAATTTGACATTCAGTCTCTCTATATCAACTACGATATAGTAGATATCACCATTGTTAAACTTGGAGGGAACACTACCATCCAAACTATTTTACAATTAAATGGCGATTTTACGCCGGTCCAGGAGGTGGGTGTATTCAACTTAAGCATTATCAGTAAAACTGACCCGGTTAGTACTTTCACTTATGGAAAATTTAAAATTTCTGGAAATGAAAAACAACTTGTGGCACTCAACTTTAAGCCACTAGAAACTCAGTTACGATATGAAAGAGTTATGCGCATCCAAAAGGAATTGAAGAATGGAGACGCGTGGCTAAGACTTGACGTCTGTTTCCAGTGGCAACTTAATAAAAATTGGTTCTTAGTGTTTCCGGTCCATCACAAACATATAGACTTCCGTTGTGATCATATCCGCTACAAAGATTTCCGGTTGATAGGACACACCCATTTATATGCAAATGAGGATCAAGTTAATATAACTTATAAGTGAACTAAATAAATCATGTTTGAATACTAATGCCGAGTTGTTATTATTATTATTATTATTATTATTATTATTATTATAAATCAAATTTTATTAACAAATCATAATAAAATTTATATAAAGTTGGATGGGAGTTTAGACACAAGTTGTGCTCCCACCCCTTTCTGAATATAAAAGCTAACTCTATGATTAATACGAGAAAGTGTATCCAGAGCTTCCGAATCGAGTTCGCCAAACGTAAAAAAAGCAAAAGGTATGAACTTGTGTCCGTTGTCCTCACATTTGGTCGCATACTTCCTCTTTTTCTTATCTACAGCATTGTGCAAGGCTACCCCGGGAGCCCCTATATCAGCAAAAGGAGAGATACCAGTCACATCCATGCATGCATCCTTACCTTGAAGCCAATTAAATAATAACAAGTCTGCAGGTCATAGCTCATTCCCATCCTCCGAAAGAAACCCCATAGGAGTCTCCTTACACACCATGATCCCAACCTTAGAACATATGTCAACAAGAATATCACGCACCAAATTATGCCTGAACTTCACACCCACTTCACTAGAACAGTGGACTGCATGATCTCCCCATTTGTCCATACGATGTACATTACAACTCGAGCAAATACTACCTTCTGAAAACATAGATACAGTAAGCCTATAACACAACACAAATAATAATAATAATAATAATAATAATAATAATAATTAAAAGATGCATGGGTGCAATAATGTAACTTTTGTGATTTGCCTTACTATACGTCTTACAGTAGCATTTGTCTTTGCTGGATAAATCAAGATTGTATACCAAGTTTATCAAATAATGTAACTGAACACAATTGATAATGGAGAAAACAAGTTTGAAAGAATGTCCAGAATTAACCTTGACTTGCAAGAATAAATTATTTTATTTTATTTTATTTCATTTTATCATTTTTTCTAGTTTAGAGACTTTGCGCCCGATTGCCCGATTATCTTACTAAAGGGATCTAGAGATATGGTTTATTATAGTACGGAGTACTTGTTTGTGGTTTGAAGATCCTAGATTTAAAAAAGATCTTATGGACAAAAAAAAATGGGCCAACGCCATAGCATAGATTGGACAAATAAATAAAAAGCCTAACACAGTGAAGGTCATGTAGTTGCCTAGCATGTAGGGAAAACTAAATAAGGTGTCATTTTTGTAATAGAGGTGAAAAAAAAAAAAAAAAAAAAAAAAAAAAAGTTTCTCAAGAACCGGTTATTGGGAAACCGGTTTAGGAAAAACCGAACCATCAGTTTAGAAACCGGTTTGCATCGTTTGTGGAACAACTGGCTTAAGCCGAACCGGTTCTGGGTAAAACCGATTTAAACCAAACCGGTTCTTGGTTTAAATCGGACATTTTCTCTCCAAAAACCGGTTTCAAACCGGAACAGTTCTTGGTTTAAACGCTCTTCCTTATGTTTTTAGTGGTAAATGTTTATTTGGAAATGTTTGTAACTGTTTTGGGAGAGAAAATAGTTGTTACAATTTTTAAACTTATTTTTTATAAAACAAAACATTTCTTTTTAATTCAAATATAATTTGTAAAATGTATTTTTGAAAAAATATTTTGTCACATTAAAATTGTGAAGTTTTTAAACAAAATTTAATCCTCTTATTATTTGTCAAATTGTAAATTTGTTTGTTCTAACCTTGAGTGATTTACGTCAAAATGGAATATTACAACTAAAAGCTTGTTTACGTTACTTTTTACATAAGACGTTTTTACATTTTGTTATTATCAAAACTTAGAGATGTCGAAAAATAAAGATAACATTTTTAGACATTATTTATATTAACAAATGTAATTAAATTTTTTGACTATGTTTGGATATACATTTTTCGTAATAACAACTTAATAGAAGACGATGACAATCTATATCATATTAAAAGTAGATAATAAAGAAAATAAACATGCAATAAATTTTTATTAACATATTTTATCAATTTTTATTTTCTGAAATATTTTAGTGTGTCTGAGGAGAGTATTTATAAATTTGTTCTAATAGCTTGTTTGATTTGTATAATATGATTTATTGATTGTATTTTTGCATTAAGAGGTGTTTTAATGATTATATTAATTGAATTTGTTAAATATGTATGTTGGTGTATAAATTAATTATATAACATGCATGTATAATTATATTACTTATTATTAAATTTTGAATTCTCTTTGTTATTTAATGGAAGAAATAGTCTTTCTCTATTATACGTAGAGTATTTAGTTTAGATATTTTCAACAAGTAGTACTATTAGGTCAATTTTTTTGTACAAATTTTGTTATGATATATTAAAAGGTACATAGATTTAAAAACACTAACATACATTACTCATACAACATACGCAAAGGGAGATGATTGGGATACTCATAGTTTTGATTGGGACACTCAACTGTACAAACAGTTAAAGCATACTGTAAGTACTGTACAAGTATTTAATGCATACAGTTGAGTGTCTCAATCAAAAGAGTGAGTGTGCAAATCATTTCCCATACGCAAAGATACGCAAAGGGTGTTAAAACATTGATCATATGCTAGTACTCCTTCTCCGGGTGGCACGTGATCTAAGCATGCTTGAGCACACTAAGGAATTGGATCAAAGTCATAAGCATAAGACCTTAAACCAGCTATTTAATTGACAACCACAAGAAACTATATTAAAATACAAACATATTCATGAATTTCAATGCAATGTATTTTTCCCCGATAAAATATACATTACGTGAAAGAGAAAAAAAACATGAAACTCGGCAAAACATTACCAGATCCTTCGCAAAGTTCTTCTGGTATAGCGATAACGTTCATTGATTTGGTGAACAATATATAAAAATAGATAAAACACACGAAAGTTTTCTTCATTGCAAACTTATATTTTGTGGATAACTCTCTGTCTATGTATACGAGTTATGTTCTTTTCTTTCAGTTTAAAGACTTGGTCTTTATAAAACATTTATCGAATGTAGTATTGGAATATCTATATCAATATTATCTTATGTTATATTATCATATTACATTATGTTATTATATCAATATAACATTTTTCAATGTTATATTATTATCTATAGTACGGAGTATATTATAATGTATTTAAGATATCTATAATTAGAAAATCTTAAAAATTCAGACTTTTTATTTCTTATTATGAAAATATTTCAAATATTGATTGAAGAAGGATTTCAAACATTAATTGCAGAAAACTGAAAACTGAAAACAGAAAATAGAAAACTAAACCTGAAAAACAGAAAACTGGAAAACTGAAAACATGAAACTAGAAACTTGACAACTAAAAACTGAAATCTAGAAAACTAGAAAACTAGAAAAACAAAAAAACTGAAAATCGAAAACTGAAAAAATGAAAACTTGAAAACTTGTAAAACTGAAAACAAAAAACAAAAAAGTAAAAACAGAAAATCTCTATTTATAAAGCTGAAAACAGAAAACTGAAAAACTGAAAACTAGAAAACTAGAAAACTAGAAAACTGAAAACTGAAAAACTAAAAAACTTAAAACTTGAAAACCTGAAAAACAGAAAACTGAAAACTGAAAACAAAAAATAAAAAAGTAAAAGCAGAAAAGCAGAAAATCTCTACTTATAAAACATGAAGACAATTAAACGTGTAAGCGACCGCAAAATATAGTCATAGGGTACCCGCCGTCGCATTACGCGGGTACCGTTCTAGTATCTTATTATTGTAATACATGTTACATTACATTACATTATGTTATAAATTTATGTTTGCTATTTACACAAATTATTCAGAAAAAGTTTTACATCAATATTAATTTGCATTAATTTACAGACTTCAAGATGAGGACCTTTTTATCGATTATGATCGCCTTGTGCCGTAACTTATAACATAACATAATGTAATATAACATGTATTACAATAATAAGACATGATAATATAACATTGATGCTACGATAAATTAACGACTTTTAGGAATCCTATACTCTTAACGGCTTTGTTTTTAGTAGAATATATTTTAGACTGACATTTAACCTACAATTCAGTGTGAACATTACTTATTTAATACTCCGGGTTAATTCTTTCAAAACGTACTATACTTGTCAAAAAAATCACTTTTGCGCAGCGAACAAAAAAAAATACTTATCTGAGCACAAATGTTGACATTTTTGTCTTTATTTGAGTAGTAAAGACAAAGAATTTTTTTGTAAAGACCATTTTACCCTTAAGTTTTTGTAATTTGCATCTAATGTCCCTATTTTTTCCCAATTTTTTTTTCGAATTTTTTTTTCAAAAATATTTTTTTATTTTTAGAAAATATTTTTTTTTCGAAAATAGTTTTTTTTTCAAATTTTTCGAAATTATTTTTCCAAAAATATTTCATTTTCCAAAAATATTTTTTTTTCCTATTTTATGTTTTTAGAAAATATTTTTTTTGAAAATATTTTTTTTTTCGAAAATATTTTGTTTTTCAAATTTTTTGAAAATATTTTTTTTTTCAAATTTTTTGAAAATATTTTTTTCCAAAATTTTTTTTTCGAAAATATTTCATTTTTCAAAAATAATTTTTTTCCAATTTTTTGTTTTTAGAAAATATTTTTTTATTTTTAGAAAATGTTTTTTTTTTCGAAAATATTTTTATTTCGAAAATATTTTTTTTTAAAATGTCACGAATTTTTTTCGAAATTATTTAAATAAAATTAAAAAAATAAGAATTTAAAAAACAATCAGAAAAATAAGAATTTCGAAAAAAAGAATTGGAAAGAGAATAAGGATGGTTGACGCAATTTTGGCAAACCAACAGGGACTATTTATGTAATTTAGGCTAAGGACGGTGGATGCAATTTTCACAAACCAACAGGGACCATTTATGTAATTTGGAAAGGTAAAATTGTCATAATACTTAAAGAAAGACAAAAGTGTCAACATTAGTGTTTAGATAAGATTTTTTTTTTGTTCACTACCCAAAACTAATATTTTGGGCAAGTATGATACGTTTTGCCATAATTAACCCTAATACTCCGTACGTACTATTTTGATTTTTTGTAGTAATTGTTTTGTTTAGTTCCACTAACTATCTATATTTGTTGATTAAAGTTGGTAGCTTTTGATAAACCAAAAGAGCTATTATAAAAACACAATTACAAACTCACAATTTCGAATGCTACTTAGACAAATGATAATGGAGAATAAATATGGTATTGTTCGTGGTATGATGAATTCGAAAGGTCTTCTCTTTTTTCTAGCTTTCTTCAGTTGAGGGTATGAACGGATTATTTGAGAATAGACCATGGTTTATTCGATCTATTCCTATTATATTGAAGAAATGGACGCCTAATGCAAGTTTGTTGAAAAAAGATTTGTGCTCGATTCAATTCCAGTTTGAGTTAAAGTACATGATATTCCAATTGTGATCTTTACTGAGGAAGGATTGAGTGCTATGGCTACTAGACTTGGTAATCTGATTATGCTTGATTCATACGCTAGTTATATGTGCATGCAATCATGAGGTGTTTGAATTATGCGCGTACGTTAATTGATATTAGAGTTGATTGAGAGCTGGTTATTGCTATTTTGAAATTGGAAGTACGTTAATTGATATTAGAGTTGATTGAGAGCTTAAGGAAAACTTGGTTATTGCTATTTTGAAATTGGAAGTTGAGGGTGATGTGCTTCATACGGTTAGGGTGGAATACGAATGGGAACTACCTAGGTGTGGAGTGTATATGGTCTTTGGCCATGAAGACGTGTCACATGACATGTCCGAACACGTGACATGAATTTTTATACATAGTTTTTTGGTAGATGAAATTTAGATGAGTTTAACCAAATGATTTAAATTTTGACTTTCTATTAGCTAATCAGACGATTCCGATCCATTTATTATACGTGGCAAAATCTAATTCTCTAATTGACCTGGTTAGAAAATCCTCTAAAATTTGATTGTCCTTTTAGTATCATCTATATCTCTTATACATGACATGTCCGAACACGTGACATGAATTTTTATACATAGTTTTACATTCTACGAGTAACAATATTGTTAGTTAGACTTACATAAGAATGATAATTTTGTACAAGTTCAAACGACATGTTATTTTTTTCTAATCTATGAATAACCATCTAATATTGTCTATCGTTTTAAACTTGTTTTACACATTAAAAGCAATGATCACCAAAAATAGATATACAGAAAAGTTGATGAACTAAACTTGACGAAAGTGAATGTTAATGCAAAATATAGTTAGCCTTTTAGCATATTTAGTATGTCCATTAATCTCTCTTAACGATTTCTGTGAGTTATTCTTATAATTATAATACATTTCACGGAATTAATTTCTGTATGAAAAGCTTTCCGATCAAATGATTACAGGTTCACGTCCCGCTTAAAACGTCTAAAATACATAGTTGTCCTTCTAAAAAAAACAATTCCTAAAAAAAAAAAAAAAAAAAAAAAAAACAAACAAACTACACAATTGCTTCTTATTTATTTTTTAGAACAAAAGTATCCCGGTTCTCAGTTCTCTAGTAAAAAAACATTTTCTTATTATAAATCTCAAAACTTCATTTATCTTCAATGTCGTATGATAGATATAAAATTAGAAGTATAAAATATTTACACAAAGTTTATTTACATAAAAACTATTAAACTCCATTTAAACTCTCGTGATACGTTGCATAATAGATCACTAGTACTATTATCCACAGCATTAAGCAACTATTAAATTCCTTACGACTTACATTAATACTTAATTAGGCTGTGTTTAGTAGTCAGATTTTGGAGCATTTTAAAGTAATTAGTGTTTAACGAGTAGCGTTTGATTACAATAAAATGTATGTTAGGCAACAAGCCACTAATATTTGCACTTCTTTTAAACACTACTAGAAGAAATGTTTTGCACCAACTAGTGTTTACACTTTACGATTATTGATACGTACAACTATTTAACCAAATGGTTTTGTAAAACAAACAAATACTCTTTCCTATTACTGCAACTGCAATGGCTTTCTACTAGCATTAAAAAGTGAAAAATGCAAATATCTTAAAAAGTGAAATTTTTAAAGAAGAGAAACAGAAAGATTCAGAAATGAGTAAATGACATATTTGACAAGTTCAATATGTACGAAAAGAAACTTTAGATCGACTACAAAACTTTTTCTTACTTTAAAATAGCAAGTAACATTTATGATGCCACATTGCCTGTTAAGAGACCAAGTCATGACCAATTAATACCAACTTTCCACCTTTTGAGTGTCAGCGGTAATGTTGTATGATGTATAGATTTGTTGTACAATGTTAAATCTTTCTTTGATAAGGGACTTTATGATAGCTGTATTAATTGATTTGGTGTTACAGAAGATGGGGGAGGATTGATATCGAGAAGGGACACTTTCCAAGTTTAAGTCAAGCTCGGTACTTCTTGTAGACTAAAAGGGTTATGGTTGCTTGTTGCTACTCGTTAGGTTGGTTGTCGATGAGGTTACCTAGTCATGATCTCTCAGCGTGCTTTAATTTTAAGTCTTTTGGCCACCATGTAAATAAAAAGGACACGGTATGTGTGCATGATAACATGGTAGCAACCAACTGCACAATGTCATATTAAGTTTTAGACCACATATTGCAATAGATGTAAGTTCTTGTGATCAAATAGAGAGCTTTACAACGTTAAAGAAACA
This sequence comes from Artemisia argyi, assembly GCA_030686995.1. Classification (NCBI taxonomy): domain Eukaryota; kingdom Viridiplantae; phylum Streptophyta; class Magnoliopsida; order Asterales; family Asteraceae; genus Artemisia; species Artemisia argyi. The sequence goes on along the minus strand of CM060703.1, from coordinate 10,821,624 downwards.
TGTTTCTTTTGATTATGTAGCTGCGTACCTGAAAGGTTCTTCTCCTAATAATAATTCTCACAATTCTATCCAAATTTGGTTAGGGGTTAATGCATGTGTATAGTTGCGACTTGCATGTGACAATTACTAACTACTATACCCAATAAAGTATATTTTAGCCCAACTCTTTTCAATTTCCAACAAATGAAAGCAAGGCCAATGCGCGTCTGTAAATGTAAATTCAATGCATGATTGGTCAATGCTTATCAACATAAATGGGACCCCTGTGACTGTGAATATTGAATGTTGTATGAGTTGACACAATTTTAGTGGTATCCTTGTATCCATAAATCCATAGTATGGATGCAAGTTGAAAGATTGAACTCAATAATCTCATTAATTAGGTCATATAGAAAAGCCAATTTGTTCATTCTTAAAAAGCTAATAAGATATTAAGCAGTCAAAGAAGCTAGCTATACAATACTTTGAATAGATAACATATGATTGCAAACCCGCTTTATCCAAGTATAAGATGAAGGTTCAATAATGTCGTTGAAGAGGTGATTGCCTCGGCTTGATCGTCGCAAAGTCGACTAATTCCTAGATCTCTGAGGCGACCCAAGAGTAGCTTTAACCAAAACATCAAAAGAAGTATATACATCTTTTACCTTATAACTAGCTTATAGAGTTTATATAAAATTATAAATACACAAAAATTGTATTCACCTTACATGAGAGTTTAGAAATTATAGGATATTATGTTACCTTATATTTGATACCAAACTCTAATGATCATTTCTCTAAAAGAAAAGGTAGAAATACCAAAACCAAAATACATTACGACAATACTAAATATTCAAGACAGGGTTTTGCTAACATGTGCCTACTAGTCAAATGCTAAGGTGTATTAAATGAAGTTTGAAAAACCAAATGCCACAATTCAAAAAAAAAAACCCCTAAAACCCTTCGGCGACTTTGGCGAATAACGATTCCCCTACAACCCTAAATCGTTTGATTTCTAAATCGATCCTAAGCCTCACCTATCTGGTTAGTTTACTCGATCGGTTTTGATCCCTAATCGTTCTTATCACACCAACTGATCTTCATCGATTGCTTGGATCTTTACTTAGGGTTCTTTAGGGTTTCGTGGGGCTGATTTGGTTTATTATTTGTTTCGATCGATTTCTTTTAACTCTAATCCGTTATTAATCGATCTTCATATGGTGGGAGGTTAGTGATTTGGCTTCTATTGCTTTAAACCCTAATCGCTTAGATTAGGGTTTTCTTTTATTTTTTTGTATTGCATGATTGCTGCTGGTTGATTATTTGTTGCGTTGTGTACGTGGTGGTGGGTGATGGAGAGGGGTTTTTTGAGTCCTAAGCTTGGTAAGAAGGATGCTAGTGTTCCAATGGTTGATGTTGATGTGGTGAATGATAATGTAAACAAGGGTAACGAAAAGGTTGTTTTGGATGATCATGGTTCAATACAACCTAATGTGGAGCTATTAATTGCTAATGCGAATAAGAAGTTTGATGAAGCAATGTCTAAAATTGATTGTGATATTGCCAATATGGCTTCATCTTCTGACTTGAACAATTCGAGTGGTAGTGGGCCTCCTCCTAATGCACCCAAGGTTGATTCTACTAGTGGTAATGGAGTGAAGTCGGTTTCTTATGCGGGTGTTGCTTCTAACGAATCTCATAAGAACGTGTCTAATTTTAGGAGATTAGAATGCAGCAAAAAGTTGGAAAATGTTGACCTTTCAGTCCCAATGAAAGTAGTGGAAGAGGTGAACATGAGGTTTGAGCATACACTCTATGGATATTTTCTTGGTCATCGTCTTGCTTTTCCTGTTGTGGATTATTTTGTTCGCAATGCGTGGGCTAAGTATGGGTTACAAAAGGTAATGATGAACGCTAAGGGGTTCTTCTTCTTCAAGTTTACTTCGAAGAAAGGTGTTGATGATGTGCTTGATAATGGTCCATGGTTGATCCATAATGTTCCTATTATTCTTAAACCTTGGACTTTGAATACCAATTTGTTAAAAGAGGATTTAACTCACATTCCGTTGTGGGTTAAATTTCATGATGTTCCTTTAGCGATGTTTTCTTATGATGGTCTTAGTTTGCTTGCTACTTTGATTGGGACTCCCAAGAGATTGGATGCCTTTACTAGTCAGATGTGCAAAGAATCTTGGGGTAGGAGTAGTTTTGCTAGATGTATGATTGAAGTGAAGTCGGATGAGGTACTTAGGGACATCCTTACTGTTGAGATTCCTTTACTTGACGGTTCGGGTTCGACTATTGAGAAGATCCGTGTGGAATATGAGTGGAAACCGCCTCGCTGTGATAAATGCAAGGTGTTTGGACATGTTTTGTTGGATTGTCCTAAGGGTGTGATACCGACTGCTCAACCTTCTAAGAATGTTAATGATGGTTTTCAGACTGTTAACAATAAGAAGAAGGGTAAGCAAGCTGCCTCGAATACGGGTCGCGAAGGTTTTACTAAACCTATTGTGGGTAAGCATTTTGAATATCAGCCAAAGAAGACTCCTACTGTGCCCAAGAAAGTTAATGATGGTAAGAGGAAGACTTCTGATGTGGCTAGTACGAGTGGTACTACGATCTCTACATCTAACAAATTTGATGCGCTTAATATGGATGATACGGATACGTTTGGTATTCCTACTTATGACACCTGCATGGATGTGGATACTGGCAGTTCAATGGAAGTTAATGTGGATAAGTCGGTAAAGACTGGAGCTACATCACAAGAACCACTTGCGAGTGATTCAATAGGAACTAAGGAAGTTGGTTCTACTCCTTTAGTTGATAAAATTAGTAAGTTTGAGAAGATTCTTATTGAAGGGAAAGGTACTCTTGTGGATGATGATGGTCATCCTGTTCCATCTACCTCTGTCACTAAGAGGGCTAACCCATTTTCCAAGGTGGGTGAGGTTGTGGTTACTGATAGTGAGGAAGAGGAGGTCCTTAACACGTTCGACGAATCTGCGAATCTTTTTGGTAGAAGTCAAGAGCGTGAAGATGAGTTTGATGACTATGATGATTACTCGAAGCAAATTCATGATCTTCCAGGGGAATTGGATGCTTTTAATGCCATTTATGTCTTTAATCTCCAAGGTCGTAGGAAGTAGTTTTTTGTCCGAGTTTTTTTCTATATGATGAGGTAGTGGTTTGTTTTCTTGTCTAGAAAATAGGAAGTATCTTGTTATGTAAGCTTTTCGCCTATGTAACGGGCTGAGATATGAGATTCACTCATATCCGTTGTTCTTAAATGTTTTTTGGAGTAATATATTTACCGGGTCTTTTGACCTTTTACCCAAAAAAGAAAAAAGGTATATTAAATGAATACAAGCTATATTTTTTTATTATTTTTTTAAATCAAAAAACGCATACAATGAATATTAATTTTAGGTAAACTTTACTTTAATTATATATATTTTATAACTTAATCAACTTACACTTTATATATATATATATATATATATATATATATATATATGCTTTAGCATCTGCTCAATGAGCACATATTAACATTAACCATTTGGGAAAGTGTAGCTAAAAATCATAAATCATTAAACTTAGGACCTTGAAATCGTTCAATAAGTTAGGACAAGGAATCTAGAAAGCCTTAAATACAACCCATCATAGGTTGTTCCCATTTAACTATTACATTAAACCAACTTTAGGTTTTCAACAACCCGTTAGATTCGCACATCACATCTCAAATATATCATGTCTAATGTGCACCAAACGTGCGTCGACACAATTAATGATATACTACAAACAAATCAATTATGTATTTGAAGGACACAAATAATCAATTAATATAGATTATGAACCAACTTACAAACAAGTATACCCTTTATGTATTCAAACCAATAGCATACCAAAAAAAACCAACTACATACAAACTACAATCGAACTTCATCTTTGTTACAATAATCAAACATACGTAACATCTACCCGCAGAAGACTACCTTCAGACTTCAGAAACGATCTAGCCGAGACCTACTTTACCCGAACCCTAACGGCCTTCAAGAACCGTGTGTACTCTATCATATACTTCTGGATCAACTTATAGACACCAAAATTACGTATAAGAAAAATATATATCAATTTTTATGTTTTTCTTTTGATTTTACTAATTATTTTTGACACTAATTTTTATTAAAATGTTGTTAACTTTTAATAAATATTGTGTATTACCATGTTTTCAATGGGTATTGATGTATGGAATCATTCCAAGGGTTATCTAACTCCGGTTCAGGATCGTTAACCCATTTCCAAACTAAACTACCAACCTTAAACCCGGTTCCAAAAGCTAACATCCACATTTTATCACCCTTTTTGACCCTTTGTTTAGCTTCAAAGTAAGCCAGCTCATAAAATACTAAACTACTAGAAGTGTTACCGAACCGGTTCAGACACATTCTAGCTGGTTCGGTAACCGAGTCAGCAAGTTTCATAACCCGACCTACTTGCTCAATGACCGCTTTTCCACCCGTATGCACACAAATATGATCAAATGCAGCCGTGAAATCTGGCACTATTGGTTTCATCTGCCCACCGGATAGCGTGTTCATTACAACCGAATAAACATACCCTACAAGCTGATTTATGGGTAAAACACGTGGCGCGAGGATCTTGATGTGTTGCCGGAGGTTAACTCCAGCAACACGTATTAGGTCTTTTGTGAGGGATACTCCTGTGATCCCTTTAGTGTCTTCTTCTTGGAATGCTGCATGGTAAGCCGAATCATCGGCTCCATGATGGGTTCTTAAGGAATGTGTTAGTTCCATTTTTGAAGATGATTTGCGGTTGGGGTCGTTGGTGATTATTGCAGCCGCACAACCAACGCGAAAAATGCAATTTGTTACTAGCATTGATCTTTCTTCACCATCGTACCTGAAAATTTATGTGTAAATCTCATAAGGGTCAAAATTTAAACTTCGGTTGATAAGTTATATATCTCAATATTACATTATCTTTGCCGTTAAAAAGAAAATTACATATCCTAATACTAGTAAACTAAAATATTTATCATATACACATAGCTAGGGATACACAAAATAAGCATACCATATGAAATATAATATGCACTTCTTTTATGGAAATGTGCTTGTAATATTGTAGAAATGTAAATTTTTCAACAATGGATAAGAGTTGTAAATACTAGCTTAGGTAGATCAACCCAAGTTAATTAGGAAATAAACACCTTTAACATTACCAGTTTAATGTAATACTCTCCGTTACCACAACAAGAGCATTCTTGATTTTCCGGCCACCACCACGTAAAATGCGATAAGCTAAATCAATCGAAAGCACACCTGAACTGCACCCCATTCCACTAAGATTATACGTTTTAACATCACTTCGAAGCTTATAATGGTTAACAATAAGTGAAGATATCGAGGGTGAAGGTGAAAAGCTTCCGCAAGTCACAATCACCACATCGATATCCTCAGGCAAAACTAGGGTTTTTGCTAACAGTGAATCCACTGCGGCAAAAACCCCTTCTTCTGCTTCTTGGATTGCATTTTCCATAGTTGGTGTTTGGTTTTCTTCAAACATAAAAGGTGGTGCATATGTGTCATTTCCTAAGCCTGATTTTAAGTAAATACTTCGCATGAAAGTAACCGGTTCAGCTGAGCTGAACCGGCTACTTTGCAGTACGAAATTATTAGCTAAATCATACGTGCATTTTCGGTCATTTGGTGGTTTGAAGCATGAGTAGTTGAGGAGGAAAATAGGGTACGGTTGGGTTTTATAGTGGGTAATGAGGAGGATAGTAGCACTTAGGGTTGCTAAGATGGTAATGAGGAGGTGAGTGGTAAGGAATTGGATGACGGTGGTGGTGATAGGGAGGAGGAGGGTGATGGATAGGAGTACGAAAAAGGTAAGTTGGAGGCACCGGTGGAGAGGCAAGGAGGTGAGTTCCATGGTGTTATGCTACAAGGTATGAATCAATTGTACAACTTTTCTAAAGTGTTAATGTATACAACATTAAGGGAATTGAAGTTGCATGGTTTTAGAGGGAATGCATTGGAACTTATATATAAAAAGAAGAAGGTATAGTAGTCTTGTGACTTGTGTATATATGTACGTCATGGTGGTTGATTTATTTCATGTGACTTGGTCATCAACTCATGATCGATCGTTCATCCATGCTAAGTAATTAACGCGTTACCATTTCAACGAAGCTTTGTCATTTGAACCAACTTACGCGTAATGACAGACCGAACGTTATAACTTACGCGTGTCATTTGAACTAAGTAACTCTTATCGCAATCATGGATTCTTCATATATATAAAAAATTCAATCCAATTTCTTTAGATATGACTTCTGATCCTATTTCGGCCTGTAACAAGTTATTGTAATCTTGTGTTGCCGTTCAAAGAAAAAAGCTTAAATGGATTAAACATGATTGCATATCTTATTGTTAGTCATTATAGTGTCTTAAAGCCTAGTTTTTTACTACCTCCGTCCCAAAATTATAGTCCCCTTTTGACTTTTTCGGTCTTTCTTTCTCAACTTTGACTTTAAATATTTTTGTTTGTGTTATACAATACTTAATGAAAATTATACCAATGAAAAATACATTTAAAACTCAATCCATTCATATATTTTGCATCAAGTATTATGTAATATAAACAAAAATATTTAAGGTCAAAGTTAAAAAATAAAGACCGAAAAAGTCAAACGGGGACTATAATTTTGGGACGGATGGAGTATATCTTTTAAAAGGTTTTCTTATTTTATCAAATTATATATACAAGTCAAATATATACCATTCGCTTAAAATAGGCAAGTCTTAAATACATTCGCATTTTATTAGTTGTTCATGATTTCATCTAGCTAGGACATTAGACTTTTAGTTCGATCCTTCATTTTGATTTCCGTGGTCTATAGTAATTAGGCTTGACGACCTTACCGGCCTAAAACTATTTCTATCTTGATGCGGAGTAAATACTGATTGATAAATCGGATGGGTAAATTAAATGTAATAAATTGGTGTAACAAAATCACGTACTCGTGATGTTTTCTGATGATTCCTTACCTAAACTCGCACATGCATGTGAATATATCCTATAGTAAGAGTATCAACTTTATTTGTATAAAAAAACTATACATAGTTATCTTACACAATAAAAAACTTACTGTAATGTTGTAAGATCTATGTAAAAGTATGTAATACGTAAAAATAAACAATGCAAATAAAAAGCTGAATAAATCATAGGAGAAATGTACAACTAAATGGGTTTTGCTAACAACAGCCTTAAGGATTGTCGTTAAGCAAATAATTTTCATTACAATATCTCTTTTAATGATTATGATTGAATGATAATCCTGAAAAGGTGAAAAAAATCTCGAAAATATTAAATAAACAATTAATAATTAATTGTGATTGGATGATATATCATTACAAGAAATTGTAATAAAATAAAGCATTTTAAGACAACACAAAGAGCTCCGAAATCAAAACTAAATAATAGATGTAAGAATTGAAAAATATTGAGTATATTTAGGAAATTTAGACGCATTAAATGGCGATGTAAGAATACAACGGTACTAACGTGCTGAGTATTGAAACTAAAATTCGATACCGCTTAATTTTATTGTGGCTGAACCAATAATATTTATTACCCATGAATAAATTAATTAATTACATGCCACTTGACAACTGACAAGAGACATCAAATGTGATCAAAGTATTGTATAAATTTACAAGCAATTCCTTTTGCTTGCAAACAACAATTTATAAGTAAAAATGTAGTTTTTTTCCAAAAAGTTCGTCATTAATTTACGAAGCTTTTGTTCTTTATTTCTGTTGGATTTTAAGGGTGGTATAGCTATAATTTCTTCTTATGAGATATGCTACATTTTTCGCCATTGGTGGTTCTCTTTGTAGGGAGCGATGTGACATAGGATGGAGTTTCGGGGAAAAAAATTTATGGTGATACCTATGTCATAAGAATTAATTGCGAAAGCAACAATTCTAACCTATATTGGGTCTTATTCAACTCATTTCCTTTTGTTTTCGAGCTTAAATACAACTTTAATATGCTGCTTTATCATTTGTCACATCATTGAGAGAACGTTTATCAACTTTTTGATTCATAATTATTAGAAACAAGGTTTGTAATGGTCGCCCGTTGTTGTGGATATTTCGTTTTTCACATCGTTACAGTTATGGGATATCACAGTTATGTCGTGTACATCTGAGTCGCACATCGTTATAGTTATAGGGTATTCCCATCCATTACCCGTCTACGTTGAAATAGTCATGAATCTTGTATATTATAATATTTATCTACTATTTGTTTGTGCTTTTAAAAAAAATACATGTATACAGTTTTCAAATACTGCAAACCCATACAACATATATATCATTGTAAAGAAAAAATAAGTATAGAGATATTAAGTATATATATATATATATATATATATATATATATATATATATATATATATATATATATCTTGTTTAATGTGTTAAACAAGGATTTGGGCTGTCACGCCTTGCATTGGAGCGTTTTAAATAGCATGTATTTGTTCGAAATATTGTTTGCCTATTATTCGTTAACAGCATTTGTGTGGATTATTAAATATGTAATACTAAAAGCGATAATAACCATAAGTGAAGTTATGTTAATTTTATCACGTTTAAAGAAAAAACGTGATGGGCATAGATAGTATAAAGAACCTAACTGTCAACACGCGATAAAAATGATTAAATCACCATTTTCACTCATTTACGTAAGTTAAATAACCTTTAATCCGTACACACGAATTTTATTGGAAATAAAATTCGATACTGCTGAATTTTATTGTGGGCTGAACCAATAATATTTATTACCCATCAATAAATTAATTAATTACATGCCACTTGACAACTAAGAGCATTTGGTATCATCACGCTACATCTGCGTTCAATGTTCACTTACCTGCGTTAACATGGCGTTAACCATACCGAGGATCCAAATGATGGCTGCGTTAACGTGGGGCGTTAAGTGGGTAACGCCGAGTTAAGGGCCGGGTATAAAGCATTAAAAAATATATCATTTTCCCACCACTATAAATACCAACTAAACACACAATTTTTTTTCACATCCACTACTCTATCTCAAGTTTTTTTTACAAAAAAAAAAAAAAAAAAAAAAAAAACCCTTGTTCATTCACAATGGATCCGAATCAAACTGACGAATTACCTCGGCGCTGGTCAAACATAGATGATGAAACTGACTTTGATCTTATGATGGCCGCTTATGATGACTCGTACCCCGATATTTCATGAACGTGAGCTTGCCGAAGAACATATGCTTAATGACTATTTCATTCAATGTTGTAAGTATACGCTCCGGAATTTTCGTAGAAGGTTTCGTATAAGCCGAAAACTTTTCTAAAAATAGTCAAAGGTATTCTTGTACTTCCGATCCTCTTCCAAATCATTTTAAATTCTTTCGTGTAGGACCCAACGCTACGGGTCGAATGAGTATAAGTGTTCTTATGAAGTGTACATCTGTCATACGCCAATTGACATATGGCAGCTCACCCGATGCGTTTGATGAGTATTTGCAAATGAGTGAGCGTACTTCACGTGATTGTCTTGATATTTTTAACAAGTGCATTATGGATTTGTTTATGCCAGAGTATTTAAGAAAACCAACATGGTCCGACATTCAATGTATTTACGAAAAACATGAGCGTGAACATGGTTTTTCGGGAATGCTTGGTAACATTCATTGCATGCATTGGGCGTGAAAAAATTGTCCGGTGGCTTAGAAAGGGTAATTTGGTAAGGGTGATAAAAAATGCCCAACAATAATGCTTGAAGTTGTTGCTTCACAAGATTTATTATTTGACATGCACTTTTTGGGATGGCGTGGGAAAATAACAATATTAATGTTTTAGATAACTCTCATTTATTCTTCGACGACATTCTTGCTAACGAATCCCCAATAGCACCTTATATGGTAAATGGAACCAGGTACGAACAGGGATATTACTTAGCTGACGGAATTTACCCACAGTGGGCAACTTTCGTCAAATCTTTCTCAGCAACAACTAACGAAAAACATGGTTATTTTAAAAGGAAACAAGAAAGTGCACGAAAGGATGTCGAACGTGCTTTTGGTGTGCTTCAAGGACGTTGAGGTATTACAACAACCGGCACGTCAACATGAACTTGTCAGGATAAGTAGATTCATGTATTCTTGCATTATTTTGCATAACAAGATTTTAAAAGATCAAAAGTTTTCACTACGTGAGCATGGCGAAATATGGGTTGATCCGTCAGCACGTATGAGGCAAGAAATATGGGTCGACAGATGTGACACCTATTGTCGCAAGGCAAAGGAAATACGCGACCAAGAAACACATACTCAACTCCAACGAGACCTTATGAAGCATGTTTGGCAGAAACATCTTCAACGAAAACAACAACAAGAAGATTTTGAAGACGATGAATAAGTATTTGTAATTCATATGGTTTCAAATTTCTTATGTTTAAGTTTTTATTTTTAATCGTTGTAATTTTAATTTTAAGTTCTTTTATATTTCGTTTTGTAATGTTTAAGATTTAATGTTATATGGTTTATTAAATGAATAGTTAGTTTTAGTTTAGGGGTTCAGTTTGAAAATAGCTGAGTTAAGGTTTAGTGGTGATACTTATTTTTTATGTTTTTATTTTATTTTAAGGTGAAAAGGTTAAAGCTGATGTGTCGCTGACGTGACACTGAGTTAAAGTTTAACTCAGGTGACGATACCGAATGCTCCGACAAGAGACATGCAACTTGACAAAGACTCATGTTATATCTGCATCAAATGTACGTGATCAAGTATTGTATAAATTTACAAGCAATTCCTTTTGCTTGCAAGCAACAATTTATAAGTAAAAATGTAGTTTTTTTGTCCAAAAAGTTCGTCATTAATTTACGAAGCTTTTGTTCTTTATTTCTCTTGGATTTTAAAGGTGGGATAGCTATCATTTCTTCTTATGAGATATGCTACAATTTTTTAGGGTGATACCTACGTCATAAGAAGCTTGCCTCGTTTAAGAATTAATTGCGAAAGCAACAATTGGTTTAAACAAGCGTAATGTCATATTCTAATCTATATTGGGTCGTATTCAACTCATCCTTTATTATATAATTTTACGTCTTGTTTATAAAAAGGAGGTACCCAAATAATGATGAGAAACATGATAGTATATTATAAAAATTTAGAATTTTGTATGGAAGTCATAAAACTTCAAGAGCAAATAAATAATAATGAGCTAAAAGCAAGAATATAAGAAATTGATGACATTAAGAATACGAATAAAACTGTCGTTGTGAATGAATGGTAAGGCAATCACGCAAATATTTATCATAAATTTTTTTCAAGCAACATCAATGAACACCGAGTTATGATACATTAATTGTATCTATTGCACATTTCTTATGAATACGTATGAATTCTATTGAAACAATTGAAACAACTATGGCTAACAATGTATTTCTTAGTCCCATCATTATATAAATCATAGTAGTCACTCATTTTTAAGGCCCTTGGCAACACATGCGGGGAGGCACGGTACGGCATCCCCACCGCACGGGAACACCGCCGCCCTCCCCTCCTTACCGCACGGGAGAGTTGGTTTTCGGGGAAGCTTACCGAACGAAATATAGACGTTGTGCATTAAAGATTTGGAACGTTGGGCCATTTAATGGTTACAAACGGATAGTTTTTTTTAAAGTGTGTATATATACATTTCACTTTTCAAATGAGTACACACAAAAAAAAAACCATCCGTAGTAAAAAAAAAAAACATACGCTGCCCAAAAAAAAAAAAACTCGGCTTACATAAAATGGATTCAAGAAAAAATAGAGATTCGAGAAAAAATGTTCGTGGATCAAGAAGTGGATCGAGAGGCGCAATTCGTCCTCGAGTTCAATCACAAACCGGTCACGATGGTTCGTCACAACCCGGTTACCGACCAGAAATGTACCCGCAATCTCCACCATTTTTCTACACCCAACAACCCCTCTCACAACTTCCTAAAAACTTTGAGCCGTTTGATTATCAATATACACAACAACCCCCACCACAAAATCCTACTAACTTTAACCCGTATGAGCCACGTTATAACCAACAAAAAAGGCGTGAACGGGTTAGTGAACCATTACCCATTCATGAAGAAGATGATGATGACGAATATTATGACAATGTTGATGTGGTACCCGAGACACAACAAAATGATGAAGAAGAGGAACAAGTCCAAGAGGTGTCGCGGCCTAAAAGTGGAAAAAAAAACCCTCTAAAATTTGGACGCCTGATGAGGAAGAGGCGTTAGCTAAGTCTTGGATCAAAGTTTCGGTGGACAAAGTTGTTGGCGACCGCCAAACAAAGATGGGATTTTGGAGGCGAGTTCTAATGCATTTTCAAAGCCTTGTCCCGAGAACCGAACGTACTTATCATATGTTGAACTCGAAATGGACTCCTATGCATCAAATGATCGCTGCGTTCAACGGTTACTACATACAAGCGGTATATATATATATATATTTTTTGTTTCGAGTATATATACATTTTTTTTTTGTTTCGAATATATAATTGTTGTTTTATATATACATGTTTTTTTTTTGTTTCGAATATATAATTGTTGTTTCACCTATACATGTTTTTTTTTTTTTTTTTTTGTTCGAATATATAATGTTTGTTTCACCTATACATGTTTTTTTTTTTGTTCGAATATATAATGTTTGTTTCACGTATACTTGTTTTTTTTTTTTTTTTTTTCGAATATATAATGTTTGTTTCATATATACATGTTTTTTTTTTTTTTTTTTTTTTTTTTTTTTTTTTTTTTTTTTTTTTGTAGAACCGTTTGAGAGAAAGTGGATTGAACGATCTTCAAGTTTATGAGAGAGCCTAACTCGATTTTGAAAAACAATACAACAAAGCTTTCGCGCATACCAAAGCGTGGCACATTCTCAAAGATCAACGAAAGTGGCAAGAACAACCGGTGGTTAATCAGGCTGCGGAATCCACGGGGTCAAGCAAGAAAAGAAAGTCGTCGGAGTCAAGTAGCGCTCAAACGCCAACAAGTGAGACGCCAATAACCGTAGAAGATTTCAACTGTGACTTACCGAACCTCAACGAGAACCCAACTCCATCACGTCCATCGAAAGGCAAAAAAAAGGCGATTTCTGAAGATTCAAGCCGAAGCTCGATGCGTGATACTCTTGCAAGTTACACAGCCGAAAAGAGAAGTTTAATGCAACAACAATTGGAGGTGCAAAAGAAAAAAGACGACGAGTATTTTAAATTTCTTGATGGGGAGGTGATGAATCGTGACATGAGGTTCGTTATGGATCCGCACGACAATATCCCAGACGAGGCTTTTAAGCAATTCGTCATCAACAAGAAACGTCAGATTTGTGCACAATACGGGTGGCCATGTAGTTTGTAGGAGTTTAGTTTTATAGTTTTAATAATATTATGTAACGCTTTTTAAGTTTTAATGGAATTTTAGACTTGTAATAAAAATATGTAATGTTTATTTTAATTTTAATGAATTTTAGTTTTAAATAAATTTTAATAGAATTTAAAAAAGAAAAAAGAAAAAGGAAAAAAAAAAAGTGAGTGAAGGGTGAGTGATGTAATGTCAACAAAAAATGAGTGAGTGAAGGGAAAAGTGGGAGGGTGATGTGGCATAAGGGGATTGGTTGTTTGTGAGTGAAGGTATTTGGGGTGAGTGGTGCATTGCCAACCCCCTAAGAACTTGCATTTAATCAGAAACCTAGGCTGATAATTCAAAGTAAAATCAGTGTAATCCCAGATGCAAGCAAAACTAAACTTTCCATGAAAAGCAATAAATATCATATGTTAACAAATCCGTTTAGTTGGAGTAGCCCATTTTGCACTGCGAGCTTGAATCGAGAGTAGTTGACTTCCTTCATCTCCAAGGCATGAGGAAAAAGAATCCAAGCTTCCATATATCATTAAAATAGATGATGACGACATTGGTATCATCAACAATACCTGTTAGAATATTAGTGTGTAATAGTTAGGATATAAGTTTAGGGGGTTAATTGTATTTTAGCTCAAACTTAAGGAGGTTAGTCATGTATTAGGAAAGTTGTTAACCTCCTCAATTGTAGAATCCTTATTCACCAACGATTAGGTTTCTCCCCCCCCCCCCCCTCATTCTCTATAAATAGGGATGAGGGGTGATGTTTTATTTGTACCTTCTTTTCTTGCTCACGTTTAATAAATGTTTGAGTATAAAATATCTTGTGTGTGTTGGTGCCACTCGGCATTAAGGGATCATAACCCTTTGCCGAGGTCTTGTTGAAGTAGTTCTTGATTCGTGGTTCCGCTCTAGAAATAGGTTTGTTGGATTTCTTCCAACAATTGGTATCAGAGCCTGGTTCGAGAAAAACGAATCACACAACGTGGATAGAGCTAAAACAAGAGAAACGAGTGAACCGGGTTTGGTTTGTCAGTTACTGCGCAGTCGTGGGAGAATTGGCGTTGCGGGTTCGTTAACCGTTGGATTTCTACGAAATTCGAACCGTAGGTTGAAGACACATAGATCTAGGATCTCACCGGAGGGATTTTACATTGGAGCTTCCAGGAAAGAGATATAGGTTGTCGAATTTTCTGGTTTGGTTGTTGTGTTCTTTGTCATTTTCGGTTATTGTTTGGCTATCGTTGTGTAGATTACACGGTTCAAGGTTTCTAGGTTTTCGAGTCAAGATTACTTTGGCAACAAGGTTCTTGAAGTTTTCTTGCAAGGAGGTGGATCGAATCTCCTAGGGTTATAGGAAATCGTTTTCTTTTGTCACAAGGTTCTTGAAGTTTCGGTTTTGAGCTTCAAAGGTGACAAGGTTTTGCAAGAAGTTTCAACTTCAAGTTTTCGGTTTTTTGGAATTCAAGTCTTGGTGGTTCTTGGAAGGCAAGTAAGGTTTAGCTTTGTCTTGGGATTCAAGAAAAGTGATTACTTGGAGTACAAGGTATATCAAGGTTGTAGACTTGAGGTGGAAAGATCGAAGCTTTAGGGTTTTTCTAAAGGTTAGTAGATCAATTATTACAAGAAAGCGGGTTTAGCACACGGCTTGAGAGACTTGTTGGTAAAGTTGGTTAAAAAGCAACTTAACAAGGTTTGTAGCAAGGTTAAAGAAGAAGGGCTAGTATGAATACTAGGTTAAACATCGAAAAGTTCAATGGAAATATTGTACAAAAACATGGAGGTTCAAAACAAGTTGGGTTCAAGCAACTTGGTCTTGGTGTTAAAACAAGGGTCCATTGAGTACATGTTCAAAAGCGTATTTGGTTTGAGGTGGAACTACAGGGAGATCAGGAAAATCGTGAAGCTGAGGTAATTCAGGAGAGTAACGATCATGCTATAGTGGCTCAAAGAAAGTTGGAGGTTAAACAACTTGAAGGAAAGACAAATACGGACTGCTTGGTAAAAGAGCAGGAAAAGGTACACCTTGGTATAAAGGTGGGGGCGGACATTACGGTAACCGGAGTACCTGGTCAAGAGGGTGCAGAGGGTAATGTTGCTGAAAGGTATAGAGGTGACAGTAATATGGCTGCTTCAGGAGTTGTTGGAGTGATAAATGAAGATGCACATGAGTCATTGACTTTCAGGGATACAGTTGCTTGTGAGGTAATTTCCAAGAGGATGGCTGTAATGAAAGAAGATATGGATACTCTGCCTAGTATGTGTATGCTCAGTAACAGTTTCAGACGAAGCAGTGATGACAGCTTCATATATTACTGGAATTATGCACCAGGTTTGTTCATATATCTATTCCTCTATATAGATTATATGGGGTTTACTTGTGAAAGCAAGGCTGAGATCTGGGTTACCAAGGGTTTGCTGGATGAAGCAAAGGAAATTATACTTTGTATGGAGATCTTCAGGACTTAGAGTGGTAATACTCTGAGGATGTCATGATTCAGGTTTTCCAGCGGGATGTCGGTTCGGATATTGTTGGGGGGACACTTTACGCTGTCGTTATAGGATGGTCTATCAAGGAATCGTGATGAAGAAAAGAAGAGTAAGGGGTCATGTATATATGCAGTTGGAAGTCATGAGTATCAAGTGGTCTGCACGAGACCTGACATAACATCTGCGGATGTGGGAATGTTGGATAGGTTTGATCATGGATTACAGACGGACGTAAAAGCTTTTGTGGATTATGACTACACCAAGGGTAGATCAATCACAATGTACGGGTTTATGATACAGGAATGTGCGGTGAGCTGGGAAGCTATGTTGCGGCACTTGCTGACTTTGTTGACAACTAAAGCGGAGTACATGACACTTGCTAGAGAATTGAAGGAGAATACATGGCTAAAGGGACTCTCTACAGAGTTAGGATTTGAGCTAAGGTTAGTAGCGGGTATTGCTACTGGTGCCTTGACAAAGGCGGTCCCCTGTCCGAGGTTCCAGCACTGGTTAAAGCTGTTGCGTATCGTAGAAGGCTAACTATTACCACTAAGGTAGAAATTGTTAGAATATTAGTGTGTAATAGTTAGGATATAAGTTTAGGGGGTTAATTGTATTTTAGCTCAAACTTAAGGAGGTTAGTCATGTATTAGGAAAGTTCCTAACCTCCTCAATTGTAGAATCCTTATTCACCAAGGATTAGGTTTCTCCCCCCTCATTCTCTATAAATAGGGATGAGGGGGTGATGTTTTATTTGTACCTTCTTTTCTTGCTCACGTTTAATAAACGTTTGAGTGTAAAATATCTTGTGTGTGTTGGTGCCACTCGGCATTAAGGGATCATAACCCTTTGCCGAGGTCTTGTTGAAGTAGTTTTTGATTCGTGGTTCCGCTCTAGAAATAGGTTTGTTGGATTTCTTCCAACAATACCCTCATCATTTAATGCAACGATCTCGCGAAGCCAGGACTCTTTTTCCTCAATCTCTGAAAGTGGAGGATTATACGAAGCTGATGACACTTGAAGAAGATGTTTTGAAAATGATAAAAATTATGATAGAGGAAAAGGAAGAAGATGATGTTGGTGCTTGCTCGAAAACGTTGGAGACACTTGAAGAACAAAAGCATCTTCTTTATTTCGGTTGTGTAAGTGACTTGTACACCTCAATGCCCCTTGAGTCATACATTACCACTTTTTCCACTGTTTTTTCAAATCGCCTTCATATGATACATCTCTCATAAACTACACAGCATTATATATCATGAAACACTTATAATTACATATTATACAAATTGCTTAAAAGACATGTCAAATTTTAAACAAACACAAACAACTCGTAAAGCATTGAGAAGTCTAAACCTGCATAACTCTCAGCTTCTAGATGAGTGTGATTCAATGAGAACACAAGTATCCAAAAGATTTTCAGGATGTTGGTGGCATATTCCCTTATCTACGTCAAGTGTTGGGATAAGCACGTGATGAGGCAAAAAATGATCCGTTTTTAGGGGGTCATTTAAGCCGGAATTGGAATTTATTTGGTCAAATATTGCCCTAAATCGTTCCTTTTGTGATTTTAGGTACTTGGGAGTGAATTATGGAAAAGGAAGCATTTTGAACGTTTTTGGAGCATAAAAGTGAAGAAAACGGCAAAGTCTTAATTTTCCTTGCTTGGAACAGTACCTGACGGCGTCAAGAGCAATTTTATGACGGCGTCAGGAGCAAAAATGATGAAGGCCCAGAGAAAACGTGACGGCGTCAAGACATGGCCGTCAAGAGTAAAAGTGGTGACGGCCCAGAACATGATTACACATAACGGCGTTAGATCTGGATCTAGGCAGTCCGAGAATATTATGGGCGGCGGGTTGACGGCGTCCGAAGTTTCTTCTTGACGCCGTCACCTTAGGAAATCTATATATAGTTTTTGTAATTTTCATTCTAAAAGAGGAGAATTTTAGGGTCAAACTTAATAAACCCTAACACGACTTTTACAGTATTTTCAAGGGTTTTCACCCCTTGAAACCCTTCATGTTCAATTGAGATAAGTATCCTTTCAATTCATTCAATATGTCTATGTGTTGTTTGAATATATCTTACGCTTGTCTTGATTTTAACATGCTAGGCTAGATCTCTTGTGTGTTTGCTTAGATGTAATGAAACCTAGATGTTGATTATAGGTTGATTGCTTGTTTATAGTTGTAATGGATGAATGATTTCAATGTTAGGCTTAAGAAAACTGGCAGACTTCCATTGTGTAACATGCTTGAACGTCGTAAGAAACATGAACCAATGCGTACTAGGTTTTTATGGTTGTATTTAATGCATGAGTAAATTCTAGTGATCCCATGTTAGGAGCTTCTTGCAGGCTCGACATAGGAGTGAAGTAGGAGCTTATAGAGTTGGGGAAGTAAGTACGCCACCCCACGACTGGTATTAAGGAATATAACCCGTCATCCACGCAACTGTAGCAAACAATTAACCTGTAAAAGATATCTAGGGAGTAATGAAATCTAAGTAAACACAATTCTCCCGTCTATTGTTCACACCATACTAGTAATTAGCTTTATTTACATTTTTGTTATTTTATTTTGATTGCATCTTAGATATTGGGTTAGTTGACTAGCAACTAATTCCGCCCACTCTTCCAAAAACCGAGATTTTTACTTGCTTTCATAAAAATATAAAAATACAAAAAAGAATCATCCCTCACCTCTAGACCTAGTTTTTAGGCTTTCTAATCCTAGCGACACTATTCCTGAGTTGAACGATCAATCCCCCGGTACTTGTCACTATACTATACTACAACGATCAGGTACACTGCCTGGTGGGGGTTGTAAGCTTCTCGAGATCCCTCGAGAGGTAAAGCCTGGTGCAATTCCCACACATCAGCACGTCGCAATATAAATGTGGCTTTCCATTCGCAACTCCACATATTTCTGCTAGACGTTCTGAGAGCCTGATGCAAGATAATTCGCCCAATTGCTTCATCTAAAAATACCAAAAATAGTTACACCTTTACTAGTAAAGTGTATGTGCAAAAAAACAATATTATCATAATGGTAAGTCAATCTCAGTTGTTATTAAAAAAACTAAATCCATTCTTTAATAGCGTTTTATATTAAGATGATCCAAAAGGAAAGGTCAGCGATAAAATTGACTTAGCTAAAGAATGTGGGAAACATAAAAGGTTTTGGTGATAGAATTTGCACCAAATGTCTTTTGCCACATTATATTGTGTTCCCCATCTTTCTTTAGATAAGTGCATTTTACCAATGATTCTGGCTTTTTCATCATCCGAATATAAAATGCTATAAAAAAACAAAGTCTTCTCACCATCGGTACATCATCTTATGTTTCCCATCTTTCTTTAGGTAAGCGTGTTTGATAAGGCGAAAAGTGTACCGCTTTTAAGAGGTCATTTAAGCCCTAAGTCAAGATTATTTTATTGCCCTAAATCGTTCCTTTTGTCATTTTAGGTACTTTGGAGAAGAAATCTGAAAAAGAAAGCATTTTGGACGTTTTTGGAGCAAAAAGTGAAGAAAACGGCGAAGTCTCCAAATCATGTTGAAAACAGTACCTCACGGCGTTAGGGTTTTCATGTGACGCCTTCACTCATTGACAAAGAGGTGGATAATTAAGTTACACGAGACGCACCAGAACGTTTTAGAGGATTAACACGTGACGGCGTCACCAAGGCCGTCACGTACAAATTACAAGAGACGGCCAAGAGGTGGATAACGAGGGACGGCGTCAGACCCATAAGGTGAAGCCGTCAGACCCAAAAATCTATATATGGTTTTCTATTTTTCATTCATTAGGAGAGGAGAATTTCGGGAGAACTTGGGAACAAACCCTAAGTCGAATTTTACAGGGTTTTTCACCCTACTTTCATACATGTTTCAATAAAGACAAGTCTTCTAATAATCATTAAATATGTCTATGTGTTGTTTGATTCTATCTTATGTTTGTCTTTATTTGAACATGCTAGGCTAGGTTTTCTTTGTGTTTACTTAGATGTAATAAAACCTAGTTATTGATTATTTGTTGGTTGTTTGTTTATAATTGTTATGGATGAATGATATCGATGTTAGGCTTAAGAAAACTGAAAGACTTCCTATTTGTAACATGCTTGAACGTCTTAAGAAACATGAATCGGATGTGTACTACGATTAATTGGTTATATTTAATGCATAAGTAACAACTAAGGAGGCCATGTTAGGAGCTAGTTGTCGGCTCGACATAGGAAAAGGTAGGAGCTTATAGGAGTTAGGGAAGATCGTACACGCCCCTACGACTGGTATTAAGGAATATAACCCGTCATCCACGCAATTGTAACAAACTAATCAACTAGTAACAGATAGTTAGGGAGTAGTGAAATCTAAGTAAACACATTTCTCTCATTATTGTTTTTCTCCACATTTACTTTCGTGTTATTTTATTTTATTGCATTTGTAGTTATTTAGGTTAGTTGACTAGCAACTAATTCCGCCCACTCTTCCAAAACCAAGATTTTTACTTGCTTTCCAAAAAACCATAAAAATACAAAAATAATCATCTCTCACCTCTAGACCTAGTTTAATTAAGTTTTAATCCTAGCGAACACTATTCTTTGAGTTGAACGATCAATCCACCGGTACTTGCTACTACACTATACTACATCGGTCAGGTACACTGCCTGGTGGGGATTGCAAGCTTCTCGAGATCCCTTGAGAAGTAAAACCTTTTGCGTAGGCGCAATCCCACACATCAGTGTTATATCAAGATCTATATATAAATGGAACCACCGATAGTCAAGAATTCCACCGGCATGAATGATTGGCGTAGAAACAAACATCCCCTGCAACATTGAGCCTAAGACGATAGTTAACTTGACTTTATCTTATGACAAAGCATCAACAATAAATGAATTCTTCTCTGCAGCGTTAGCAAATTCTGTATCACTTATATGTTTAATAGATTCGATCAAGCACTTTTCATCTCAAATGTTTTCTGTTAACTATAAACCAGTAATAAATGTAACCTATTGTAAAAACATGTTAATATAACTAAGTCATAGACATAAATACATGCATAAATTGACATTAAAGAACATTTACATAACAGTTTTTACCTGAACATATAAAGAAATCGCATGTGTTCAAAGTAATACATTATTAAATACATGAATGTGCAGTGTTCAACTAGAAAAAGAGACACATGATAAGCATACCTAATAGCGCTTAAGAAATTAATCAGCAATCATGACCACAACTCATATCAGTTATTTTAATGACTACAGATCACAGATATGAGTCATGTTTCGGCTCAGATATCGTGTCATGGTTGCATTATATGCCATCTAATTTTTGCCAACCTGGATTCACAACTTACTGGATGTGGCTGAATCATCATAGGTACCCAAGTATTATCCAAAGTAATTTTGTATACATCGTTTGTTTGGCAGGAATCATTACCAGAAATGAAAGATTCAGACAAAGATGCATCCAAAGATCATCAATTGGTTTATAAATTTACAATTCTAAACAATGATCTTTAACGCTGAACCCAAGCGAGGCTTTTTCGGTCCTTTTTTGAATTCTAACTCACTGTCAGACACTCAATAAGCATTGAGGTCACTTGATATAATCTCAACAGAATGCACAGCCATTGTTAAAGTTGTTAACAGGAATGGCTAAAACATACTTATGCATTTATTACAAAGTCGTGTGCCTACAGGCAAAGCGAACAATATTGTGGGCCGAGTAAAGCGGGATGTTACAAGTGGTATCAGAGCCACTCCTGAGCCGTTCAGGATGGTGGGGCAAACCTCATCAAGGACGATGAGTCCCTAAGGGGGGTGATTGTAACACTCTAGGTAAATCCTACATCGGCTGTAGCTTGGAGAGATGTTGGGTTCATAAGATAACATTCACCTTACAATGTCACAACACATTTTGTGGTCTAGTACGGGTGGAGTTCTTAGGAACTGGCAGTTACACGTGCTCATGTGAGAGTAGTACTGGCTTGGGTGACATGTCGGGAAGTATTCAAATGAGGCCACAAAAACAAAGCCGTGAGCCTGCGGGAAAATCGGACAATATTGTGGTCTGAGTAGGCGGGATGTTACAACAAAGCACATACAAAAACGACATAAATTCTAAGAAACACATAGTAAAATAGAGGAATAACATTGTCATTTGTGGCGTTTAGAGTTTAGCCCAAAAAAAATACATGATGCATATGGTGCCACATGATAATATCAAACTTGTGTGACTAATAAGTCTGTGACCATCTACGGTACCAACAAACGGGTTCTTCTTCCTCAACATTACTTATTGAATGTATTTTTTTAAGTTGAACACTGAGCGACACATGAAAACCAAACAAAACATACCTTTTAGCACTTATGAAAGAAATTAGAAACAATAACCACATCTAACAGCACTTATATTTATGACTACAGATTAGACACACCACATTAACAGCCTATAGAAACAAATCAAGATTTCCATGCATTAAGGGTGCCTGACTATGAAACACTTTAAAATCGTTGAGGTTGCTTCATACAATGGTAACATAATACGCACTAATGGTTAAAATTATACCAAGCCCCTCCACGCTTTCTAACAATTTTCACATTCCCCGAGTCTTGAGACCTGTGTAGTGGTCATAGGCAACCCATTAAACACATGCCTTAAAAATTCGTTATACTCGGAATATTTAGGCATTGGTTCAGATATATAGCATCGATTGCAAAAAATAGTTGTATTTTATGCCATCCAGTTTTTGCCACGCCAAAAGTATGACTAAATGTCTATTCAAACCATCATACCTAAGTGAGTGCTATCAACCCTAAAAACATTGTAAGAAAATAAAAGAAGGAAGGAATGAAACGATATTGTTTTGACCCAAGGGTTGCTAAAAAACATTGAAAGTCTATTATCACACCCTCTTACATTACACCTTTATATACAGAATGCCCTGTAGAAACTGTTTTAAGACATGGTTGCATTGATTTTGTAAAGCAAAGTTTATAGTACTTAGAAGAACAACACCTATGACTACAACATATACACAACTTATGACCACAACTGATAAAGCCCTAAAGAAAATGTAGGTTCAGATCTGTAAGAATGTATCGAAACAAAGAAGAAAAACCCGCCAATGTTGCATTAACATGAACGCCCCGCAAGGATACAGTTATTTTCAAACTTTGACTGACTTCACTCAGACAATAGATATTGAATAGTCTTATCATCACCGCCTCTAATAGCCTTGAAAAAAACACGAAGTCATTTTTAACAAAGATGAGGGTCAAATTTGAAAAAAAAAAAAATCGAAAACGGAAGATCAATATGGCATGGCTGCAAACCTGGCAAGTTGCCCTGCCAAGCAAAGCAATAAACGCGCTGTAAAATTACAACAACAAAGCAAACGAAAGCGTTTAACGCAGTGGATGAAACCTTTTTTACCACAATAATTGTTATCCTATTATTTTATTAAAAACATATATTTTCTTTCTTTTCCGGAAAATAAAATATATCTCATTTATCGATTTACATACGCTTTATAAAGTGTTGTTATTGTTTATAAACTAGGAAATGTTTAAATACTTCCAAAAACTATTTGAATGTTTCGGATGATCCTTTTGCCATAATTATATCATATATACATTTATTGGGCTTTATGGCAACCCCTATTTTGCCTCACCTGACATGCCCACTGTAGAAACCATTTAGGACGGGTCGGGTTTGGGCGGGGCGGGTCAGGTCAGGACTAACGACCGTTAGTTACTGTAGCGTTATAACTAACGGTCGTTAGATATTTAACTGTTGTTAGCTAACGATCGTTATCTTTAACATTTTATTTAAAAATCCATACGAAATTGGTCCTTCATCTCAGAAGTTCGTTGCATATTTAGTCCTTTCATAATTTACATAATTGGTCCTTCATGTTTTAAGCCTATTGCAAAGTCAGTCCTTAGTCACTAAATTGACGTTAAGTAGCTACCGTCCGTTATTACACTTTCCCTATTCGAAAATGTAATAAACTCTAATATATGAACATGGATGGTTAAGTGATTTGTAATGATTAAAGATGTAGTTTCTAGTGAGATGTTAGAGAGAGAATTAGATGAGAGAGGTGGAAGCCTTGTATGAGAAAACTTGTTGAATGTTAGATTGCAAATGAAGGTCCAACCCTTTTCCCATGGGTGGGAAAGGGTATATATAGTTACAATAGATACGCCCCTTGAAACGGGCTGTAGAGCGGGCTGACAGTAGGTAAGAGACCCGACCCGACTCTACAAATACTGACAAATACTACACTACGTACTAACTAATATGATAATTACTACGAGCTACAATATGCTAAACTATACTCGGGGTGACCGAGTCTTCATATGAATAATCGTATTCCTAACAATCTCCCCCTAAGGGAGGTCACCTCGGAAAATAAATGTTGAATCATAGCATTCAGATCTTTGACGACATCTTTGTAGCTCGTAGCCTTTTGATTCTTCATTGTTGAGATCTTTGTGCTTTAAGTGGTAGACTCTAGATGACACCTTCAATGTGATGGATGATCTTTGGAAGTTGTAACAGCTTCATCATCCAAATGAATGTCAGAGGGTCATCTATGAGTAGTAACGTCTCCATGTGATTCGAACATCTTTGTGTTGACATGCTCACACATTTCAGGATCATGATCTTTTACATCAGAGTTGTAGAAGCATATGTGAGGCCCAATCAATGATCATGATTTCTTAGATTGTGAAGTTGAAGTGTGAGCATGTGTTGATGGATCAGCATCTTTTGGCAATGGACCGCAACCGTCAGAAATTCCTGCAGTTAGACAGTTAGCAACAAATCATCTGGTACTTATAGGTTTAGGATTAGAGATCGTCAACAGCATAGTGTGAAGACTCCTTCTAACCCTTACCAAGACCGTTCCCAAACGGCAAACCCTGAAAGGATTCACACGACCTACCTAAGTAGATCAACGATTGGGTGAGTCGCTGCAGATCACTCCACGACTGTTGATCGTTTGTAACCATCGTGACCACTAAGCATAATCCACAAGGAATTACCTAAGTGACCTGCTTTCAGGGCTGCTTGATGTTGACCCTGGCAGGAATTTCCATTCAATCACTGGGAGTTACAATAGTAACTTCCCTCATAAATGTTCTGGCAGATTGCTAAGATCTGCGTAGGACTCATAAGTTTACCACTGGTGTCCTTAATGTTGAACAACCAGGGTAGAAGTAGCACGTGTTCCTATGAGATCTTTGTATGCATCTCGAGGCTCTAGACTCAATAAGTGCATTTGGTTTTCCTATGCGGAGATTAGGGAGAGGTCTCCTACTTCAATATCAACTATCTCTAAGAGATATGTCGATAGATTACACTGGTTCCCCGTGAGAATGAAACAAGTTCTTTTAAGAGAACTTGAGTGGCTAGAAGGTTTAGTGCATTACGTCACTGGGTCCATGACGTCTTGTCTTCAATACCAATGTCGCCTTAGCAACAATCAGTAGATTATGAATTGAACCCGGTTTCTGCCTAAGGTTGAATAATTGGATGGCTATTTCTTTTCACCCTTTCTCATTTCATTTCTTTTTAATTCTTCAACCCCTTCTTTCCCCATTCTCACATTTCTCCTTTTTTCATAATCATACCTACGGACATCTAAATACTATCTATTTGGTATAGTCCATGGGTAGATCCCTCCGGCTCTGGCGGATCATAGGACGGTTTTCCTAGCCTTAGCCACCTTATAACTCCATGACTATCCTAAGTTGCCATTTACCAAGTCATTGAAAATTCTCTCAACGTGTTTATGATTGAGAAACACATTTTGTTAACACATTGAGAGTTTTGTCATTTTCAAATGCTCCCCCTTAACATGTGCTCATAAGTATTGATTTGAAAATTTGCACATGTCGGGAAGAGTTGCACTTTTGAATTGATCTACCTTGAGTGAACATGACCGGGCATTCGAGACACGCTTACGTCACTAGACAAACTAGCATGACGTTATTACCCGGCTCGATCAGATTCACCCAAGGTTTCTCGAAACGGTACATTCTACTTAAACTAGTCCTCTTCGAGACACGCTTACATCACTAGTTAAACCAGCTTGAAGTTATTACCCGTCCAGGACTAGTTCTTTCGATTCAGGACATTTGTGTTTCGTCAATTCATGAGTCACGACTGAGATGCACTCATATGAGATGCAAGGATCTTTTACACAAATCATTTTGCTCCCCCTCAATATGTGCATTGATATGTAAAAGAGTTTGGCACATAGGAAAGAGCAGATTTTTGTTTTCTTGTTCAAAAACATCACTTTTGAATTAGTTTTTCATATTTAAATCACATCTTCTCCCCCGATCAAAAATTTCAAATCAATTTGAGATTTGTGATCCCAAGTGATTTAAATAAGTATAAAGTTTTGGAGAGGGATGTGACATTTTTAAGAATGACTGATTTTGAGATGACATTTAAGCTCCCCCTCAAAACTTGAGGGAGTATGTTATGTGTTAGAGATGATGAGTTTATAAATGATTTTGAGTTTAGCGCGAAACTCATGAAAAATTCATGTACTAACACATAACAATTGCACTTAATCCACTTAAAGTATACACAAAGATCATTTGTTTTGATGATGTATAGGTTTTGAAATCAATCTCCCCCTCAATCGATGACACATTTTAAAATTAAACATTTTGCATAAAGTGTTAATTTTTATAGCATCGATTGAGTGGTAAGTTTTGAAACAACTCTCCAGGTTTGTTTGATCTTCAAAAAACATGGTACCACTAAGTTTGGAACAAATACTTTCCCGAAGAATCTTTGAAGGAAAAGCATTTGAGATGCAAAGCAGACTTCTCTTCTTTTACCATAAATGATGCACTTAAGCGTACATCAGATCGTAAAGGCACGAATATGAAGTAATTCATGCCTTTGTAAGGAACAGTCGTCTTTTTGGCGACGGACTTTCCCCAATACTAAGACCGGGTTACTATCTAAAGTAACAGCAAACCATTTTGACGGAATATTTTTAGAAACGACATGTTTTTAGAAAAACATTATTAAAAAGAAAAACTCTTGCTCAAGCATATGTATGTTTCCGTGTCATTATTGAATGACATTTCTAGAAACGTACATAATATTGATTACACAAGAGACATGTCGAAAGAAGAATATTTTTTTTGGATTTTAAAATTTTTTCAGAATTTTATGATTTTTATAGGTTTTATATTTTTCTATTTTCTTTTTGTTTAAAACTATGTACAAAGGATATATGAAACAACCCCTTTATTCCTCTTGATCTTCCTGAAGACTTATGAGATCCTCAGGAGTGAGACTCTTCATACCAAGGCGAGGGAGGATAAATTGAATTCGATCCCTAGAAAGTGCTTTGGTAAAGATATCAGCAAGCTGGAACTCAGTCCTCACAAAGTAAAGTTCCACAATTCCTTTCTTAACTTGCTCCCTGATGAAGTGATGTCGAATGTCGATGTGCTTAGTTCTTGAATGCTGGACATTGTTGCAACAAAGCGCAATTGCACTTTTGTTGTCACAATACATAGGAATCTTGTTGCACACGAAACCATAGTCCGAAAGTTGAGACCTCATCCATAGAATCTGAGCACAGCACGAGGACATGGCAATGTATTCAGCCTCTGTGGAGGATATTGAAGTACTCATTTGTTTCTTTGAAGACCAACTAACTAGCTTGTTACCCAAGAACTGAGCACCCCCAGATGTACTTCGACGAGTATCCTGACATCCCGCATGGTCAGCATCCGAATAGGTGGTGAGGGCCATAGAAGTATCCTTTGGGTACCATAGGCCCAAGTGGATTGTTCCTTTAAGATACCGAAAGACCCTCTTGACAGCTTCAAGGTGTTTCTTGGTAGGTTTGGATTGATACCGAGCACACATGCAGACTGCAAAAAGAAGATCCGGTCGGCTAGCAGTAAGATACATTAAGGAACCAATCATGCTTCGATACTTGGTTTGTTCAACAGGGATTCCGATATCATCTTCATCAACTTTTGATCTTTCCATCATAGGGGTATCAACAGCGTCGCATGAATCAAATCCAAATTTCCTCAAGATTTCATTAGCATACTTGGATTGATTGATGAAGATCCCATTGGGATTCTGAGATATTTTCAAGCCTAGAAAGAAGGACATTTGACCCATCATGGACATCTGGAATTCAGAACTCATCTCTTGGGAGAAGCGATCACACTCTTTGGGATCAGAAGAGGCAAATATTATGTCATCTACGTATATTTGCACATGAAGAAAGGTTTTGCCCGTCTTTCTGGTAAAGAGTGTAGGATCAACAGCACCTTTGGAGAACTTGTTGGCAAGAAGGAATTTTGACAAAGTGTCATACCACGCCCTGGGAGCTTGTTTAAGACCATAAAGGGCCTTCTTCAAGCGATACACATGGTTAGGGTGTTCAGGATCCACGAATCCTTCAGGTTGACTTACATACACCACTTATTTAAGATCGCCATTTAAAAATGCGGTCTTAACATCCATCTGATACACCACCATATTTTGACTAGCGGCATTTGCTAGAAATATTCTTATGGCTTCAATTCTAGCAACTGGTGCGAAGGATTCTTCAAAGTCAATACCTTCTTCTTGACGATATCCTTTTGCCACAAGTCTTGCCTTGTTCTTTAATACATCTCCATGCTCATCAAGCTTCACTTTAAATATCCATTTTAGAGCAATTATCATAGCACACTCAGGAGGCGGCACTAATTCCCACACGTCAAGTCGATCAAACTAATGAATTTCATCCACCATAGCAGTGAACCATGAATGTTTATACATTGCATCCTTGAAATCTTTAGGCTCAACTTTAGAAAGGACAGAATTGAAGAAGCACTACAAAGCGTCGGTAGCTAGTTGCTTACGGGTTGATACCGGACGTGAGGGGTTTCCAATAATGTTGTCAATTGGGTGGTCGTTTGTCCATTTCCTAAGGTATTCATGAGATTGAGAGTAGGGAACTGAGGTAGCCGTGTTTGATTCATCTGAGGATGTAGCATCATTTGACGGTTCGGGTGCAAAGATGTTAACAAACGGCTCATTATCAGGTGGAGCGAAGGGATTCTCACCAAAAGAGTTATTTACAGCTGCAACTCGTTGTACAGATGAGGATTGACCATTAGATGTGGTGATTGAATGACTGATGGTGGGAGCTTCAGGATCCCATGATAACGAAGTGGATGGACCAGAATTAACAATTGGGACATTAACTACCCCAGCTGGTTGTGGAATGACAGTGACTTCTGGATCGTCCACATTTTGAGGTTCAAAGTATTCATCAAACATGGGGTCAAATAGCTTTTTCCAATCATCACTTGTAGGAGGTACGAAGGGAGTAGCATAAGTGGAATTCTGTACAAGCCTGGAGCTTATAGGTCCAGGAGATAAGAGGTTAGGTACGGGTCCAGAACTTGATTGTCCAGGAACCAGTTGCTCTGTCAGCTCATCGAAAGTGACGTGGATTATTTCCATTATGTCTCTGGTACGTTTGTTGTAGATTCGGTATCCCTTTCGTTCTAGAGCATAGCCAACAAAGAAACCAATGTCAGCCTTGGCCTTGAGTTTCCCCAGGTCTTCACTGTCATTTGTTGGATAGCACAATGCACCAAATACACGAAGAAATGAAAGATCCGGTTTTCTGCCATGGACCAGTTCATATGGAGTCTTGCAGTGGAGAGGATGTATCAAGGATCTATTCTGTGTATAACATGCTGTTGCAATTGCCTCAGCCCAAAGAAACATAGGAGCTTTGGAGAAGATGAGCATAGTCCTTGCAGCTTCAACTAATGTGCGGTTGCATCTTTCAAAAACTCCATTTTGTTGAGGAGTACGTGGAATTCTCTTTTGATGACTAATTCCGACACCTTCATAAAATTGAGTAAGTTGTTTGTTCACAAACTCCGTTCCATTATCAATTCGAATGAATCTAACTGTTTTGTTGAGACGAACTTGCAACATTTTTATGAGTTTGATGATGGTTTCCGGAGTCTCGTCTTTTGATCATAGAAACTTTACCCACGTGAATCGAGAGAAATCATCAACAATAACCAGCACATATTTCTTTCCATTGATACTTTGAATCCTCATTGGTCCACAGAGATCCATGTGGAGAGTGTGTAGGACTTCCATGATGGAATTGACTGTCTTGGGTTTATGTGTGTGCTTTTTGCTTTTGCCCATCTGACATGCGGAACACAAGTGGTCTTTTTCATACTTCAGTCTGGGCAAGCCTCGAACAAGATCTTTACGTGTGAGTTCACTGATGGTACCGAAGTTTAAATGGTTTAAACGACGATGCCACAACCATGATTTGTTCTTGGAGGCTTTAGAAAGCAAGTAAATTGGTGAGGACCGTAACATGTCTTCGATAGAGATGGTATAAAGATTAGTGCCCCAACTCCCCTTGAGGAGATCAACACCATCTAATTCTCTAACAAAACAGGTGTGTTTTCTGAAAGCAACTTCAAGATCAGAGTCACAGAATTGACCAACAGAAAATAGATTGTGCCCAAGTCCTTCCACGTAGTACACTCTGGATATCACACTGTCTCCAAAGACGTAATCCCCATAACCCATTATAGATCCAAAATGGTCATTTCCAAATCTAACCGTACCAATAAACTTTTCCACGAAATTCTTGATCCGCGAGCGATCTCCAGTCATATGTTTTGAGCAGCCTGAGTCCAAATACCAAAGGACGATTTGTACGACCTGCATTTGAAACTAGACAATCGTGGATAACTGAAAAAGCTGGAGCCCCACAAACAGTTGGGGTCCGTTTGGTTAGCACACACAAATATTGGATTATCATATGTCACAGATATCTCACTGGAACTTTCACATTTTGATGCACTAGAATTGGGAGTGGTACTAAGTTCTTCTATTGGGAACAGTTTACCAGTAGGTCTCCACTTCTTAATAGGCACAACTTTGGAATTAGTGATCCTAGTCATTGGGCACTTTTCCCTTAGAGTGAATTTCCTTCCGGTAGGTCTCCATTGATAACCAACATTAGTGAACACTTTTCCTGTTTTACTCCATACTTGTTTTACCCGTTTAACACTCGAGACATTCATAACTGGAGAATTCATAGTGGATTTAAGAAAGGACACAACGCAAGCATCATGATTACCATAAAATAAGCATTTGTTACAAGTCTTACAAATAGCACCGGAATTCGAATTAATTACATCATTGTTAACACAAATGTTTGAATCAACTCGATTCCTTTCATTAAGCATAACTTTATTGTTCCTAGATGATTCTTCTACTTCCTTCATAAGTGTACTCTTAGCCGGCAAGGTCCTACCATTCTTTGTATTGCACCTAGGCTGTGACTTGCTAGCATTAGATACACCTTTTACTCCTGTAGAAGCAATGACGGGAACATTAGTATGATTAGTTGCTACTTGTTTACCGGTGATCATGATGGTGGATTGTGACATGGTTTGGAGATGATCTAATGTAACATGTTTGTTGCCACTGTTAGAGTGCGATGCAAATGACCTTTCCGACTTGTTATCATTCTTGGGGCATGATCATATGGCATATTCTAATAGTTCCTGGGCTATATTAGTGAGGAAGCAAGCACCAATAACAATATCATCATTTAGTTTAGATATTCTCTCATCTTCAATGGTTTCTCTAAGCATGGCCAGACAATCCTTAAGATTCTTAAGGTAGTTGTTGTGAACTAACTTATTATTCCTAAGGGGAAGAGAGACATTGACAGCATCACACGCATATTTCTTACAAGCATGTACATTGGAAATTGCATGATCCCATGAAACGACGGGAATTTTACCCTTCACCATAGTCTTTAGATTCTTAATTTCATTTAACAAAGAAGTGACTCTTTCATTGTTTTGGTCACGTGTTATTTTAATAGACTCAAACAATTCTTTATAACGTTGTTTAGCGTTTGACATTTCAGCACGAAGCCATTCATTTTCATGTTGTAATTCATTGATCATGCCCTGTTTCTGAAAGTTTTGAGAATCTATCGACTTCTGGTAATTGGTATTGGTCACATCGCTTTTGTTCAATTTTAATTGTGCAATTTGGACCCTCAACTTCCGAATCGTGTTTGAGTGAGCTTGAATTACATCATCCTTTTTGGCTAATTCAAAACATGTATCAAATTCAGGAGCATCTGAAGATGTCTTTGTTGGGATCATACTTTTGTATTTTAGTCAAGTCTCGGTCATTACCTTTTGTAATAGGTTGCTTAGTTATTTATTTCAATATGTTTATGTTACTAGGCTTAAGTATGCATGTCCATGGGCCTTGAAAGCCTACGTTTAAGAAGTATGAGGGAGGAAGGGAGTGTTGCCCTACTCCTCCCCTATATATACTAAGCTTATGTAAACATTATAATTGTTGGTTATTTGATTACCTAAATGAAACTCTTGTTCTTTCAATCTTCATAAGTCTCATAATCAACCATCTCTTATTCTCATCTCATTTCTTATACTTGTGTTTACTAAATGGTGACCTAACAAGTGGTATCATTCGCCTAATAGAGATTGAAGTGCTTTTCTTGGTATTAACGTAGGTTTAAGGGCTTTGTTCTTCACATTTTTGCTTTTTTCTTTGTTTCTTTCACTCAAATCTTGAAGCTTGGACAAGTTTTAAGGTTGATATAGTGATTAGAAGCTTAGACTTTGCATAAAGTATTGATCTTTTAAGGTTTTATTACTTATTCTTCTAGTTTATTGAGTTTTGTAGCTTCTTTAATATTCGAAAACTTGTTTTTGGTAGCAAAATCTTCCATATTTAGTGTTTTCTAAGTATTGGTGAAGTTACTTGATCAAAAGAACCTTATTTCTATGCATTTTTCTTCAAAAAGTTGAGATTTTTCAAGATTCTGGTCATCTTACGCGTAACTTTTACGTACTGCCCAAGTTTTGAGCTTAAAATTGTATTTTTTTTGTTACTTTACGCGTAAGTTTTTAGCAAAAAACCCCTTTCCTACGCATAACCTTGAATCATACGCATAACTTTAAGCAAAAAACCCCTTTTCTACGCATAACCTTGAATCCTACGCATAAGTTTTGGCAGAAAACCCATTTTCTACGCTTAACTTCATTTCCTACACGTAAGTTGGGAATCCTATGCCTAAGTCTAATTCCTACGCAGAAGTTGATTTCCTACGCCTAAGTTTCTACGCAGAAGTTAGATCTTACACATAAGATTAAATCTTACGCGTAAGTTTCAGAATTCTACTCATAAGTTTCTTCAACGGTCTTCTCTTCGTGCAACGGTGACTCAGTACTTCCCTAGCTTGGATAAGTTAGTGGAATACTTCGACAAAGGATATCTTTCAAGCTTGGACAAGTTTGAAAGATTTGTTTGGTTCTTTAACCTTACGCAAAACTTGATTTTTATTGCATAAGTTTAAATCTTACGCGTAAAGGAGAATCTTACGCATAAACTTACTGTTTACGCATAAAATCACCCTTTACGCATAACATTTGAGTCTACGCATAAGATTATTGTAACGCGTAAGTTTTCAAGTTATCCAAAGGAACGTGCATTTCAATCTTCTACAAGATCCATCATTCACACAAGTCTGTTTCTACTATATTTCTATAAAAAAAAAAAAAAAAGTTTTTTGGCGGGAAAATTTGAGTAAAATTTAATTTTTACAGGAGACTAAACTTACAATTTTTACGCGAAATTTAAATTTTGGTATAACGGTGAAAATTTTGGCCCAAAATTCAAATTTTTTAGGCCAAATTTCAAATTTTTTAGGTAAAATTTGGCGGCAAAATTTTTAAAACTCAAATTTTTTCTATAACCTTAGAATTGCATTTTAAAGTGATTTTCAAAATTTTAGAAGAGAAAATTTTTCAAATTATTTTGGAGGGAAAACCAGAAATCACTATTTCGTCATTGAGTGTGACATTTTGTTTGATTATTTCGATTAAGTCGCAACAATCAAGGGGGAGAGAAATGTCATCTACAATGTCTCAATCACCTTCTTCCAACTACCTTCCTCACCAATATTCTAATCAGCAACTGTACCTTCTTCCAACTACCTTCCTCAGCAATATTCTCATCAGCATCAGTATCATCAACAACAAAGTCACAGCTCCCTCATTCGTCATGTTCTGCTCTTTGGCGATGAATCAAGGCCTCCAATGTTACTACCAGGAACATATAATGCTTGGAAACGGAGATTTCTTCAATGGCTCACATATCGTCCTGCTGCAGATCTCATGCTTAATTCCATTCAAGATGGTCCATACAAAATGATATTTCTTGCTGACTCAACACAGATTATCAGACTACAAATAGATGAAGATTTGAATGCTACTGAACTTGCTCAGTACGATGCTGACCAACAAGTTGCATGGTTCATGACACTAGCACTTCCCAACTCAATTTACATGTATATGGGCTTTCAAGCCAGTGCTTATGAAATGTGGAAATATCTTGAAGCTATGCATCGTACAGAAGAACTTCATCACATCAGAATGAAGCAAACTCTTGAATCTTGTTTAAGCATGAATCCACTAAAGACCATTCTCCCTGCTCCACCATCTCCAGATGTTGACCATGGATCATTAATCTACACTCCAAATGGTCTCTTCTTCAATCCTCCGAATGCATCTGAGCCTTTCTTCATTCCTCAGTACCATCCTGATACACTACATAATAATGTGCAATCTCTTCTGCAAAATCTAGTAAAGCTTAGTCAAGTATCTACTAAGAAAGGCAATGGCGCTATGACTTCAACTTCTGAATGCTTAAACACAATGAAAGCTAGTGATGATGAAGAAGATCTTATCGAACCAAGCATGGCATTCTTGGCATATAAAGAATATATTGCAGATGAGGAAGCTCAAGATTATGATTCAACCTCACTCTCTGATGATAATGTTGAATACAATGCCACACTTAGTTAAATGGAAGTTGAAGGGGGTAATCTCAATGTAGTTTTGCAAAGTGTCATGGGAGTTATTCCTTCTGATGATGAATATGCAGATTTGGAATCCAATACAGCAGATTTGGAAACCGACACAACAGATGTGATGTTAATGGCAA
Source organism: Artemisia argyi (assembly GCA_030686995.1). Lineage (NCBI taxonomy): Eukaryota > Viridiplantae > Streptophyta > Magnoliopsida > Asterales > Asteraceae > Artemisia > Artemisia argyi. The sequence goes on along the minus strand of CM060703.1, from coordinate 10,786,576 downwards.
ACATGCAGGAATTTCACATGATAAATACTGGCTCAGAGTATGATTCTGATGATTCTGAAGATCCTTTTATGAAATTAAACCAAGAGAAACGCCTGACATCTTTAAGATTACTTTATTCACACCTTAAGCTTCTCTCAAACAAAGACTTAGCAGAAACTCGTTCCGAGTATGGATTCAAATGGGTATTTCCAGACCTGTTTGGAGAAATAGTTCGACAACGTGAATCAACTTGAAAAGAAACTTGAAACTGACGAATTTCACAAGAGTGAATCCAATGCCGCCTTCAGAGTGCTCAAGAAACAGTTTCAACACTTCATCAATTATGACTGTGAAGTGGTAAGCGAGTATTTTTTAGAATACACTCGAATTGAGGCTCAAACCTTTAAAGATATATTGCTCCAACACCTGGATGCTATTGAAAAGTCAATTGTTGAAAGAGTACTTCACAGACTAGAGTATGAAAAAAGGAGGAAGTTGCAGATTCAAGAAGAGTTAATTCATAAAGTTGATGCATTGGATGCTAATTTGGTCGTCAAGGAAAGCAATGGGACAGAATTAAAAGAGCAGGATGACAACAGTAGATTAGGGAATGATACAGATGCAGACTGTGCAGAGATCAGACCCTCCTATGACTCAGAACCCAACTTTGACAAAGAACAGATAGATGAGGAAGATGTCATACCCATCTATGACACATAACCTAACTTTGAAAAAGAGCAAACGGTTGAGGTACAATCTACTGTTGATCATATTATGCTTGCAACTGAGATACGACAATCTGAGCAACCTAACTTCAGTAATGAAGGAGAGGTTGACCAGAATGTTGTTCAATGTCCTGACAATCGTTCTGAGTCTATGTCCTTACCTGATAATCTTATAACTGATACATCCTACCAAACTCTTGAGTCTGAAAACATTCTTCTCAAAAAGACCATTGCCCAGTTTCATAAAGATTTTTCAAAACTGGAGGCACATTGCATCTCACTAGAACTCAAATTGCAAAACGAATCTCTAAATTCGGGCAACAATGGTCAATCTTTGAATGAACAAAGTAAACGTGTGGATACATTAGTTAAAGAAAATGAGCTTTTAAAAGGTCAAATTCAAGCAAAGGTGTTTGCACATGCTGCATTGCAAAACAAATTAAGAAGACTGACTGGTCAGAGTGTGGATACTAAGTTTGCAAAACCATCAATCTTGGGGAAACCGCCTTCTCATACAAACAGAAAACAATCAGTGGTTAGACAACCGACTGCATTTAAATCTGAAAAACCTAAATCTTCAAAATCTCGGTTTGCCTCCCAAGTTGTTGAGAAAAACAATTTGAAAAAACCAGTCACTCCACATTCTTGGCCTAAGGAAAATGCATATGTGTCTGCTAAATCTCAACACGTGATTATACCTAGCTCATCTAGGATTAGTTCGAAAACAGTGTCTAAAACGAGCATTAAAAGTAAAGATTCTTATGGAAGATATGACGTGTACAAGAACTATGATCTAGAAAAGGCTAGGAAAAAGGCGCTACTTCAAAAGGATGGAATTCTAGGTTCAAAACCTCATGTGATGCCTTCCACTGTAGTACATAACACTGCTTGTAGTAGCACACCAAAACCTAAGAGTAAACAACAAACTAATAGGAATTGGCTAGCTTCTAAGAGTAGTTGCGTAAATAATCATGTTGTATGTGCTTTAAAATATCTTCAAAAAGGAAATTCACTAGAAAAGGCTCAATCGACTAAGACAGATAAACCCGTTGAACCGAAAGTCATAAGTCAGAAACCTAAGAAGTGGATCAATATAGGACGTAGGTTTTCTCAACCAAGTGATGCTCCCACTGCATCTAAAAAGAAAACATCTCCGAGATCTAACATTAGGTGGGTACCCACGGGTAGAATTCTCAAATCGATTGGTCTTAGGTGGATTCCTACAGGAAAGAGTTTAGACATTTGCACCAAAACTAATGTGATTTCCACAACATCAACCGCTGAGACAAATATGAAAACCATCGGAATTGTGTGTTCGAGTGTCAAGAAGATAGTTGACACTACATCTTTATGCTTCTAACACCTGGAACCCAGTTACCCTTAGGGCTCCATGTTCTCTGTTTTGTCTCTTCTTTCTTTCTTTGCAGATTCAACAGGAATGGCTTCGGAATAATTCAGTTTCGGACCCGCACTTCAATAATGGCTTCTGAGCAAAACAGCTTAGAACCCGAAACAAACCGTCTTAACTTTCCGGACTCTTCGGCTGAAACATTGTCACTCTCTCGCAAGGAATTCGAAACCCTATTTGCTCAACTGTTTGAATTTTCAATTGAAAACCGTCCTCAAGAGGTCTCACCAATCTCCGCTGCACACCCTGAGAATATTCAACAACCATTGTTGAGAAAGACGGTCCTCCAAGTGAAACTCCAACAACAGCAGGACAAACCGCTTCCAACTCTAGACAATCAGCTGAAAATCCATTACTACAATCAGTACCACAACCTGCAGATTATGACGAAAATACTTTCTTCAATCCATTTGCACCGACTCCAACCATTCCTGATATAATAGAGTCGTCTTCTCGCAATTTGGATCCGTCTAATATGCATACGTTCTACCAACATCACCCTTCGACACATCATTGGACTTAAATGGATTTGGAAAACAAGCTGGACGCATAAAGCACAGTGATTCGCAACGAATCTTGTTTAGTTACAAAGGGATACAGTCAATGAAGCAGGATTGTACATCACTGTCATCAACAAAAGCTTAGTATGTAGCCGTGTCTGCTTTCTGTGCTCAAGTCATTTAGATGAGAACTTAGCTCACGGACTACGGCTATGTATTTGACTAGATTTCAATGTACTGCGACTCAAAGTGTGCTATTGCTATCTCGTGCAACACCATTCATCATTCCAAGGCCATACAAATTGCTCTCCGCTACCATTTCATAAAGGAGCATGTTGAGAAGGGTACAATTGAATTAGAGTTTGTGGGTACTGAATACCTATTGGCGGACTTGTTTACAAAGACATTACCTCCATCAAGGTTTGTTAATTTAATTCACCAAAATGGTATGTGATGTTTGACTCCAGATGATTTGCAAAATTTTCTTAAAACCTAAGAAGAGTCAAACATCAAAGTCTTTCTGTAAATACTTTTTCTACAAAAAGAATCTTCTTTCTTTGTGTAAAAAACTTCAAATCTTCAAAACTATGTTCCTCCATTTAAATTAATTTTGCTTTTCTCTGTCAAAATGGAACATGTTTTGAGGGGGAGAAAACTTTTCACAATATCATGAAGTTTGGACACCTCATTTTTTATTCATCAAGGATAAAATGTTTCTTCATCATTCGGATTTAAACTCATGTTCAAAAAGGTTCTACGATCTCTCGAATTAAAAGTGCAAAAAGGTTTCACAAAATATATGCTAATTCGAGGGGGAGAAAAGGAATTTTCTCTGCAACGATCCCAAATTAATCTAGTTTGGACTTCAAATGGAACAGTAATTAACCTTTTAATGAGTAAAGTTCACAAAAGTCTTAAACTTAGGTAAAAGGACCTTGCAAGGAAAATAAAACAGGCTCTAATCAATGTTTTCCCACATGTTCTCAAAACTTGCACACATGATTAAAACCTCAACGAATCAGACTAACGATTTTTTCCTCAATTATCTCCATTATTGTGAGTTTCTAATTTCCTCGTTGTTGTTGTCTAATCGTTCCCTAAATGTTTCAAGTGTTTTCAACGGTAAAAAAGGCATAATCAGAAACTAAGGTTAATGTAATTATTGATCGGGGCATTTTTTTTTTTTGTGTTTAGTCTAATTTATTATTTCATATAGCTTTAGAGAACCCTAAAGTATGCTCGATTGGTGTGTTTGCACGATTAGAAACAACATACGTTTGAAATCAAGTGATTTAGGGTTTAAGATTTTGATGTCTTTGTTGCTACTAGGATGTTTAATTTGTACAATATTCATGCATTATGATGCTAAAATGCGTGCAATGTCTCTAATCATAACCCCTAACCATTATCATAATAGGAAAATCTCGAGTGATAGGATGAGTTAATCTGTGATCTTGTGTGTTAATTAGAGAATTCTGAGCATTTTGGTAGATTTAGAATGAGTTTCTTGATTCATCTGTATACTTGTTTGTGCCTGATGCATTTTCTCTGTGTGCAAGTACATGTCATCCCATTGAAAGTCAAAATTTCAACATTCGACAAAATGTTTCTTATGGAACATATTTTGAGGTCAAAGGGTAAAATGTGTTTAAAGGCTAAACTGGTAAATGGATCCAAAATGGTGAGAAACAAATTTTTCCAAACTCTACACTATTGTTTTACACCGGTAAAGAAAGTGTGAAGACCAAAGCAAAGTTGTCCTAAATTTTTCAAATTTTCATAATCTGGAATGCTTATTAAAGAATGACTCTGATTTGGGCATCCCAAATACCTGAAGTTTTCCATTCATCACAAAAACAAATCTTCAAAAAGAACCCATGAGGTTCAACTTTAAATGGAAATCTTCTTCTTCTTCAAGATTTTAAAACTCAAAAGAGAGACTCCGGGTCTCAAACAACTTTCAACAGTAAAAGAATTTTTTAAAAGTCTAGCATTCTTTGTTGTATAATACTTGATTGTGTTTTCTAAAACCTTGAGCAGAATCATCTCACGAATTTTTCACAAAGTATTTCATAAATACGATTCAATATTCTGCTCAAGAAGACTATCTCTCGAATAAACTTCATTATTTGAGGGAGAGTATTTTGTTAAAAGAAAACCAATTTTGTATTAAAACAATGGCTTGTGCACACATTACAGTGCACAACCCGAACTTGTAAAGAAAGGACCCTGAGGTACGCATCAGTGCCTCAATCCTAATATAAGGAGCGAAGGCTTCTTACTTTTGAGTAGAATTAATCAAATGTTTATGAATTTTTTCATAATTCTGCTCAAAAGGACAAGTATTTCACCTCAATAAGGCCTAATCACTTGTTGAGGGGGAGCACTTGTCAAAACAAATGTTCTAAAATCAAAAGTTCTTGGTGAATCTCCCCATAAGACTCAAAAAGGCATATTTTAATCTAAAAGATTGTCAAAAACATCATTTTAATATGCTATTTTTGAGGGGGAGAAAATGGAAAAGTGATTAAAATATAAGTAGCCAAAGGGGATATAAGTTGTATCATGTGCGAGCTAGACTCAGAATTGACCCAGGAATTGACGAGACAATAAAAGTTAGTAATATCAAAAAGACTTATCCTCGACGGGTAATAACATCAAGTTAGTTACTAGAGCTAGTTGTCACCTAAAAGCTGACAATGGATCTCTTTAACTAACCACGTAAGCGTGTCTCGAAAAAGGATTTGTCTTAGTAGAAATGTACCGTCTCGAGAAACTTTCTGTGGACTTGACCAGGCCGGGTAATAACTTCAAGCTAGTTTAACTAGTGATGTAAGCGTGTCTCGAATCGGTCTTGTTCACTGAAAGTGGATCAATTCAAAATGCTTGCTCCTCCCGCATGTGCAAATTTATTAAATACTCATGAGCACATGTGAAGGGGGAGCCCTTCAAAAAGTGTACACAAAACTCTCAAAGTGTTAACCAAAATATTTAATTATCACAAACACTTTGAGAGATTTTCAATCAAAGGTTTCTTGGCTACTGTCGGTTAATCAAGGAGTTATAAGGTGATTAAGATAGGAAAAACCGTCCTATGATCCGCCAGAACCAGAGGGATCTACCCAAGGACATCTCCCATAGTTAGAATTAGAAGTCCTTAGGTATGATACGAAAAAAGAAGAAAAGAATGAAAGGGAAAGAAGGAGTTGAAGAATTAAAAAAAATGTAAAAGAAAAGGGTGAAAAGAAATAGACCTCCATATGTTCAACCTTAGGGCAGACACCGGGTTCAACTCATATGCTACTGGTTGTTGCTAAGGCGACACCGGTATTGAAGATAAAGTCATCATGGACCCAGTGACGCAATGCACTAAACCTTCTTAACCACTCAAGTTCTCTTAAAAGAACTTGTTTCATTCTCACGGGGAACCAGTGTAACCTATCAACCTATCTCTAAGAGATGGTTGATATTGAAGCAGGAGACCCATCCCTAGTCTCCGAATAGGAAACCTAAGTGTGCACTTATAGAGTCTAGAGCCTTGAGATACATCAAAGATCTCTTAGGAACACTTAGTATTTCTACAACTGGTGTTCTACATCAATGGACACCAGCTGTAAATTATCGAGTCCTTCGCAGATCTTAGCAATCTGCCGAGAACGTTTGTGAGAGGATTACAAATGTATTCCTCAATGATTGAATGGAAATTCCTGCCAGGGTCAGCATCAAGCAGCCCTAACAGCAGGTCACTTCGGTAACCCCACAAGGGTTACGCTTAGTGTTTGCGGTGGTTCCATAGCAGTCTACAGTCGTGGAGTGATCCCCAGCGACTCACCCAGTCATTGAGCTACTTAGTAGGTCTCGTAAGCTCCCTCGGGAGTATCTGATATGGGAACGGCCTTGATAAGGATTAGAAGGAGTCTTCACACTATGCTGTTGACGAATTCTAATTCCTTATCTGTAATTACCGGTTATTTATTGCTAACTGTTTACTTGCAGGTACCTCACTTCCATGATGGTAGATTCCAACATGCTCGTACATACATCTTGATGCAAATGACAGCTCCCCTAAAGATCTTAGCACCACAAAGTTCAAAGAAAGATTCTACGCCAATAAGAAGAATCTACAAAGTATAAAGACTAAAGATCTTAGAGTATGTAAAAGAACTTCGTGCACGTGAAAGTCTAAGTCCAAAGATGTATGAGTATGTTGGAATGGCGGACAACCACCACAGACGCAGGAGTGACGAACGGCAGACTACTTCATAACACAATCACCGCAGCTTCACTAAAGAACAAAGACATAGAGCAAAGTGCATTCATTTCACTACAATTTTGAAGACGTCTAAAGTTTTACATGTCACAAGTCTACGACAAAGATGAAGACGTCAAGCAACCGTGATGACCGACCCTTAGGGGGAGATTGTTGGGATCATACTTTTGTATTTTAGTCAAGTCTCGGTCATTACCTTTTGTAATAGGTTGCTTAGTTATTTATTTCAATATGTTTATGTTACTAGGCTTAAGTATGCATGTCCATGGGCCTTGAAAGCCCACGTTTAAGAAGTATGAGGGAGGAAGGGAGTGTTGCCCTACTCCTCCCCTATATATACTAAGCTTATGTAAACATTATAATTGTTGGTTATTTGATTACCTTAATGAAACTCTTGTTCTTTCAATCTTCATAAGTCTCATAATCAACCATCTCTTATTCTCATCTCATTTCTTATACTTGTGTTTACTAAATGGTGACCTAACAGTCTTGGCATTTGATACTTTTACGTTTTCTTTCAGATGTTGGTATTTTAGTTGCAAGTTAAAATTATCAACTTCTAGTTTTGAAAAACTCCTGACCATGTTGTCATGGTCGTCGTTTTGAATTTTGTAGTTTAGTTGATAATTCTCCCCCTCAAGCTCAATCACACGATTCTGAAATACATTTAAAGTAATGGACATTTCATGAAATTGCTTAGTAGATAGGGCAGAGCCAGTAACAGTGTAAAAGACATCTTGTGCAATGCAATTAGCAATCAAGTCCTCATTCATGATGAGGATGTTTTTTTTTTGTCAATTTCACTGTATTTGAGATCGATTGCCAATTGGTTACCCTCATTTTCTACTTCTTTAAAAACCTTTTTCATTTGATTCACATCATTATTGATGGTAGTTTTAAGGCCTTCAAAGTGTTCTTTAAGAAGATCGAAAAATGGCATAACTTCAGTTAGGTAACACTGCTTTGTTTGCTCAAACCCCCTTTCCCCTTCTGTAATCCCTGTTGGTGTAATTCTAGTTTTGCATGTTTTTTCAAAATCCTTAAACAACTGGCCTAGAACATATAACACAATTAGGGTACTACACTGTGTGGGTAAGGTATATGGCACAAGATGTTGGGGTGTGTGCAAGGGATAGATGGTTGGGTCAGCAATCCTAAAGATGGTACGTGTATTACCAATGATTCTTTCAGCTTTCATTTTTTCCATGTCAATATTCCAGAACACTTTTTCAGGAAGGATTTTCTTTTGAGGGACAAAAGTAGCTGAGTGGTTGTCGTTTGTATAATCATGGTGAAACACAATATTTTTAGCAACGCATAGTGGATCCTTAAGTCGCTCAGCAAGTTTTTCCCTAGTTCTATCCTCATCCTCATCAATCTCATCATATGATTTCACATCAGGAGGGGCATGGTTAGGGTCAAGCATAGTGTGTGCATCATATAGCGCAGGTTGAGCACCTGTACCAATTCTAAGAAATTTAGCTTTAGTCTTAGAGGCATCAAGTTCACTAAATTCATCTCTTAGTTTCCTATGTTTTCCCATCATTTGAGCAGATTGAATGGTTTGGCCTTGCATGTACAACTTATCTTCCAATTTGTTTTTCAATGTTTTGAGTTTTGAAAAATCATTTAGAAGTTTGGTTTCTTTTTCTTGGTAGTCAAGTTTGATTGAAGTCAACCCCTTTTGAATTTCCTGTCTTTGCTTGACAGTCTGATCCAATTGTTTTTTTAAGAAACTAACTCATTTTTCAATGTTTCTTGTTTGACATTGTTTTCAGATATGTAAGTACGCAATTGCCATTCCATTTTCTGCTCACGTTCATTAAGTTCAAATTTAGCACGCTGCTCGTATAAGGCCACCTGATCCTTAAGGATGTTAACTCTAGTGATCAAGGAGTCATCAGGGTTATATATAGTGTGCTCATGTAACTCAAGTTCTCTAGCATCAACTGACGGCATGTCACTTGGTACAACTTTCATTTTATTGTCATTCACATACCGTTCATATGGGATATTATTGGTATTTCCCATATTAGTGATATCTGTGTTGTCAATGTTCGTGGGTTGTACCGAGTCACATGCCCCCTGTGGATTGATAGAGCAATTCAGATTAGAATTTAGTGGCTTTGGTACCTTAGAGATAGCAGAAGTGATGGAGGAGCCAGACTGCTGTGGAGATGATGCAGCTGCAGACAGATTAGCCATGTCCAGAACAGGTTGATCATCCACATTAGCATCAAACATATTCTTGTCATCACCAGCTAGAAAGAGCAAAGCTTCTTCATCCAAAGCAATACCATTCTCTTGCGCCTGCATTGCAACATCTTGTCCTTGAAGTACTCTGAGTTTTGAGGACGCTTTGGAAGAGTGCAATTCCTAGCTATATGGCCCAGCCCTCCACAGTTATAGCACTTAGGCTGCCTAGCTTGCACTTGAAGCGCATTCCCAACTCTATACTGCCCATTATCTCTACCAGCATTTCTTGGATTGACATTTTGTCTTCCTTGCACATGTTGCACCACCACTCTTCCATCTTCAATGACTGCCTGATTACGTGGGTTAGACGAAGTCCTGAGTTGGTTGTTAGTTGGTGGAAGTACAGCTCTGAACTGTTGGACTAATAAGGAGACTTGGTTGGAGAGGTTATCAATCATCATGTCAGTATGAGAATATCCAGAGTCAGGATGGGTGTTTAAGGCAGTTGGTGAGGGAGTTGATGATTGTCCATTAGTTGAGGTAGACCTGGATGAAGGTAGTTGAGATTGATCATTTGAAGACTGAGTAAGTTGTTGAACATTAGACACAAAGACAAGAGACTCATTAGTTGTTGTAGGACTGAGCTTTTCTCGCATTACCCGATCATAAGCTGCATGTTTCTCATGTTGTTGGAGATATGCATAAAGTTGTTCATGATTAGTATGCCTGAGACCTTTGTTGAGCTTGACAGCTGTAACAAACCTATCCCATTCAGGTGCCATGTTATTCACGAATTTTGAATTGAGCTGAATGTTGGGCATTGTCATCTTGATGGCTCTCATTGCATTGACTAGCTTGTGAAATCTGACATAGTAGTCAGTGATGCTTTCACCTGGATTCATTTTGAAGTGCTCGAATTCATCATACAACTGAGACTCCCTATCTTCTTTGGTTAACTCAGACCCTACAAGAAGCATCTTCACATTATCCCAAACTGCTTTCGCTTCTGTGTTAAAGTTGATGAGTTTGCAGAAATCTTTAGGAAGACCTTGAATGACAATATTCGAAGCTCTGATGTCAGCATCATAGCGTTTCTTTTCTTCATCAGAAAGATCATTGTAGATACGAGGTCTTTCTGGACCAACTGCCGCAGGATTGTCTGTGGAAAACTAGAAGGGGGGTTGAATAGTTTTACGTCTTTTTAATTAGTTGTAAAAATAGTTTTAGTGTTTTAAAACTTAGATTCGATAATATGTGATCTCAAGTCTTGCACAATATAAACAAGTATCAATACGAAATATATAATAATGATAAGTAACAATAATAAGTAAGAGATGGAAAGATCGAACCGCGAGACAAGAGATTTATAGTGGTTCGGCTACAAGGACACCTTCCTTGCCCTACTCCACTCCCCGAGCACCTAACTCGAGAGTTTTCTTCACTATATCAACAAGCTCCCTTATGGCGGAGAAAACCGTACACACCAATTTACACACTAATATTCACACCAATCTACACACCAATTTACACACCAATCTACACACCAATAATCACACCACAACACCTTCACACCTAAGTCACACCTTCTACACACCTTCTTCAAATCAATCTACTTCACACCTAGCTTCTTCACATCAATAGATTTCCTATCTTTTCTTCTTCACACCAAGCTATCAACTAATCACACAATCTATATCTAACACAACTATCTACAAGCAAATATTCACAACAATCTTCACAAAGAGTATGTAAATAATCTTGATGTTACACCAACAACTTTGATGTGGAGATCACAACAAGTTGTAATACTTCTTGTCTAGGAAGATAGAAGTATTCTTCTCTTGCACTTGAGAGGATGGAAATTGGATCACTTTGAAACAAAGAATATATATACACTTATGATCAAAGGATGAGAGAATAGAGAATTAGATCTGGATCAGAAAGTTTAGAAGTGCAAAAGGTGAGCAAAATCTGAGGGATGAATCAGTATTTAAAGGGGGGGAAAATACTGTTCTGGAGCGTGGCCGGTCCCCTTAATTGTAGGCCGGTCCCCTTAATGATTAAGGGGGCCGCCTAGTAAAATTAAGGGGGCCGCCCTCCTGAACGTTGGGTTTATTTGTCTTTTTGTGGGGAAGGTTTTTCTGGATTAGATTTGCCATTTTTGGTTGGAAATTTGAATTCATATATTTATAATGAATTAAACATATTACTTTAATTCCAAAAATGTTTTGTAAAAGATATAAAATATTTTGTGACATTTTATAAAAAATCTAGTGTTTAAGAAAATTGTTCCTTTGATCATAGAATGCAATAAACACTTTGTTTATTCATACCTTAAGTGATTTGGATGTAAAGACAAATGTTAAGCACTAAAAACTTGTTTACGACATAAGTTTTAGATTAATGAGTTTATGCTTTGTAATTATCAAAACATAGAGACATTGTTAATATGCTAACAATGTTTTAAGACATTATTTATGTCAACAATCTCCCCCTTTTTGATGATTACAAAACCTTAAACTCATTAGGTCTAAAAATTAATTTTTAAACAAGGATTTAGAGTTTAACATTCTCTTCTCCCCCTTTTTATAAAATCAAAAAGGTTAAAGCTCCCCCTTAATGTATACTCCCCCTCATTTGAGAGCACCAAGGAGATGAGCTATGGAAGTCTTGGCTACACAAAATATTAGAAGAGAGCAAGACAAATCTACATGCAAAGCAATAGATAAAAAAAAATAGATTTATTCAAGCATCATAGAAAGCATTACAACATTTAATATGCTTAAGGCATATTAATCATAATAAAACAAATGAAAAGACATAGTCCTATATTGCCTAGAAAGAGCACTTGGACTTGCTTGCAACTCATGGTTGATTGTTTTATTTGCTTGAAGGATAACATAAGCATGAAGCTTAATTGTTAGATGGAGAGGGATATGGGGAGGAGTATGGAGCGGAAGAGGTGGATCTCACGATGTTGTATCGTGTTAAGGGTGGTATTGGATGATTACGAGTGAGAAGATATTCAATCCAAGAAATATCTTCACTCAAGTAGAGGATTTGTTTTTGAAGGAATATGCAACAAGGGCAAAAGTGAGTGTGGTTGGTAACTTGATCCAAATTGAGAGAGTGGGGAAGGCAATTTGCATAGGGTGATGATGGAGGTTGCCCTTTGTTGCGTTGTGCAAGATGCATAGCAAGGAGATCACTAAGATCATGGATTTGGTTTATTTCATCACGGAACTTTTGCTTTTCCGTGGCAATGTGAAGAGGATCATAGGTTTGGTATGGATGGTTTGGATTTGTGTAGTTGGAATTGTAGTTTGATGGTTGGCCAATGTTGTATGGTTTGTAAAGAGGATCAAATGAATGACCTTGTGGGTTTGAGGTAAAGTTTGGGAAGTAAGAAGCTGGAGGTGTTGAATGACTTCCAATCTCATTGGTTATGATGGATTTGTTTCGAGGGTTTTTTCTTCGCCAAACGGGTTTTTCCGTCATCCTTGCTAGCCTTGAGGCTTTTGATCTTGGTTTGTTTGGAGAGTTCATGATGGGATGAATGGATAGTTTTGAGGATTGGGGATATTTATAGTGTAAGATTTGTGTATTTAAGGATGGATAAGGTTTGTAGGAAGATTGGGACAAAGTGTGTTGGTTAAAATTGGGAAATGTAGGTTGAAATGGGCTAAAAAGCAGAAAAGATTCTGTAAACCCGACCATCAGATGGCCGGTCCCCTTAATTAGGGGGCGGTCCCCTTAATTATTAAGGGGGCCGCCTTACAAAATTAAGGGGGCCGCCCATCTGGTGATTCCCAGGTTGCCAGAATTGGGTTTTTGGCAGAAAATTTTCAGAAAGGTTATGTGTTTGGATTAGAATTCAACCAAGTTCAATTCTCTTAGGCAATATAGAGTCTAATCTAATCAAGATATAGCATGCATGCAAAAGCATATAAGCAAAAGAGCAAATAATCAACACATAATAAGCAATAAGAGGTAAACAAAGGCAAGCACACTTAAGCTTCCTAAGGCACCTATCTTAGATTGAAGGCAAGGATCTTAGTGAGTGAAAAACTAGTGATGGATCAAGATGACACCATTATTAGTGAATTTGTCCTAGTGAGTGTCTATATGCAACAAATGTGGAGTTGTGATTGTTTCGACTCCTAGAAGCAAAAAGAAATAGCGATCCTAAGAAACAATCCAAATAATCTCCTTGATTCAATTTTTGCTCGATCATGAATGTCAAAGACATATATGAGATTATATACCTTGACAATTTATGTGAGAGTTTATGCATGATTTTGAAATATAATGTTTTTAGAATTAGTCAACAATGCAAGGAAAATGGTCTTCATGGGGTTCCTAGATTGTGAGAATAATTTTTAGAGAAAATTGATTGAGTTTTACCAAAAAAAAAAATTATGCAAAGCAAATAAATTTTCCCAATCTTTAGTTTTGTGCGAAATAGATTCCTAGACTCAGAAAAGGTGAAATGAAAGAAAAATAAATTTCATGCAAGTATTAATTTGAAATAATTCAATATAATTTAGTCAACTTGTTCCATCATTCCTAATCCTAAACGCAAGTGATTGAATAATTCACGCTTAAGGGGTTTTGTGAATATATCAGCAATGTTATCTTCCGATGCAACCTTTTCTATAGATATATTTCCTTTTTGTACATTATCCCTAAGAAAATGGTGACGTATTTCTATGTGTTTAGTCCTAGAGTGTTGCACCGGATTTTTACTTAAATCTATCGCACCTTTGTTATCGCACATAATGGGGACATTTTCTAACCTAATGCCATAGTCTACGAGAGCTTGTTTCATCCATAGTGCTTGTTGACATGCCTTTCCGGCGCTTACATATTCGGCTTCGGTGGTAGAAATAGCAAGAGCGGTTTGCTTCTTTGAAAACCAAGACGTTAGACAACATCCCATAAATGTGCAAATACCGCTAGTGCTCTTTCTATCTACGTAGTCTCCCGCATGATCCGAATCCGCATATACAATGGTTTCTATGCCGGATTCCTTAGGATACCATAATCCTAAGTGTATAGTACCTTTAATGTATCAGAAGATACGCTTAACCGCTTCTAGGTGAGAGGTTTTGGGATCCTCTTGAAAACGGGCACAAAGGCAGACACTAAACGTGATATCGGGTCTACTTGCCGTCAAGTATAGTAAACTACCTATCATTCCTCTATACTTGGAGTTATCTACGGACTCACCTTCATCGTCCTTTGTGAGCTTTACCTCCGTAGACATAGGTGTTTTTATGGGTTTTGAGTCTTCTAGGCCAAATTTCTTAAGCATTTCCTTAATGTACTTAGATTGGTTAAAGAATATTCCATCTTCTAATTGTTTTATTTGTAATCCTAGGAAGAAGTTAAGTTCACCCATCATACTCATCTCAAACTCATCATGCATGATTTTGGCAAATTCATCACACATGTCTTGACAAGTCGATCCAAATATAATGTCATCAACATATATTTGAACAATGATGAGATTAGGGTCTTTCCTTTTAGTGAAAAGAGTGTTATCTACCATTCCCATGGAATAATCATGTTTAATAAGAAAAGCTTTTAATCGATCATACCAAGCTTTGGGAGCTTGTTTGAGTCCATACAAAGCTTTCTTTAACTTATAAACATAATCAGGTTTTGCGAAGTCAATGAATCCTGGAGGTTGTGCCACATATACCTCCTCATTGATAAAACCATTAAGGAATGCACTTTTCATATCCATTTGGAATAACTTAAAATCTAGGGAGCAAGCGTAGGCAAGTAATATCCTAATTGATTCTAGTCTAGCTACGGGGGCATAAGTTTCATCATAATCAATTCCTTCTTGTTGATTATAACCTTGGGCAACTAACCTAGCTTTATTCCTAGTAACTATTCCATTTTCATCTAACTTGTTCCTATGTACCCATTTGGTTCCTATGATAGTCATATCCTTTGGATTTGGGACTAGTTCCTAAACATCATTTGCCTTAAATTGATTTAATTCTTCTTGCATAGCTATAATCCAACTTTCATCCTTTAAAGCTTCGCTAATATTCTTAGGTTCTATTGCCGAGAGGAAACAAAAGAAGTTGTTTTTATCTTGGGCTTGTGACCTAAGGGTTCTTTGGTTAAGATGTCCTATTATATTATCTAAAGGATGTGATCTAGATTCTTTAATATTAACGGTTTCGTTATTTTCTAAGTGAGTTTCTTCATTGTCATTTCCTATGGGTTTTGTTTTACTAACCTCAATCGCTTCATCTTCGACTAAATCATCATCTTCTAAAGGTAGCGTTTTAGGAGGTGGTGGTGTTTCATCAAATATTACATTTAGTGATTCCTCTACTTTCATTGAGTGTTTGTTAAGTATTATATATGCTTTACTATTTTATGAGTATCCTAAAAATATTCCTTCATATGATTTTGGATCAAACTTAGTGAGGTAGTCCTTAGTGTTTAAGATATAGCATTTACTTCCAAATACTCTAAAGTAGCTTAAGTTAGGTTTTCTATTTCTTAATAACTCATAAGGAGTTTTTCCTAGAATTCTTCTAATTGATACCCTATTTAGAATATAAGTCGATGTATCTACGGCGTGACACCAAAATTTTTGTGGAATGGATTGTTCATTTAACATAGTTCTACTCATTTCTTGTAGTGACCTATTTTTTCTTTCTACTACCCCATTTGATTGAGGAGTACGAGGAGCGGAGAAATTATGAGATATTCCATTTAACTCACAATATTTTCCGAATTGTACTTCGTTATCAAATTCCCTTCCATGGTCCGTCCTAATGGCAACTATTGAGCATCCTAACTTATTTTGAATCATTTTGCTAAATATTTCGAATTTTTCAAAGGCTTGGGTTTTGTCACTTAAAAACCTAGTCCACGTGTATCGTGAGTAGTCATCTACTATTACTAAGGTATACTTGTTTCCTCCATAGCTCCGCACAGCGGATGGACCGAAAAGATCCATATGTAATAATTCTAGGCACCTAGTAGTGGATACTATATTCTTAGCTTTGTGGCTAGCATGAGCTTGTTTTCCAACTTTACATGCATCACAAAAATGTTTGTCATATTTTAGATTAGGCAAGTTTCTAACTAATTCCTTAGAGGCCAAAGATTGTATTTGTTGCATGTTAGCATGTCCTAATCTCCTATGCCACAATGTGGAGTTTTCGTCTAGGGTCGTTAGGCATATCCTATCTTCAGGTTTGTTTCCTAGTTTCATAACATATACACCTCCTTTCCTAATACCTCTACCTATAATTTTTCCATTCTTAACTATTTCGCTATCTTCTTCGGAAAAGATAACTTTACATTTATTATCGCATATTTGGCCTACACTAAGTAAGTTATATGTTAAATTATTAACATGTTCAACATTTTCAATAGTAAGTGAGTCTTGAGAAATCGTACCTTTGCCAATAATTTTTCCACGCAAGTCACTACCAAAAATAACGTTACCTCCGTTGTATGCCTTATATGTAGAGAATAGCTTTCGGTTCCCTGTCATGTGCCTTGAGCATCCACTATCCTTGATCCATTCGTCAGGCTCCAAGTCAATTCCAAGGCATATTTCGTCGGTTGCTTTTGCCATGAAACACTTTTCTTCTCTTGGTTTTTCCACTTCTCCTTTGTCACTATCACTCCATGTTCTACTAACAAATGCACCTTGATTGTCATAACTCGGCGGCTTTAGACATTCACCAACGAGATGATTTGGACTTCTACATCTAAAGCATTTTCTTTTCACGTAATTATCACTTCTATTTCTTTGGAACGATTTTCTATCGTCATGTGATGATCTAGTGAATCTTCCTCGTCTCTTGAAGAATTTCTTGAATTCTCTTACGGCCATTGCATATTCTTCATCTTCACTCTCGTCACTTGAGTCACTATCATCACAAAGTTCCTTTTTGGCTTTTAGAGCAACGGATTTGACTTGTTCTTTCTTGATTTTAACCATTTCCAAATCTTTTCTTATAATTTCTTCATGGACCTTCAAGTTGCCAATAAGCTCATCTAGTGACAATGTCATCAAATTCTTTGATTCTTCAATAGCCGTGACTTTAGCTCGCCATTTCGGATGCAATGCCCTAAGAAATTTCCTAACACAATTTTTACTAGAAAATGTCTCATCAAGTGCTTTTAAACTTGTGATAATAGTGTTAAATTTAGCAAAAGCATTATCAATTGATTCCTCTTCCGGAATCGTAAATTGTTCATATTGTTGTACAAGAAGATCTATTTTGTTATCTTTAACTTGACTATTACCTTGGTGAGTGATTAGTAAAGAATCCCAAATTTCTTTTGCGGTTTTACACATAAAAATTCTTTCATATTCTTTGCGTGGTAACGCATTATAAATAACCATTTTAGCCTCATTATTTTTTGCTAATTTCTTTTTCAAATCATCATTTTGTTTTTCAAAAGCTACAATTTCATCCATTTTAGTTTCAACATTATATTGAATAGGGGGAAAATCACCAAAGGTAATAATATGCCAAAGATCAAGATCTTTTGATTTCACATACGTTTCGAATCTATTTTTCCAATATAAAAATCCATCACTTTCAAATAGTGGTGGTCTTTGCATAGATTGCCCTTCTAAATATTTTAAAGATTCCATAGATCGTTACAAGTTTTAAAATACAATATATTTTAAAATTCTTGCTAGACGTGGCTCTGATACCAATTGTGGAAAACTAGAAGGGGGGGTTGAATAGTTTTACGTCTTTTTAATTAGTTGTAAAAATAGTTTTAGTGTTTTAAAACTTAGATTCGATAATATGTGATCTCAAGTCTTGCACAATATAAACAAGTATCAATACGAAATATATAATAATGATAAGTAACAATAATAAGTAAGAGATGGAAAGATCGAACCGCGAGACAAGAGATTTATAGTGGTTCGGCTACAAGGACACCTTCCTTGCCCTACTCCACTCCCCGAGCACCTAACTCGAGAGTTTTCTTCACTATATCAACAAGCTCCCTTATGGCGGAGAAAACCGTACACACCAATTTACACACCAATATTCACACCAATCTACACACCAATTTACACACCAATCTACACACCAATAATCACACCACAACACCTTCACACCTAAGTCACACCTTCTACACACCTTCTTCAAATCAATCTACTTCACACCTAGCTTCTTCACATCAATAGATTTCCTAGCTTTTCTTCTTCACACCAAGCTATCAACTAATCACATAATCTATATCTAACACAACTATCTACAAGCAAATATTCACAACAATCTTCACAAAGAGTATGTATATAATCTTGATGTTACACCAACAACTTTGATGTGGAGATCACAACAAGTTGTAATACTTCTTGTCTAGGAAGATAGAAGTATTCTTCTCTTGCACTTGAGAGGATGGAAATTGGATCACTTTGAAACAAAGAATATATATACACTTATGATCAAAGGATGAGAGAATAGAGAATTAGATCTGGATCAGAAAGTTTAGAAGTGCAAAAGGTGAGCAAAATCTGAGGGATGAATCAGTATTTAAAGGGGGGGAAAATACTGTTCTGGAGCGTGGCCGGTCCCCTTAATTGTAGGCCGGTCCCCTTAATGATTAAGGGGGCCGCCTAGTAAAATTAAGGGGGCCGCCCTCCTGAACGTTGGGTTTATTTGTCTTTTTGTGGGGAAGGTTTTTCTGGATTAGATTTGCCATTTTTGGTTGGAAATTTGAATTCATATATTTATAATGAATTAAACATATTACTTTAATTCCAAAAATGTTTTGTAAAAGATATAAAATATTTTGTGACATTTTATAAAAAATCTAGTGTTTAAGAAAATTGTTCCTTTGATCATAGAATGTAATAAACACTTTGTTTATTCATACCTTAAGTGATTTGGATGTAAAGACAAATGTTAAGCACTAAAAACTTGTTTACGACATAAGTTTTAGATTAATGAGTTTATGCTTTGTAATTATCAAAACATAGAGACATTGTTAATATGCTAACAATGTTTTAAGACATTATTTATGTCAACATTGTCATCAGTAGCTGCGATAGTGTCTCTGGTTGTCCCCATGATGAAAGGTCCATTATGAATGGATTTCAGGATGTTCACACCATTTTCCTTACCCAAGCAGTATAGACGAATCCTTTGTGCCCATGACTCATAGTCGGTCCTGTCCAGCATAGGAGGACGAGTATCCGATCCTGCTGCCTGAATGTCATCCGATGCAGTGCTTGCCATGCTGTGAAGACTGAGTAGTTGCACGTATCAAGCTGTTAAACACACGTGAGATTCGTGTTTTGTTGCAACAAGTCGAATTACAATCACTTCTCAGAAAACAAGTCAAATCGTAAGATTAAACTCACAACGTCAAGTTACTATTGAAATAACAAGTCAAGTTGTATGAATAGTCTCACAACGTCAAGTTACTGAAGGAGTAGATGTAACAACTTAAGCCGCTACAGCTCACAAATTTCACAAATGTTAACACGCTAAGATAATCACAACTCGCTAAGGCTTTAAGTCGCTACAAGTACCAAGTCGCTAAAATAACTCAACTCGCCACAAACCTGCACTAACTCGCTAGACAAGAATCAACTCGCTGATTATCAACTCGCTATTACCAAAACCTGAGAACTCGCTACCGTCAACACGCTATCTGACAATACGCTAACTGTACAACTCGCCAATGGACAAGTCGCTAATCTGACAAAACGCTGACTGCTCAACTCGCTATTCTCAAATCGCTGAAGCCTCAACTCGCTAGATATCAACTCGCTATCTGGCAATACGCTAACTGCTCAACTCGCCAATGCCAACTCGCTACTACCTAAACCTGACAACTCGCTAGGAATGTGACAAAAGTGTCACTATCGTAGCGATTTGTCCGTATGTCCCAAAATAGCAAACCGCCAAATCTCTAACCTCAACTCGCTACACACAACTGCCAACCCTCTACCAAGAGGTACCAACTCGCTAGCAAGAAATAACACTCGAAATGCCACCAATGTCCACCCAAGTGATGAAATGACTAAACCAAGGTTACAACAAGGTATCTACACAACTAATAAGCAAGAAAGTACAAGAAGAATGTCGAGATAAACACCTAACGAGATCAAACTCGTGTGAAAACCACTAGAAGAACTCGAACCAACCTAAAACCACAAACCATACTATAAATTCGAGCATACCATGAATCCTAGGATAGAACCATGGCTCTTGATACCAATTGTAATAAACTCTAATATATGAACATGGATGGTTAAGTGATTTGTGATGATTAAAGATGTAGTTTCTAGTGAGATGTTAGAGAGAGAATGAGATGAGAGAGGTGGGAGTCTTGTATGAGAAAACTTGTTGAATGTTAGATTGCAAATGAAGGTCCAACCCTTTCCCATGGGTGGGAAATGGTATATATAGTTACAATGGATACGCCCCTTGAAACGGGCTGTAGAGCGAGCTGACAATGGGTAAGAGACCCGACACGACTCTACAAATACTGACAAATACTACACTACGTACTAACTAATATGATAATTACTACGAGCTACAATATGCTAAACTATACTCGGGGTGACCGAGTCTTCATATGAATAATCGTATTCCTAACAGAAAACACCCCGCGGCAACGCTCGGTTTTCCAACTAGTTGGTTTCTATAATTAAATACAGTATTGTGACTGAGTTATATTTTGGAGTTTACGTTATGAAATGAATAACACAGTAACAGAGACACTAAATTAAGTAATTAACCTATTTCTAAAAACCTATGTTTATTCAATAGTGGTGATGTATGAGATCCGTTCATATATAGTTCTTAAAGGAAAGTGCAATTTTTTATGTGTATTTATCATAATATCATATTTTACTATCGTGTGTTAGAACTGCATAACAATAATAACTTACGTAATATTGACTACATGAATCATGGGGCTTGTGGTCTAGTGGTAAAGGGTTAAGTAGTTAAGCGAGCCCAAGTGACAGTAGTACCGGTTTGGGTGACCGACCGGGAAGTCCTCACTTGGGAATCACAAGCTGTAATGATATCAGGCGAATCGAGAATAGGAGTGAGGTTATCCCCTAAGGAGATGCTCGTGGTTGTTATCTCTGCCCAATGATGCGACACTAACTCAAGCCAACATCTAACATCTAACCCGCCGTTAAAAAAAATATTACTACATGAAATTTATAATAATAATAATAATAATAAGTTGGACTTATTTCTTAGCTACAAAGTTGTAAAAAAAATGAGTTATATCATAAAAATAGTAATATTTGAACAAAAACATTAACTTAATCTTGAATTTAGAAGCGACGAGTGCATAAAGCACGAGTTCCACACATGACATGAGTTCATAGTGTGACACGTGTCCCCCACTTTAAATTATACATAAAATCCGTCTAGGAGTAATATGGTCTTTTGACATATTTTTTCTTTTCCACATCAAATTTCAAACGCACATCTCTTAAGCAACAAACTTTTAGAAAAAACCGATTTTACCATAATTTTTAAAATTTGATTCTATTTAATTTGGTATAAATCTTGTTAATTATTTCGAAACTTTTTTTTTTGACATATTTATTGAGACATGATTTTCTTGATATTTTTGCTATTTTTGACACTATTTTTTTACCTTAAAAATTGCCGAATCATAAAATTCTTAATACACAAAAGTTTTAAATTTTGGTTCACTCATTACCTAGAAATTTGAATCACTCAAATCTAATATGATATGAGTGAGATAGTGCACGTTAAATATGACATTTTAGTCATATTTGTTGCACACAAGGTGTTTGATAAAATGTTTAGTTTAGATTTTTAGTATTAAAATTGCGTTAAATGCACTAATTTTTGTACCACAACACATCATTAATCATTTTATTAATGTAAGATTCAAAAAGTGATATTTTTTAATCGTTATTTTTTTTTAAATGTATGTATTGTGTTTTATTGCTTTTTTTACCATAAATTTGACCAATTTAAATCCGTATTAGAAAAATTGTAAAACATAAAAGTTATAGATTTTAAGTCAATCTTTACTCATGTTTTTTATTCACTCAAATCCGATGTCATACAAGTTAGATAACGCATGTTAAAAATGACATTTTGTTTATTAGTTACTTTGGTTCATCAATTTTTATGGTAACATTCTGTGCATCAGTTACTTTGGTTCATCAATTTTTATGGTAACAATTGATGAACCAAAGTAACTGATAACAGTTACTTTGGTTCATCAATTTTTATGATAACATTTTGCTTATCAGTTATTTTAGTTCATTAATTTTTATGGTAACATTTTGTTCATCAGTTACTTTGGTTTTTCAATTTTTATATTAACAATTGATGAACCAAAGTAACTGATGAACAAAATGTTCATTAGTTACTTTGGTTCATCAATTTTTATGGTAATATTTTGTTCATCAGTTAATTTGGTTCATCAATTTTTATGGTAACAATTAATGAACCAAAGTAACTGATGAACAAAATGTTCATCAGTTACTTTTGTTCATCAGTTACTTTGGTTTATCAATTTTTATGGTAACATTTTGTTCATCAGTTACTTTGGTTAATCAGTTGGTTTATCAATTTTTATGGTAACATTTCGTTCATCAGTTACTTTGGTTCATCAATTTATATGGCAAAAATTGTTGAACCAAAGTAACTGATGAACAAAATGTTCATTAGTTACTTTGGTTCATCAGTTATTTTGGTTCATCAATTTTTATTGTAACATTTTGTTCATCAGTTACTTTGGTTCATCAATTTTATTTATGAACAAAAGTAACTGATGAACAAAATGTCATTTTTAACATGTGATATCTAACTTGCATGACATCGGATTTGAGTGAATAAAAAACATGGGTAAAGATTGACCTAAAATCTATAACTTTTATGTTTTACAATTTTTCTAATGTGAATTTAAATTGGTCAAATTTAGAGTAAAAAAAGCAATAAAACACAATAAGTACATTTTTTTAAAAAAAATTAACGATTAAAAAATATCACTTTTTGAATCTTACATTAATAAAATGATTAATGATACGTTGTGGTACACAAATTAGTGCATTTTACGCAATTTTAACACTAAAAATCTTATCTAAACATTTCATTAAACACCTTGTGTGCGACAAATATGACTAAAACGTCATCTTTATCGTGCAATATCTCACTCATATCATATCGGATTTAAGTGATTCTAATTTATGGTCAAAGAGTGAACGAAACTCTACAACTTTCGTGTTTTAATTATTTTATGATTCGGCAATTATGAGGGTAAAAAATAAGGTTGAAAATGCCCAAAAAATAAAGAAAATCAAGACCTAGTTGATATGTAAACAAAAGTTTCGAAATTTTTAACAAAATGTATACCAAATTAAAGAGGATTAAATTTTAAAAATTATGGTGAAATCGGTTTTTTTATAAAAGTTTGTCGTTTAAAAAATATATTCGTTTAAATTTGAGGTGGAATATAAAAACGGGTTTTATGACCAAACTAGTCTCTTACCGAAAATATTAAAGAAAAAATTGAAAGAAGTGGGTGGAGGACACGTGTCACTAGTTTATTGGCTTTCTACACTTTTTAAATTGTTTCACTTTTCAATGGATCATCCTTGTAACGTCAATCATACTTAATCATTATAACATAAACATGTACTTGTAACATCATCATATTTAATCATTGTAAAATAAACATGCCCCGTCCTTGTAACATCATCATATTTAATCGTTGTAACATTATCATACTCAATCATCGTAACTTTATCATACTCAAACATGGTAACATTATCATCCCTTTGGGGTATTAATTCTCATATCATTACTACACTATTAAACGTGTAAATCCTAACTGAAACTTGGTCTAGGCGTTCTCCTTACTTTCTACGATCACCTAAACATATACAATCATACTAGCACTTATTAGAACATACTAGCTCATCTCATACTCGTAAGCTTCATCTTTTACTACTAATCTTGGTTACTTAAAGCTTTATGCCAAACACCCCTTTTGAAATCATTAACTAATCATCATCATAACAACTTCATCATAATTTCATACCAAATCTACTAATTCAATAACATAAATTCATACTAAATGTTCCTTATCAAATTTCATATATAAGATTATTATCTACTAATAATAAATCATCATAACTAAGACTAGGGTTATCATAACACCAAATTCACATAAAACCTCAAATTGACTTTATAACCATAATCATGAAACTAGTGAATTATGAACTTACTTTGATAAGAGTTTAGTTAGGAGTACTAAGGTAGCATGGAAGTAATTCGGCAAGTACGTAATTAGTTCTCTCATTTATGTCAAGTTAATTAATGCAACACTTGTAAGTAACCTAAATAATTCTTTGTTAATTATTCCTTCGTTTACTAGCGAGATTCGAGTTTTTATTTCATATCTAAAGATCAAACATTGTTTGGAGGTGTGTGCTTTGATGTTTGGAACACTCCTGGATGGTTTCATGTGGTTTTTTTGGTTGTGTCTAGTTGTTTTGTATTAGTTGTTTATTTTGTAGCTAGTGTTGTTATCGTTCTGTGGCATGTCACAAACGATTTAGTGGTCGTTCAAATGTATTCTTGAGGTTAATGTGATACTTCAGCTATATTTCATTGTACTTAACTTTTTTGTGATTAACATTTTTTACCAGGGTAACCATTTACCAAATAATAATAATAATAATAATAATAATAATAATAATAATAATAAACATTGCAAATGAAATTATACTTATTAATAACCTTGAACGCAAATTTTAAGAAGTTATTGTAGTGAATAATATTTACATTTGTAGTGAGTGTTGAAGTATAGACATTTAAATAATTAATACTTAACGTTAATACCCTAAAACTCAACTTTTAAAAGCAGAATAGACGATATGTGCAAGAAGAAAAATTAAATAGAATAGAAGATATGTGCATGAAGTAAAATTAAAAAGTGTCATAAGCTAAGCTTCACTACTACACAAAAATCTCATTTGGTACGGTTTTAAAGGCCTTTTGGTACGGTTTTAAAACCGTACCAAATACTAGCGTACCAAAAAATAAAATGTGTTCTGGTACGGTTTTAAAACCGTAGCAAAAAATGATTATTTGGTGCGGTTTTTTTAATAACTGTACCAAAAAATAGTTATTTTTTGGTACGGTTTCTAAATAAACCTGGCGCGGTTTTTTTAATAACCATACCAAAAAATGGTTATTTTTTGGTACGGTTTCTAAATAAACCGCACCAAAATCTGTTGCTTTACAAAAAAAATATATGCATTTTTCTTTTCCAAAACCTGTAACCAAACACTACCAAAGCAATATCATTCGCATTCGCAGACCTAAACAGTAACATTTGCACAGCATACACAAACAATATTTGACAAACTTAACATTCTATATATATATATATATATGTATATCAACCAACCAATGTAACAATCTGAATTCGACAAAAAGGTTATGCATAACAATTGCTTAAACGACATCGTCATGAAAATATAAAACCCCTAACTATTCGGGGGCCAATGTATCTAAAGGAGCAACAACCCTATAAAACTCGTTCAACGTCATAAGAGCCACTTGATCGATCTCGAGTTGTTGTAGACAGCGTGTATCATCCCAAAGCTATAAAAACAAATACAAATATATATTAGTTATAATTTTTTGCAATAAAACCAACAAAATGTATACAACAATTTTTGGGATATATTGGCTGTATATCAGTCAACAATTTTTAGGATATATACAACATGCCGCATCGGGTGATTTGGGTTATCGGGTTATAATAGACATAGCACATATAATTTCAGTAGCAATGAAAAGTCAGTTTCATTCCAGTAGCAAAACTTGTGCTACATAAGAAATGCAATAGCAATAGCAAAACAAAACATATGATAACAAACCATGGAATCCAGTAGCAAAACATGAACTACATTAGCAAAGCATAATTTTAGACTTTTAGTAGCAAAACAAGAACTGCAGCTAGCAGTGTAGCACAATCTCAGTATCAAAACCAATAGTGATCTTTTAAATTACTAGTATGCTAAACGACTAAACAAACCCCGATATATATTGTAACTTGCAAGTCTATAACAATTTTCCTTGCAACTATTATAATAGGTAAGGAAAAAAAACAAGATTACTATCACGGACATATACTCCCACATATGGTTTGGTGATGGCGATTCTACATAAGTAATTTGTTGTTATTTTAACTGTTTATAGAACTTATTAATGAAGGCTTCAGCCGCTTTGTCTACTTGGTCCCGGTAATTGCTAACATTAAGAAAGGGAACCAAGGAAAAACTTGGTCACTAAGTTATGTGTTTGAGAAGATGGAGTAATCCTATAAATGCAACACCCTCACAAGGACATTGTTTGTGAAGCATTATGTGTAAAAGTGATTTTAAATATTTCCTTTAAATTTTGGCTCACTATTTTCTCTCTATGAACATTTCTTCATTATTCCGATGACTTATTCTCACACTTGAGCCGGTTCACAGGGTTTTGAATATTGCTCCGACTTAGCTGTGATGACGTCACTTAGAAGTTGTGACGCCGTCAGCCTTGACTTGATTTGTCTTGACGCCGTCATGGTAAACCGTCGACAACTACTGAATGATCAGCGTCGGCAACTACTCAATGGTCAGCACCCTCAAGTGACAACATCACTTGGTAAGTTGTGACGGCGTCACAAGCCCTTCTTATGACCTCTATGTTGTTTTCTTTGTTTTTTCATCAAATCAAGCCCAAAGTGCATTCTTTTCCAGCAAACGCTTCTCGAGTACCTAAAACTCAAAAAGAAATGATTTAGGGTTGTCACCACAGCCTATGACTACCACTGACAACTACATGACTACCAATGGTAGTGAGATTAACTAAAAAGGATTTGTCATAACGATACAATAGTGATGCATCCCAAAAACTTCTGATAGGAGTTAAATTTAATAATTGGTGAGTCGTGATAAAATCCTAGACTTGATGCTCTACAGACGAGACATTATGAGTAGATCGCCATTTAGCATATTTTAGAATCCATGAATGAAAAACAAATCATTCTAAAACGTACATAACTCCTTATCTTAGTGGGAGACCGAGATAGCGCAACTGATTACTTTGATGGATGTCCAATACTTAAGGATAGTATTGACGCACACACTGAGGCGTTCTCGTATTTAGCATTCTAGTATGTGTGGCCCAGTAGTTTCTTAATTCTTTGTATGTAGTTCAATAATGTACCAACGATATAAAAGTCATAGGTAAAATTTCGTATTATTCTATTTACGAGTGAAAGCGAGACGTTGATAAAAAAAAGTTCAATGAAATATAAAAAACTTGTTGGTAAATAGAGCGGAAATTTATGAAATTAGAAACAAATTGGTAAATAGAGCATGAATTTAACAATTTTATCTTTTTTGGTACGGTAATTTAAAGATCGTGTGAAAAGAAAAATTATTTGGTACGGTTTGTAAAAAACCGTAGCAAATAACTTTTATTTGGTACGGTTTGTAAAAAACCGTATTATTTGGTGCGGTTTGTAAATAAACCGTACTAAATAACTTTTATTTGGTACGCTTTTATAAACAACCGTACCAAAAAAACAAAATAAAGGTTTTTAGGTACGGTCTTTTTAAGAACCGCGTCAAATGAATCGATTTTGCTACGGTTTTCCTATAACCGTATCAAAATACCGTACCAAAAAAGGTTTTATGTAGTAGTGCTTGAACGTGAGATTTGTTGCAAGAAAAAGGTTCACCTTACCATACAATCATGATTTAGTTTAGTAAATATAATATATAACATGAAAGTTAAGAAAAGTTTATGAATTGTAACTTTGTGTTTATAATAGCATATATTGCAAATGTAAATAAATGTAAATGTAAATCCAAAGGTACATATACTGCCAACTCATAAATAATACTCAGAATGAGTTATGACCACAAAGAAATATTGAAATGTGTTATATAACGTGACTATTTATCATATGATCATTATATGATTGGTTACGGATAGATAGGAGAGGAATGGACCTCTTCTAGAAATTAGAAATCTCAGAATACATGAAGAAAATGAACAATGTTTGATAAGTCATAATAAATGTACTGAAAAATATAAAAATAATTAAATATTATCAACTTACGCATTTAAAATAAATAAATAAATGATTGGTCAAAGACTCAAAGATGAATGGAACAGGTGTGGGGGTTTTCTTCTTACGAGGATATCTTTGTCAGCAAAAAATTAAGATTGTTTTTCGTTCATTATTTAGTATATTTTCTTTGTATTTGTAAATTTTTTTGCACTTACTCTCAGATTTTTTATCACAAAAATTCAGCATCATATATTTTGTTTGGTTCATTTCGTAAATCGGGTAGCACTAGTGGTTATGATTTATGAAGACATATATGAAGCAACTTTGTGACGTGAGACTAGAGTTTATATGTGAGCAATGTCGTACTCTTTAAGTCTAATTCTCAGAATAAGTGTTCATAAGATATGTGTAACACAATTTTAGAAATATCACTATCAATAAATAAAATGCTATCTGTTGATACAAAAGTTGGGCGTTCCTGATTATAGGCTCTTGCTCTCGTACCAATTCGCTTCTTAGTACTTGTAACTTGCGCACTAAGAAAATAAACAACACCGTTAGGCTTATCGTGGGATTGTCTCCCACGATTAGACTCCGGCGTGAGAGTAAGTAATCGATTTTAGGGTTCTCGTAAAGAGTTAGGGTTTATGAATCGTACCTTTGAATGAGGATATATCATTCCTTATATAGGGGCTGAAACCGTGTAGGTTTCTTGCTCCTTACTCTTCGCACGCGTAGTGCTTATCCGGGGTAAGGATATCTATTCCATGAATAGAAGATCCTTATCGCATGCCCGGTTAGTTTGGTTGGGCTTTGTGAGCCCAAGCCGTTATTATTATGGCCCGAGTCATTCGTTATGATAGCCCACTCGTAGTGGGTTTGGGCCGAGTAATGTTTATCATTTGGGCTCGTGGCCCATATATAGACTATACGTCATCATGTCCCCCCAGTCTAGTGTGCGTGGCTCGTAGCCGCGGATGCTAGACTAATAGTAACAGCGGTAAGCGTGGCGGGAGATCATTGAAATATTGCCGCCCATTTGAAAGTGCAATGCACCTAGTCAAGAATATCTTAAAAAGGATACTTCGAAAAATGGGGGTTGTGTCCACGTGGCCCTCGTGAATCGGGAAAAAGTGCATGTACCGGTTCGTTTCTAGCCACACGTTTTTGTGAGTGGGATCTACGTGGGTATAATCTAGGGTTTTATTCCTCCCTATTTAAGAGTTACCGCCTCATTTTTACAACCACACACACAGTAAAACATACACTCACCATTGTTCATCTTCTTGAAAGCTATCTTTTGCAAATAAGCATTTCCTTAGGTAATCTTCTGAGTGCGTTTCTCTAGTGGATAAATGAAAATGGTTGCTCAATTAGGGGACTTTCGCTCTGCGATGATGGTTGATGATGTTACTGAGTTTTCATCCGACTATTTTATTCCTCTAGACGTGCGTCCAGAGGCTCCAGACGTTGACGCGTGTATAGCTGATTTCCCCGAAGGGAAAATAGGTTTATACACGAAATTCTTTGAGTAAGCGAATTACCGCGTGCCAATTTCTATCTTTCTGAGCGATTTGCTCAACCATTATCGCCTCCACATCTCACAGCTGCACTGTATAGGTGCGGCTAAGGTGTCGAATTTTGAAGTAAACTGCCGTTTACTTGCGATAGAACCAACCATATCTTTATTCCACTTCTTTTACCACACGACGTGGTCAAATGGGTGGGTATCTTTTGCGAAGCGCCTGGGGGTGCTTCAGTGTTACACTGAGAAAGTAGACTCCCTCAGGAATTGGAGGGAGCATTTTTTCTGGGTTGATGATGTAGTCTTTCCATTGCCCTACGAGTTTTATACTCAGGATACATTGCCAAGGGATGGGCGCCCCGCACCCGGTTCCTATAGGCTGACTGATGCGCAGACTCTGGATGCCAACCGCCTAGCCATTAACCCTTATCCGGAGGAGTTTTTGGTGCATATGGGGTTGAGTCGCAATTATTTCGGCGCTGCTGATGAGGTGCCCACTTTCATAAGTGAGGATGGCCGGGGTGGGTGTTCGTCCCTTCTACTTCAAGTTTCGTAAGTTTTTTCGTATGCGCACTTTTAATAACTAACCCTTTTGTCTGTCATGTTTTTGTTTATGTGCACAGATATGGATCTGTTCGCCGTTGTGAAGCTGGATAAGCCGAAGCAGGTGATGATAGGGGTGCGCCCTTTGAGGGAGGGTGAGCAGCCTCTACTGGAGGCAACTGAGGGTCGCGTGACTGTGCTACCTGAGGTTGTCCCTGAGAACACGCCGCCGCTCCAAGTGGCGCCCGTTCAGAGTGTGGCTCCAGATGTGGAGGTGGTGCAAGAGGAGGCGCGTGCTGATTCATCTGACAGCATTGAGATCCTGAAGCCCGAGGAGGTGCTGAAGGAGGAGGTGGCGAGCAATATCAAGCACAAAGGAGAGGCTGGGACCAGTGGCCCCAAGAAGAGGCGTCGCTACCTCATTGGGGATGCGGAGTCGTCCGCGGAGGAGACATCTGCTTCTGGCGCGGATAAGAAGGCAGCTGAGGCCTCTCCCTTTCTGTAAGTGTTTGCGTCTATATTATAATACTTGTATATTACTTGTCGCAATATATACTAACTGCGTTCTTTTATGTCTTGTAGGGATGATGCCGCGAAGAATGATGGGGTCTTTGTGGATGTGGTTTCCTCTCCACAGAATGAAAACAATGAGGGGAAGGCCAAGGTTGATGAGGGTAGGGGCGCAGCAGTTGATGGATGAATTGGCTTCGACTGCTACGCGCCAGGCTGAGCTGGTGGCTCAGTTGAAGGAGAAGTATGTTGGGGAGAGCAGTACTCTCGCCCAGAAGGATGAGGAGCTAGCGAAGCTCCGTGCGCAGTTGGCTGATGCGCAGGTGGAGTTGGAGGCCTCGCGGGTGTATACTGAGAAGATTACCCATGAGAAGCTATCTGCCATGGCTGAGGTGGAGAAGGCGCGCGGGGAGCTTCATCATTATAAGTCCGACCTGACTTAGGCTGTGCGCTTCTTAGAGGAGAAGAAGGTGGAGCATTTTGCTAACATTACCAAGTTTAAGGAGGATATGATGAAGATCATCCAAGCGCAGGAGGACAAGCTGCGTGGCCTGAGCATCGAATATGATGAGGAGTTATATCCTCATTTGATGTCGACCATCGCTGAGCGTAGGTATTGTTTTTATACTTTCCTTCATAATAATTTTTGTTGTTGTGGTGTTTATTAACACAAGTTGTCTTTGTGGATGTAGGTGGTTGATTAGCCACGGGCTGCGCTTGGCAGCTATGGGCACGCTGGAGTCCCAAGAGGTGTTGGACGCCTTTGGGAAGGTGGTGCACTGTGCGATGGCACGGGGTAAGTCGCAGGCTATGGAGGATCTCCACGAGGCCAAGCTGCTGACCAAGGACTTAGCAGAGGTCCCTGGTTATAATGCAGCTGCCTACGACGAGCTGATGCAGGCTATGGTGGGATTAAAGGTCCTTGAGCTGCAGCACATTGGGAGGTTGGAGCGCGACCAAGACAACCCCATTGATGTACTTATGGCGGGGTTGACATTGGAGCGCCACCTTGGGAGAATGCAGAGGGGCAATCAGATTATTTTCTAAAGCCTGATGTGTTGCAGCTGCAGATTCCTGTGTTTGCGCAGCCTCGTGACATCCTTAACCCCTTTGCTCTTGAAAAGGAAATCTCCTTGAAAGAGGTTTTGGAGCGTCACGAACAGAGGGCTGCTCTGAAGAAGGGCATTAAGGGCAAAGCAGTGTTGTGTGGCGTGGGCGCTGCACACATCCCCAGGTCTGATGGTGTGCCTGTAAGTGTCCCTACCGTATCTTCTAAGGACGCTTTGACTCTGAGAAAGCTTCAGGAGGCGGGGAGTTCTGCTGCTCCGGAAGAGAGCCCTGAGCATCGCCATAGCATATAGGTTGCTTGTATATTTACTATGTAAATAATGAAATGTAATAAGATACTTTTTTGTTAAATGAGTGTAACTTAAGAAATGTACTTGCATTGTTTGTGAAGTTTTATTATTTTTGACCAAGTATATTGGCTGCGTTATTATACTTGCATTATTTGCTAAGTTCTTTTTTATTTGACCAAATGTATTGGCTCCATTAAGTGCGTGACTTTAAGAAATATACTTGCAATGTTTGCTAAGTTTTATTATTTGACCAAGTGTCTTGGCTCGTTATTTGCTAAGCTTGTACGGTGTACTTAATATTTGTGCACCTGTCGTGAGATGCGCATGTGAAACTTACTTTGACGTCTCAAAAGTAAGGCGCTTAGCAAGGATGCGTGATCCAATGTTGATGGGTTTGCAACCCTCTTACTCAACGAGTGAATTAGTAGGTTAACTCATCCTTTATGCCTTCGTGGGTCTTTAATTAGTGCATGCACGCCATGTAGGCAAAAATATAAGATAACAATATTGACATATATAAGTATGTATGTAATAAAGTGAAGTACGCTATGGAGTTAGCTAGAAACCATAACATTTTATTGATACTTTCAAGTTTTTGAAAAAAAGAAAAATACAATTCCTAGGAAAGTAAAGAAAAGCAAACACTTATTGGGCATCTCGTAGGATGCGAAGGTGTCTGTGTAGTGGCCGTAGCCTAAAAGTAACATCTTTTGAGGTTGCAGATATTCCAAGTGCGCGCTAGGTCGTGACCTTCCATGTCGCGCAGTCTGTATGCGCCGTTGCCAAGCGCATCTGTGACCTCGTAAGGTCCTTCCCATTTTGGTCCGAGCTTGCCTGTGTCTTCTGCGTGGCTCGCGTCATTAGCGCGGTAAACAAAGTCTCCTGGTCTGAATGAAGTGTGTTTGACCTTTGCATCATAATACTTATTCATTTTTGCCTTAGCCTTTGCTTCGCGTATAGCTGCGCGTTCACGCCTTTCTTCCAGTAAGTCTAAGTCCATGCGCCGTTCATCGTCGTTTGTTGTGACGTTGACCTCTGCTGTGCGTATAGTTGGCATTCCTATCTCAGCTGGTATGACGGCTTCTGTTCCATAGACTAGGGAGAATGGCGTGTCGCCAGTACTAGTTTTGATTGTTGTGCGATGCGCCCATAAGACATGCGAGAGCTCATCCACGCATCTTCCTTTATGTCTGTCAAGGCGCGCTTTTATTCCTTCGCCTAGACTGCGGTTTGCGCGCTAAACTAGGCCATTGGTTTGTGGGTGTTTTACTGAAGCGAAGTGTTGCGTGATGTTCAATTGCGCGCACCAATCTTTGAATGGGTTATCACATAATTGTTTTCCGTTGTCTGATATAATCTCTCCCGGTAGTCCGAAGCGACAAACAATGTTGTCCCAGACAAAGCGTTTGACTTGGTTTCCTGTGATGCTCACCACCGCCTTTTCTTCAATCCACTTTGTAAAGTAGTCTATGGCTACGATGAGGAACTTTACTCCTCCTGCTGCTACGGGAAAGGGTCCTGCGATGTCAATGCCCCATTTATAAAATGGCCATGGTGAGGTAATAGGTGTTAGCTCTTGTTGTGGTCGGCACGGGATTGGCCTATGTACTTGACAATTGCTGCATTTCTTTATCAGATTGCGCGCGTCGCGATGCATAGTTGGCCAATAATACCCTGATCTTAGAGCGCTTGCCACCACAGATCGCGGCCCTGAGTGCATACTTCATGATCCGGCGTGGATTTCTCTGAGTACATAGTCTGCTTGAAGAGGTCCAACACATCTGAGCCAGGGTTGTAAAAAAGAGCGTCGATAGAGTATGTTGTCTCATAGTTCAAACCGTTGCGCTGTGCGCCGCACTCTTCGAGCGTCCTTATGATCGTGTGGTAGGATTCCCTTGCTGATGAATTCAATGATAGGCGTCATCCATGTAGGGTCTTGTTCTTCTATCACTGTGGATATCTCCATTTCCAAGATTGACTTATTTTTTAGGGTTTCTACCAATACCTGTTTTGAGAGGTGCGCGAAGCTTGTGGATGCGATTTTACTGAGCGCATCCGCTTTCCTGTTATCTCCTCTGGGCACCTGTTTTATCGTGAACCTGTCAAAGTTTTTGATTAAGGACTTGGTCTTTTCTAGGTATTGGATCATGTGTTCATCCTTGGCTTCATATTCACCTAGCACATGGTTAGCGACTAGCCGAGAATCTACATTCGCTTCTAGGTTGCGTACACCCATTTCGATTGCGATGCGTAGTCCAGCTAGTAGGGCTTCGTATTCTGCCTCATTGTTTGTGGCTGTGAACTCAAAGCGCAGCGCGTAGGTGAATTCCATACCTTCTGGATTTGTAAGAATAAGGCCCACGCCTGATCCATCTACACATGAGGACCCATCTGTGAACAGAATCCAGGGTTCCTGTAGATCTGTTTTGGTTGCAGGTGTTGGACTGTCATTATCTGGCTTCTCCACAATGAAATCGGCTAAGATTTGTCTTTTGATTGCAGTGCACGGTCTATATGAGATGTTATATTCACTTAACAGTACACTCCACTTCTGTAAGCGTCCTGATGCGTCAGGTTTAGAGATAACTTGTTTGATTGGCTGATCAGTGATTACAGCTATTGGATGCGCTTGAAAGTATCTGCGCAACCTTTTGGCTGCGAATACGAGGGCTAAGACCAGCTTTTCCATAGCGCTGTAGTTAGTCTCTGTCTTCTTCAGGGCTTTGCTTACAAAGTATATGGGTGTCTGGACGGAGTTCCTATCTGTCAATAGCACTGCGCTAACTGCTCCATGGGTTGCCGATAAGTACATGATTAGCTCTTCCCCTGGTCGCGGTGCGACAAGTTTGGGAAGAGATGCCAGATGGTGTTTTAGTTGTTGGAAGGCTTCCTCCGCTTCTTCGGTCCAGCGAAAATCTCCCTTTTTAGTGCACTTCGTGAGTGTTTTAAAGAGAGGAAGGGACTTGTCTGCTGACTTGGATAAGAAACGGTTTAGCCCTGCTAACTTTCCATTCAATGACTGGACTTCCTTGAGTGTGCGCGGTGAGGGAATATCAATAACAGCCTTTGTTTTTTCAGGGCAAGGCTTGATTCCATCGGGTTCTATTAAGTATCCAAGGAACATACCTTCGGTTGCGCCAAAGGTGCACTTCTTAGGATTTAACTTCATATTTATTCGTCCCAATGTTCTGAATGTTTCCTCTATGTCGCGCACCAACTCATCCTCTGTGTGGATTTTGATGACAAGGTCGTCAACGTAGACTTCCAAGTTGCAGCCTACTTGTTTTTCGAAAGCTGTGTCCACCAGTCGCTGATATGTCGCGCCTGCATTTTTTAAGCCAAAAGGCATTTTTGTGTAGCAGTACACTCCTTGACTGGTGTGGAAAGCTGTTTTTTCTTCATCTTCAATTGCCATCTGAATTTGATGATATCCTTTGTATGCGTCTAGGAAGCATTTGAAAGGGTATCCGCACAGGGATTCTACTTTCCAGTCTATTTCTGGCAGTGGGTAGCAGTCCTGTGGACATGCTTTGTTGAGGTCCGTGAAGTCCACGCACATTCTCCAACTGTCGTCGCTCTTCTTTACCATAACTGGGTTAGAGAGCCAGTCGTGGTAGTACACTTCGCGCATGATGCCTGCGTCTACAAGCTTGTGTACTTCTTCCAGAATAGCCTTTGCACAATCTGGGGCCTGGCCGCGCTTCTTTTGTCGTATTGGGGGATATCCTTGTCGGATTTGTAGCTTATGCTCTGTGATAGAGCGTGGCACTCCTGTTATGTGCTTTGGTTCCCATGCAAAGATGTCTAGGTTCTTCTGCAAGAGTGCGCATACGGCTGCTTTGCCTTTGTCAGATAAAGATCCACCAATCGAAACTTGTTGTTCCGGGTAATCGGGATGAATAGCGACTTTCAGGTTTGGTGTTTTTTCTGCGCTGTTCTGGAATAGTTTCTACTTCGGTTGTTACCGCATTGCATTCTCTTGGTGGTATTGTTGTGTTATAGAGGGTAACAACTCCTCCTTTCACTGGAAACTTAAGCATTCCGTGCGCTGTGGATGGTACAGCGCGCATGGATGATATTCCAGGTCTCCCAATGATACCATTGTATGGTGAAGGAGACTTTATTACCATGAAGTTTATCCATGTTGCGGTTGAGTGTTGTTCATCTCCTACGACCACCAACAAGCATAGCTGCCCCATGGGCCAGATCTTTTCTCCTGTGAATCCAGTCAATGACGTTGTTGCTGGTATCAATTGATTTTGGATTTCAGGTCGCAGTCTCTTGAAACAATGGTCATACAAGATGTCTGCAGATGCTCCTCCGTCGATGTACATGCGGTGGATATCATGTCCTCCCGTGTGTATTTCAATAGTCAGAGGTTCCACCACTGCGTTGTCCGCAGCTAGAGTAGGGAAAGACATCTCTTTCTCGGGAGAGACTTTCTGGCTGACCTTTTGCTTTATTTTGCGCTGCCATGATTGTATCATGTATATGGTATCAGCTTTTTCTTTGGGGGGGCTCTTTCTTACCTCCGCCCCTTTGTTTGTCTTTCCCTTCTTTGATGTTTTTTACAAGGTGGTCCATTCTGCCTTCTCTTACTAACTTTTCAATTAGTTGTTTTAGCTGGATGCACTCATTAGTTGTATGGCCTTTTTGACCATGGTACTCGCAGTATCCGTTTCCTATGCGCTTTTCCTCTGCAGTGCGCATTGGTGGCGGTTTTGGGAAGTTTGCGCCTTCTGTTACAAATATTTCCCTTGGGGTTTTTGTAAGAGGGGTATATTTGTCATTGTCTCTTCCACTGCGGTAATTCCTGTTGCGGTTGTTATTCTGATCATTGGATTGTCTCCGAGGCTGTTCTTGCTGCCTATAGTTCGAATAACCCTTTTTGCTGTCCGCAGCAGCTGCTTCTCCTTGTATAAAGGATCTAGTGCGCTTTGTTAGCTCATCGAAAGTCTGTGGAACTTTGTCATTTAACTTTCGGATGAGTTCTGGGTTATTAATCCCATTCATGAACCCTGAAATTTTTAGGATTTCAGGACATGCTTTGACTTGTATGCATTCATCCTTGAAGCGTTCCATGAAAGCGCTGGTTGATTCCCCTTGGCGTTGTTTTACTCTTGCTAGCTCAACAGGGTTTTTAGCGCACTTCTTTCGCTGGGTGAAGTTGAGACGGAATGCTTTCCGTAATTCCTCGAATCCACTAATGCTCCTACATGGGAGTTTGCTAAACCATGTTCGCGCGTTCCCTACTAATGTAGAATTGAGCATGTGGCACCATACAGGCTGTGGCCAGTTTTCGATAGAGGCGGCTGATTCGAAAACTTTTAAGTGATCATCCGGATCACCTGTTCCATCATATGTTTTCACGTTAGTGGGCATGCGCCTGCGTTTGCGGTCTAAGTAATCGCTGATGCGCCGTGTAAACGCGTCAACTTTCTGGCGACGCCATGGAAGAGACATATCTTCGTTCTCTTCATCGCGACGCCTTCCTCTTGACTTCCAGTGTCCTGTCTCTCTATCCTCGTTGTCCGAGGAGTCACTGGAGGAAGAGTAGTCACTTTTTCGGCGCTTGCGCCGGCTTCTTTCAGAAGAAGAGCTTGAGGGATCTCTACTTGGGGATCTTCTTCTCCCCAATCTGTCTTGGATCCTCTTGCTTCCAGGTTTGGAGGATCCTTGGCTTGGCGAATGTTGGGGTCCTAATCGGTCTTGTATCCCCCGACTGCCAAGTCTTGAGTGAACATTATTGCGCCTCTCACTATCTTCAGAGTATTGTGACTCAGATGTCGTACCCAGCCTAGCATGGATAGTGGTACATTCTGCGCGTCTTCCTCGTAGGTGGCGCAGTGGTGATGGTTCACGTTCAGGAGCAAAATTCAGTCGAGCTTGTAGGCTCGTGCTTGCTCTTCTCCTTGCTTCTTCCTGCATGAGGGCGGTCAAGGTTTCATAGTTTTGGGACACAAAGTTTCCCAAAGTGAGATTGGGCGCGTCCTCGGTTGTTGCAAGAATGCCTGTCTCAGTATTAGGCACCCTATCTCGGTTAGGCGCGCCTGGTGGTACAGTGTTGTTCACTGCGGGTACGGTTTGGTGAGGAGTGGTGAAGAGAGTGCGCTGAAGTTCCTCAGCGCTTGGGACCACTGGGATGATTTGGGTAGTCCTTACTGGTAGTTCTACCTCTGGAAGAGGTTGGGTTGTTCCCGCCTCTTGGTGACCAGGTGCGCTGGTTGTCCCAGCAACCTGTCTAGAGGTCGAATCTTGTTGATTCTTCCTCTGATGGTCACGTTTTTCCGACTGTGGAGTCCGCTGGCATGAATTCTTATTCTTTGTCATTCTAGTCTTTAGTTCTTAGTAGGGTCCCACGGATGGCGCCACTTGTTGATACAAAAGTTGGGCGTTCCTGATTATAGGCTCTTGCTCTCGTACCAATTCGCTTCTTAGTACTTGTAACCTGCGCACTAAGAAAATAAATAACACCGTTAGGCTTTATCGTGGGATTGTCTCCCACGATTAGACTTCGGCGTGAGAGTAAGTAATCGATTTTAGGGTTCTCGTAAAGAGTTAGGGTTTATGAATCGTACCTTTGAATGAGGATATATCATTCCTTATATAGGGGCTGAAACCGTGTAGGTTTCTTGCTCCTTACTCTTCGCACGCGTAGTGCTTATCCGGGGTAAGGATATCTATTCCATGAATAGAAGATCCTTATCGCACGCCCGGTTAGTTTGGTTGGGCTTTGGGCTTTGTGAGCCCAAGCCGTTATTATTATGGCCCGAGTCATTCGTTATGATAGCCCACTCGTGGTGGGTTTGGGCCGAGTAATGTTTATCATTTGGGCTCGTGGCCCATATATAAACTATACGTCATCACTATCTTTAGTTTTTATAAACTACTTGCAGGACGGACCTACATCTATGCCAGGTGTGGCACACACCCAATTTTGAGTAGGCAATGTAATTTAGGCAGTGTAATTTGTTTTTAAATGTGTTATTTTTTGGTTTGTGCAATATTTGTGCTATTTTTTTTATATTGCAACTTTAATTTAGCTTAAAAAAAAATTATGATAGGAATTTTAGTAATTATGATAGAAAAAAATTGTGCAACATCTTTTCGAAAATCCTAAGTCCATCCATGACTACTTGGCTGGTTAGAACTTAGAAATGTATACATATCTCGAGGTATATTAAATTATTAAAATAGTAAAATGGATATTTTGTTACCATAGATTCTTAAATTTCTAGACTGATATGCATTCTATAGTCCCATTTAAACCAAAAACAGGAAAACAAAACCATAAAAGTAAAAGCCATAATGGTCACAAAATATCTAACTTTAATTTGTTGCATTTGATATCAATAAAAGCGACAGCACGGATATGTGGTCCTAAAGAAAGTTCTTTTATTCGAAATATTCGATACAATGCTTTCTGGAACAGCTCGATGCTCGTTAACTGATATAATGGGTTCATGGCTTATGTGATTTTTGGCGTATGTTTCATAAGCTCACGTTTTATAGCTTATTTTGAAACTTTTCGGCTCACATGATAAGCTTATGTAAACCGAAAAGTTTCAACACAAAAAGTGAGTTTATGAAACATAAGCTGAAAATAAAATAAGTTACAAGCCTGATGTATAATATTAAACAAACACCCCATATCACATTATTAGAACCAATGTTTTAAAAACCCCAAGGCGCACTAAAGCACAAAGGAGACTTTTGAGCCTAGACGTGAGCCTTGTGTATGTGAGGCACATTATTTCCTTGTAAAACTATATATATTGAACTTAAGTAGTGTTATATCCCTTGTAGTATCTATCAAACAATTTTAATACTTCAACATAAGATAATCAAACATTTGTTTTTCTTAACGTTTCACGACTTTGACAGTCTCGCCTCCGTGTAACAAAAATAACTCAAACTTTTTTGAGTTTTAAATTAAAATGAACATTAGAATATTTTTTATGAATTATCATCATCAAGTCTATATATTCAAAGTCTTAAGTTTTGTGGGGCCTCGCGACCAAAGCGTTAAGCCTTGGTGAATCTCTTGATTGTCCTGAGCCTCGCACTGAAAAAAAGCGAAGCCCTACTGTTTGAGCCTCATGGGCTTAAGAGCCTAGGCGCGCTTCATATGCACTTTTAACAACAATGATTCGAACATGGGTCAATACAAATAATAAGCATTAAAATGTGACTTTGATTAACATGATTTGATTAGAACGTGGTCAACTGGCCATGTTTATAATTTACTTATGTAGCATGTGGCTAGACAAAAATTAGCTAACCATTCATGAACATTAACTTTCCAAGTTTAGAAGGTGCATGTTATAAATGCAAAAAGTTACAGTAGTTCACGAATCTAGCTGTTTATATAAAAACTCATTCATATTTGGTTCTACTTTTATGTTACCACGTTAAACAGTAAACTTAGAACTTTAGGCTAGATAAGACGATATATTGTACATGGCCTGTTAGTATATTTATTATGTAGCCCTGACCCACTTACGTGAGTTTTAGAATCATCATTTGTAAGTGAGCTAGGGCTACATAATAAATATACTAACGGGCCATGCATGTATAATATATCATCTAACTGCGTAACACTAGTAACTCCATAGCTAATTATAATTAACCTAAGTCTTAACCGTAGCACTTATAGTTGTCGTTAGCAAAACACTTTCCGAAAGAGTATTTTTTTTAAGGTCCCAATAAAAGATTGAGTTTTTGACCAGTTCTTTGTGTAATTGATGATTCATTACAACTAAGAACTAACTCTCAACCGTACGTTCACATGGTTGACATTTTATTCAGTTATTAGCACACGTCCATGCTTTGAAATATTATGTTCTTCTAACTTAAGCGAGTAACATTTGTTACAAAATACGAGAAAGGATAAACTAAAATACGAGAAAAGATAAACTAAAATAGAGATCATCTTTTTTGCATGCCACACTACGAAATCTATCTGGCATCTCATTCCATTTGGGCTGGTATTCCCTAGCCGGATATTAGACGAGCTATATTTTTGGTTGGATATTTGGACCTGTTCAAAAGATTAAAAGGATAGCTTGCACGGTATCATCGCTTCAACTTTGTGGCGGATTTGACGTTTTCATAATAATGTCACATTTGGCTCCCTGAGAAAATGTGACATTTTTTTATATTATCATGCTTCCTTTCTTTTCTTGGTTAAAGTCTAGAGGTTGTAAAATTTCCAGCCGAAAATTAAATGATTGGCTTAACATCTTTTGTAATTTGTTGTAGCTCCTTGCAAGTTGCTTTCTTTGATATAATTTGCCGTTCAAAAAAAAAAGTATAGTTTTATTGAAACTGCTACGTGTAATTAAGAATTGAGTGTACTTTTTATTATCAATAAACTAACTAGAAAAACATTAAGAAAAACCCAATGCATCATTGCATCTAGGCTAAACCAAAATCTTTTATGTAAACTACTACAGTACTATGAATCAAAATTTTATCGGCGGGCAATGACACTGTGAGACCCCCTAGTTCCGCTATCGTATATCATAAATACCTGAGTGATCTGAATAAGATTGTCTTGATGAAGGAATTAAAGATTCACATGGTGGTTGATAAAAGTCACACGTTCTTGTTGTCGAGTTTTGACAATGATGAACAAAATTTAATGTCAAATAGTCAAATACAACATTTGTAGATGGAAAACTAAAAAATATATGAAATTTTGTATATGTGTATACTTTGTCAGTTTGTTGGGTATGTTCACATTGAAACTGTCCCAAAAAAAAAAAAAAAAAAAAAAAAAAAAAAAAAAAAAATATATATATATATATATATATATATATATATATATATATATATATATATATATATGTGTGTGTACATATATTTGTTTGTTTTTTGTACATCGAACATTCAAACCAGCATTAAGTGAAAAATCGGAGTGTTGTATTTTCGTAAACGAAGAAAATATTACTCATCCTACATAAAGTAAAGAGATTCATATCGAGCCAAAACTATATCGAACTACAAGTTTAAACACAACTAAAGTTTGCAGTTGAACCATAGATGGACCTG
The DNA here is from genome assembly GCA_030686995.1 of Artemisia argyi. Taxonomy (NCBI): domain Eukaryota; kingdom Viridiplantae; phylum Streptophyta; class Magnoliopsida; order Asterales; family Asteraceae; genus Artemisia; species Artemisia argyi. The sequence goes on along the minus strand of CM060703.1, from coordinate 10,744,405 downwards.
TAGTAACTAAATGCACATCGAAGAGTGGAAATGAAACTCGTGATACTCGAAAACTAGAGTTTTCTCAAGTACTTAACTAGACTTATTAGGCCCGGCGTTGCTAAACCTCATTCGGATAGGAAATATACTAACAGAATATATATCTCATTCGTCTCCAGTTATATAAAGTTTCTATAGAAAATTTTAACCTCTCCTTCATTTATGCCGTTCATATTATGTTACATATGATATTTAGAAAACATTTCATTGTTTGACAAACTATTTTATGTTGTGGGTCTTCACCTAACACAGTGACTATGCAATATGTGGTTGGATCAGATCGAGCAGCTAACGAACTAGGTCATGGAGCAATGACAGCATGGCAAACTTATTGGAGGTGGACACAGCTAGCCATAACTTCCGCCCTGTGAAGAGTCAGCTAGCTATGGGACCATGGAAAAGTCTCAATGGGTAGGGCATCATGGCAAACATTTCCAACCTTCTCACCCAAGTTCGTTCGTTTAGGACTCCAAATTCAGTATTTTTAATGCTCTTAGGATTGCTGATTAGTATTTTTCTTCATTGGTTCTGAAAAATCACATGACATTAGACAGTTTTGTCAATCATAGACTAATTATATAGGCGATGATAGTGCAGTATTTAGATGTGTATTTGTAAAAAAATAGGTTGACTTTGTTATGTGTTAAGAGCTCATTAGCATAATAACTATGAAAGGTGATAATGTAGAGATCGTTGGGTTGATGTTTTGCAGCGAAATTGCCTATTGTTAAATTAAGGGTCTGTCTCTTTAGTTGCATATAACTTGCGCCTCTTGTACATACAACAAAACATGAGAAATGAGATAATCTACCCACAGTGAATGTTACTGATTTCATTTAACACCTGCACGAATGAATGTCACTCCAGACCAGCTATATATGGCAAAATATATAAAACAATGACAAATAGCTGAAGGTGTAAAAATCGGATTTAAGGATTGTTTAGCTAAGCTGTTTTATCAGAATAAGCATTTTTATGATTTTGTGATTTATTTAGGCCTATACAGTTACTAATATGATTAAAAATATCATCGACCGGTTATTCTTAATTCTAAACTAGAACGGTACCCACGCAATGCGGTGGCGGGTATCGTGTGATTAAATTTTGCGTTATTTGGTTACACGTTTAGTTGTCTTCATGCTTTATAAGTAGAGATATTAGAGATGGTTAAGCCAAATAATTTTAGTTTGAACAAAAAACCACTTCTTAACCAACTTGCCTCCTAACAAATTAATTTTAAAATCTTTCCATAATAAGCAAGAAAAAAGTCTGAATTTTAAACCTTTCTAATTATAGAATAGTCCAAAATGCATTATAATATAATATAGATAATAAACACGGCTAAAAAAGAAAAAACGATTTTTTTTTTTTACTTTTTTTTAGAAAGGCAATATATTATAAAGAACATTGAAAAGACAACAATACAATACAAGGCGCCTCAGACAATTAACAAGATAATTAAAAAAGGAGGCTCTAAAAAAATACTAGTAAATAAAAGATACAAATAGGATAAAACCAATACTAGGAGCCTATTTAATATATTTCTTGTCTATACTCCAGTCATATACTAAACCTTTTAGCATTCTGTATGGGCTCCTTCAAAAAGTCCATCTAGCCATACTAGAGCTCTTAAAATGTTACGCTTAACAATAATAACTTTTTACAAAAGACAAATTAACAATCGAACATTATACATATGCATTACAATTGCGACACCATATATGTAGAATTCGAACTTGACATGTAGATTGTTTATAGAGTCTGCAAGATACGAACATGTCGGACATGATATCTGTAGTTAAATAGTTCTAATGGTGAACTCTGAACTGAAATTGTGGTTTATAAACCCAATTACAGTTTAGCCAACCTAAGGTTTATCCCTAAAATCATTTTAAGGATAATAACTTAAAAATGTATATAATTTAATAATTTTTCGAGTGTTGTGTAGTCAACTTTACTTTTTTGCTCTTGTATACCCAAACTTTTGAATTTTAACCTTTGTATATGCGTATTTTGTTCATATGCAAAGACCATTTACCCTCGATGTTAATAGATTGGTTAAAAAACATAAGGATAAAATGGTTACAAAGTACACAAAAACGTCGAAATTCAAAAGTTTAGAAATGTAATAGCAAAAGTAATAGTTGACTACACAAAACTCAAAATATTGACAAGTTAAATACATTTTGCAACAAATTATATTTTGGTGGTATGAATGAGCTACAACATGTCAACATTCTTATAGTGACGTGAGATAGAAGAATTAATTTGGTACTAGCTAGCTTATAAAACATTTACAAAATAAATTATCTAGTCATGAACGCTATCCATACATCCAACAATCATTAGTGGAACCAACATATCGAATAGTTTAATCTCAACGTTTTTATCATTTAGACACCAACTAAAAGTCAACCATCCAATAAAGGGCTTATTGCTAGCTTAAGTTAGAGACCACATGGAAATATTAAGAATAAGATTTTTAATCATTTGGTCGACCAACTAAATCAATTATTCCATTCTAACGTGACTCACACTTAGCAAATACATGATAATTATTCCATTCTAACGTGAGTCACATTTATAGCTTAACGAATTTAGGTTGCAATCATTATCAGTTTGAGTATTTGGCAAAAAAAAAAGTTTATGAATATGGCCTCTCTTACTATTTTTGGATCATACCAATTTAATAAGAAAAACATAGAAAAAGTTCATGTAAGTAAAGCTTTGTTGGTTTAAAAAATAAATAATCTCTCATAACCATTTAAGATTAAAAAAAAAAAAAAAAAAAAAAAAAAATCAATTTGTGTAACTTATTGTTATAAGTTCCGTCTTCTAGCTTCGGCTCTAGTTTCAGTTCTAGCTACAAGCATACAACATGAGAGCTATCTATCCCTTTTTTTTTTTTTTTTTTTTTTTTTTTTTTTTTTTTTTTTTTTTGTAAAGGGTTTCAAACATGAGAGCCTATTTTGTTAAACATGCATCATTAATATGTACTCAAAGTGTTAATTAAGGTAGTTCAATCGAGTTAAAGTCAGCTAACTTTCAATAATTTGAATTGTAGCATTTATGTTTCTCATGTTCATTGTCCGCTTTTTTAAATGATAAATAGAAATGACGTAATGTTCAAAAAAAAAAAAAATGACGTTTTTCTTATACAAATTAAGTTAGAGTTTTACTAGATTACTTTAACTTAAACCAATAAAATTTGACAAGCACTATATGAGAGACCCACTTAACAAAAAAATTATGAGTTTAAGTCTCGCTAAAGACACGTGTAGAGTAATATTTTTGAGATAGATGGTTTAATTTATAAATATTGTAGTTAAAAGAAAACTTAAAACTTTAGGGCCATTATGTACGACTATCCGTAATGACAACTTAAATACCGAGTCTTCAAGCTTGAAGACCTAGTCCTCCTTGTTACACCCCTCGCCATCATCACATCTTTTATGGCAACTTTGCAAGACTTGGTTTTAGCCAAGATCGAGTCGTGTAGTGTGTGTTTTTTATGTTTTGTGTGTTTTGGTAAGGCATATTTGTGTTTAAGGTTCACTGGAGATATTTTGTGAAAAAAATGTCATAGGTTCGAGTCTCGGCTCGTGCTTACTCCAGTTGTTGCTCCTCTAGGTTAGGAGAGTTGCCGGAGCTATTCTTTATGTGGTAAACAATGACTGGTGCCAAAAGGCATTCGAGATCAGGATGTTGCGGTAAATCTACATCTTTTAGGGTGGGGGGAGTGCATCACTCACTCCTCTCCCCTTCACTCACTCACAACCAATCCCTTTGCGCCACATCATCTCCCACTTTTTCCTTCACTGACCCTTCACTCACTTCATTTTTGGAGGCGGCACCTTCACTCACCCTTCACTCACTTTTTTTTTTTTTTTTTTTTTTTTTTTTTTTTTTTTTTTACATCATAGTTCAAGTAGATGCATGTTTTCCATTTTACATGTAATGCCAACATGCAAAAACCATATACGTGCCAATATTTTCAAAAAACATTTTACAAACACATGCAACGTGGCAACATGTATAGGTATGTCAACATGCATAAACCGAATATGTATATATACCAACATTTGCTTGTCACTTAAAACAATGATTTGCAAAAACCATTTCAAGCCATGTATAGATAGCAGTGGCAACATGTATAGATTGCAAAGCTAGTAGCAGTGAACAAAGGCACCTTCCTCTCAACGTCTCTTTTCTTCCTCTCCCCGCATGCGTGAAAATGTCCCGATTTTTACCTCCCCGTGCGGGGTTCCCCGCGATGCGGCGGTGTTCCCGTGCGGGGTTCCACCTTCCCCGCGTTCTTCACGCACCCACTCCCTCTCCTCTTATTGTTACTTATTAATGATAAAATTAATTATACTGAAAAAAAAAACTGATGTAATACTGATGTGACAATGCCACCTAAGATAAAAAAATATTTGCCACGGGGAAAAGATGGAAAAAGACATGACACATCCAAACAGTTAAAATACCGACCAGATGCAAACACAAACACACAATCAAACATTGAAACGTCATAAGTATAAATTAAATCCAAGAAAAATGGCAGCCACCCTCTTCACATGTCCTAACAACAATACTTCTAATCATTTCTCTCACAGCATTTTCTTCAAATCAAAACATGAATCAAGATCAAAACCAACCCTTATTAAATCCCTCTAATCAGGTACTAATAATATTATTACTTTTCATATTACTGTTGCATAGTATGTAAATATATTATATATAGGATCCATATCAAATAAAAGCTGATTCGCGAACTTTTATCAGCTTTATAAAAGTTCGCGAATCAGTTTATTATTAAATATACATGTACATGTATATTTACATGTATAAGGGGGTGTTTGTTTTACGAGCTTATTTGATTTTGGCTTATATTTCATAAGCCTCAATTTTTTGGCTTATTTTGAGACTTATATATAAGCATGTTATAAGCTTATATAAGCTACAAAAATTGAGGCTTGTGAAATATATAGAAAAAATCTATATCAAATGAAAGCTGATTCGTGAACTTTTATCAGCTTTATAGAAGTTCGCGAATCAGTTTATTATCAAATATACATGTATTTGTATATTTACATGTATAAGGGGGTGTTTGTTTATGCTTATATGTGGGCTTACGAGCTTATTTGATTTTGGCTTATATTTCATAAGCCTTAATTTTATGGCTTATTTTGAGACTTATATATAAGCATATTATATCATAATATGCTTATATAAGCTCATAAGTCTCAAAATAAGCTACAAAATTGAGGCTTATAAAATATAAACCGAAATCAGATAAGCTCGTAAGCCCACGTATAAGCTTAAACAAACACCCCCCTTATTACGAAAATATAGCTTCTAAGTCTATATATGTATGTTTGGATATTTGTGTAACTTGTGATGAGCTGAACCTGCAGAGAAGTTGGTTTGAAAAATGTGTGGATTGCACGTGTTTGGAGCTGTTTTGGACTAATCCCGTGATCAACAAATTGCTCAATATTCCCATTAAAAGTACTGATTTTAGCGCGGATTCAGATGATAGCGTTTACAATCCCCTTCGTGCAGGTTAGGATGATTCGTCCGTTATTAATATGTTATTGGTAGTTTTCAGAATGTGGTAACTAGGGGTTGGTCTTATTAGATGTTTGTGATTTTGTGCTGCAGAAAGTTTGTGTTATCGGCCGAATGAATCTAGATTTAAGGATAAGAAAGGCGATGTGTTGCAGAATGAATCTAATGGTATAAGAGATGCAATTTTTAACTTTTTGTAATGGTTTTTTATACGTGTTGATTCTGTTGCTTTTATGATATTAGTATATGTTTTTGTTAAAGTGGATTTGTAGTTCATGTGTTGACTTTTTGTTTCTATTAGGGGGTGTTTCGGATTTGCTTATTAGAATTGTTTATCTGTTTATTGCTTTTTGATAAACAAACAAAAAAAAACACAGATAAGGGCGTTTGGGGTTGGTTCTTGAAACTAGTTATCTCCGTATTTGTGATTGCTTATCGGAAAATTTGTTGGTGACATAAGCTGTTTTGAATAAGGAGTTCAGAGTTGCCTGTTCCAAACAAATTATTTTGAATAAGCAATCTCATACACCCTTAAGTTGTATGTGTTTTCAGCTTGTCGAATGAAATGCACCTCAATCAGGGTATGCTTAATGCATTTTGATACATCAGAATATCAGATAAACAGTTTTAAGGGCGTTTGGGATTGCTTATCAAAACTGCTTATCTAATCATCTGTGAGTATTTCCGAGTTGCTAAATTGAGTGATTTGAATTTGCTTATTCCAGAAACCAATAAACAGGCAAACAGTTTTACTAAGCAATCTCAAACACCATATAAATACTAGTTTGTCATAGAGCTAAATGTACTCAATGCTAACAATTTTCGGATTTCATGACTAAAGTTTCTTTTGTAAACGTTAAAAAAGAATGAAAACTTCAATGAAAAGTGTGGAATTATTTAATCTATTGATTCCAATCTTGTGGTCTGTGCTGCTGCTTGTTTGACATCAGGAGCTTTTCCCAGGTTACGAAGACAGAAATCAGAGACATCCAGAGCACAATATATCGATACAAAAGAGCTAAGGTATAGATTCACAAATCACACGTTATTTGGAATTATGTGATCATAAGATTAGCACCTTCTGAGTGTTTACGTTCTTTGTTGTTAGAGTATCTGTTAATACCTGGAATCTTGGAGGGGAAGTTCCACCAGAAGACTTGGATATCAGCGAGTGGCTTGATACCAACCACCCTGCAGATGTATATGTTATCGGGTAAGAATCGCTTGTGAAGTTACATATAATTGCGCAAACCATTATTCCCTTTGTCCAAATTAAGTATCCACTAGGCAAAACGCACACGGTAATGTATCCTTGAGTATTTAAATGTCGATTTTACCCTTTTAAACTACGCACAGTTTAAAAAGTGTCCAGCTATTGCAGTTTTGTGATTGAGTGTAATCAAGGGTAGAATGGGAAACTTAATAAAACTATGTTGGAAATGGTCACTTTTCTGGGGACAAATACAAGAAAAGGTAGACGTTATTTTGGGACGGGTTGAGTATTAAGATCCTAACTGCTTTATTCTGAAAACTTATTCACTTGACTTGTTCAGAAACTAATATAGCCCAAAACTGATTCATTTTCACGTAAATGAGATTAAATTGTCTCCTCTAAAGACCATGACCTCTCATAATGTTATTTGAAAATGATAATTTATGACGCTTTTGTTGCAGTTTTCAGGAGATCATACCTCTAAACCCTGGCAATATATTTGGCTCTGAAGATACGCGTCCAATTCCAATATGGGAAAACATCATTCGTAAAAACCTTAATAAAATTCAACCCGTAAACACCAAATTCAAATGCTTCAGTGACCCTCCATCTCCATCGAGGTTTAAACCATCTAAGGACGCTCCAAATATTATAGATGAAGTAGTACTAGAAAGTGATATTGACAGTGAACAGCAGTTATGCATATTCAATGATTCTGTAACAAATGATTCAGAAGTAAAAGTAGAAGAATCCAATAATCCATTTAAAAATTCCAAATCTTTTGAAAATTTTCTTCCTTTAGAGTCGTATTTGAATGTTGACAACAAAGTCAAACCAGACGTCAGCTGGCTTGAAAAAGTAGATCTCGATTCCATTATGTACAGAAAAAGAAAATCCCAATATGTAAGAATAGTAAGCATGCAAATGGTTGGCGTTTTTATCACCATATGGGTTCGTAGAAGCTTGAGGAAGCATATACAGAATGTGCATGTGTCAACTGTTGGTGTTGGCGCAATGGGCTATCTGGGTAACAAGGTTAGTTTCTTTTTCTTACTTTTTAAAGACTTTAAAGCAGTTCAGTATTTATCTATCGATACATTCATGCATCAATCTTTTAGTGGTAAGATATACTTACCCACATGACTATACGAAAATAGGTCGGGCATCATCATAGTTCTCATTTAGTTGCTGAAAGTGAAAGCATCCTCCAATTGCCACTCGTTTTCATTTTTTATAAGCACATAGTCCTTATAATGTTTTAGAATAGGGTACACAAAGTATAACTCTGCTGCTTCCATAGGTGCGCTATGATAGGCATTTGCGGTGTTAAAAAAATAGAACTTTTGTGTGGTTCAGAAAAATGCATCACGACAAAGTTTTACACTAGAGACCTAGTTTTGTACACCATATGGATACCAAATTCTAAGCCACCTTACTGAAATCACCACTTTTCTAGTCACTGAGGTTACTTTAAGGTTCAGAGCTGATATATGTACTTTATGTCTCGTAAGTTAGAAATGATAACTCAAATGTGGCTCATAAAGGACGCACTAACACTTTCTTTAAAAAGTTGTATCAAGAGCTTACACTTCCCTTAGATGTATTTCGAATAGCATAGTTTATGTAAAGTCAGACCAAATGGCGCGTATATTGATATGGAAGGATATGCTGGTGATACTAGGTTTTTAGTACTTCAGTTTTAGTTCAAGTTCTTTCATTAATGTTGTTGATATTTTATATATATATATATTTTCTTACAGGGGTCAGTATCAGTGAGTATGTCGATATATCAGACAAACTTCTGTTTCATATGCACCCACTTGACGTCTGGTGAGCGGGAAGTTGATATTATCAAGAGGAATACTGACGTGAGTGAAATATATAAAAGGACACGTTTTAATATAGACTCTGAAGCTGCACTCCCAAGAAGCATAAAGGACCATGAGTAAGTATGAATATGTCTGGCTATGTCAAAATTATGTTTTCATTTGTATGCTGCGAGACGTTTAACAACCTGGCTTGGTATGTTTCAGGAGAATTTTCTGGTTAGGTGATCTTAATTACCGTTTTGATTTGTTATATGACGAAACATTAGAATTGATTTCCCAAAAAGCTTGGTCCAAGTTGTTAGAGAGTGATCAGGTAAGTTGGTTCTACTTCTACTCATTATATCTTTCGATGAATTAGTGAAACATTTGTTTCACAAATCTACCAAGCAAATATACGCTGTAAGAAGAGGTAAAAAATGGGTGGGTGTACCCGTAATACTACTTATCAGCCTTTTGACCCGTTTTCATTTAACAAAAAAGTTAGATTTTACTAATTTGACCCGTTATATCTGAAACATAACCTGAATTGACCTGATGAGTTGAAGTTGCAAAAACTTTTGCCTAATAAATTGTAGCTTGCGAGAATATCTCATTTCCTGGTAAATTTGTAGCTATGGAAAGGCGGCTCATTTGACGGGTGGACAGAAGGTACTTTAAATTTCCCACCAACTTATAAATACGAGCCAAATTCTGATAAATACTACGGCTCGGATCCTAAAGTTGGTAGGCGTACTCCAGCATGGTATGCAGCTTATCTATATAAAATATGACTTAAAAACGTCACATCTGAACCTATCTTTAATGCTCATTGTATCTCTTTCTCAGGTGTGACCGAACACTTTCATTTGGCAAAGGGATGAGGCAACTGAGCTACCAGAGGACTGAGGATAGGCTCTCGGATCATAGGCCTGTTTCTGCATCATATATGATAGAAGTTGAAGTCTTATCCTTAAGAAAGTTACAACGGGCCCTCACATTCACTGATGCGGAGATTGAAAACTATGGAATCATAGCACCGGTGAGTTTCCTTGTCTTCACACCACTCGAGTTTTCTTGTCTTTGCACCATTAGAATTCCTAGTTTTGGACAAAGTCATTTTTTAGAGTTGCGTTTATCTTTTTCATTAACAACTCGTAATAGTTGGCAATTCAGCCCATTTGAGTATAAACGGGTTGATTTGGGTTATATTTTATCTCTAGACGAATAACGGGTTGAATAGAAAATCTAAAAATAGGTAAAGCTCCTACCGAAAACAAAGTATAACATTTCTTCGGTTTTTTACTGCAGGATACATCAGATTCTGGTCGCTAGCTAATACATCCCCAAGCTGAAAATTTGTATCAGCCGATGTGTGATCTCATGTGCTCAATATTTTCGACTCAAACCATACGTTATTCTTTGGTTTTTTGACTGAAGCTTTTTTGCATGCAATGTATCTGCAAATACCATCAAAGAAACCTCATGTGTAAATTTCATTGATAAGCATACCATTCTTTATGTAATTTGGTCAACTGGATCATCGACGTGTGCAATTTTTGAAAACGACTTAACATTTCTTATTAATCATTCTTTGGCAAAGCTAACGGAAAAACTCAAAAAAGACTGTTTTCTTCAAGTACGTCCAGCTTTAGACGACACTAAAGTACGTCATCGTTATCTACTATCAGATGACCATAAGCTCGTTCGATAGCTTATTAAAAAAAGGGTAAAAGAGATGCACCAGCCGGGAATTGAACATGGGTCTGTACACTTATTGATGATTTTAATTTCTATCTTTTATACGAGTATAAGCTTGGTTACACTATTTTCTTTTTTATTGACAAGCTGCGATAAACCAAAAGAACATCGTGTAATATAGTTAACTGCGTATAAAAGCTAATAAGCCATCTAAATTAGCTTATACAAACACTACACAAAGTTACAAACACACTCAATCATATTTACAAGACACAATCTTCAATATTTTACATGATAATTTTTTTTTAGTATCTTAAAACTCAGTTAAAAACAATGGCACATAAAAATAAAAAAATAAAAAATAAAAATTTAAGAACTTATATAAGTTCATGGTATGGTTTCGGGGTTAAAAGTAGTTATATTATTTTTGCTTTAACTACATCAAACGTCAGAAACCATCAACATAATACTAATCTCAATTTATATGAACCATATAAATCACTCTATATATGCACAAGTTCTCTTCTTTACTCCATGCGGGACTTAAAACATACCAAACAAGAAGTTGTTCTATAGTATGTTCTTTTAACATATTGTTTTAATGTTCATCACTTTATACTTGCACTTTATTTAGTTAATGTTTTGGCATTTTTTCTAGAGACAAAATAACACCCTTTGTTTACATTCTATGATAACAGTTAAAAATGTCAGAATCGTGACTAGAAAATGTCGTCGTGTACTATTTCGGCTATAGAAAGAACACATATTACTTAAAACTAACAAAGTTATGTTACCAAACTATATTTATCTCTACTACACAATATTTTAAAATTATTCGTTTTAATTCTTTCCAATAATATATGCTAACAACTAAGTAATATAATCGATTGCCTTAACACCGCGTGACTACCCTATTGTATATTTATATGATAAAAATACGATAAATGGATCTAAAATAATTGTCACAAAAAATGTATAATTGAAACATATTGTTTGGCAAAAAATTTAATTACATGATACTCGTCGTCACAACACAGAACACACGGGTATCGTTTAGTTAATGTTTTGACATTTTTTCTAGAGACAAAATAACACCCTTTGTTTACATTCTATATAACAGTTAAAAATGTCAGAATCATGACTAGAAAATGTCGTCGTGTACTATTTTGGCTATAGAAAGAACACATATTACTTAAAACTAACAAAGTTATATTACCAAAATATACGTATCTCTGCTACACAATATTTTAAACTTATTTGTTTTTAATTCTTTCCAACTTTAATTGCAGCATTTAAAGTTAGTACACCAGATATTTTAAATTACTGAAAAAAAAAATCCATTTTTCATTTATCCATCACATTCTATTCAGAGCAAAGCATAACCAACCTAAAACTTGGATTCATTTATACTTTTCATAATAATCATCTTAATTTCTTTCCAGGTATTTGTTCGTCAAACATTCTTCATCTAAAAGAAGGTATTTACATATAACATATACTATAATAGTTGTTGGGGCTGCTTCGAATGGTATGTATAACTCTATTTGGCGAGTCATTATTCGGGAATTGGAGGTTGTAAAGGAGTATGGCTTTGACTTTTGTAGTTTCATGCAAAGAAGAATAGGACGGGGCGGATACGAGTTTTTGGGAGGATGTATGGCGCGGCGATTTGCCATTTAAAAGTAAATTCCCTAGATTATACGCTTAGAGGACAACAAGTCGATTGATGTAGCTTCGAAACTTAGGCAAGAGAGTATCATATCTTCTTTTAGACGGAACCCGTGAAGTGGAACGGAACAAGCTCAAATGGAGGAGCTGATGGAGATGATTGATGGTGTTGTTTTAGGCCCCGCGCATGATAGATGGCGATGGTCTTTAGAAGGCTCGGGTGAGTTTTCCGTTTCTTCGGTTAGAAAGGCTATTGATGATATTCGGCTTCCTATTGTGTCTTCTAAAACTCGCTGGATAAAGGAGGTTCCTATAAAGGTCAATATTCATGCTTGGAAGGTTCGATTAAATGGGTTGCCAACTCGGTTGAACCTTTCTCGTAGAGGTAGAGGTATTGATGTATCATCTATTCTTTGTCCCAATTGTGGTGTCGTGACGGAATCGACGAGACATATTTTCTTTGAGTGTAGTGTTGCCAAAGATAATTTCCGCAAGATTTGCCTTCCGTGGAATGTGGATTTTATGGAGATTTGTTCTTTTGATGAATGAGTGTCTTGGTTCAATAATATTAGATTATTGGCGAAGCATAAGAGATTGTTAGAGGGGGTTTGTTTTGGCTTATGATGGCGTATTTGGGCTTATAGAAACAAGATGGTTTTTGATGAGGAGCATCATTCTAAGGCGGCTATCTTTGAAGACGTTGTACGTGTTGTTTACTTTTTATTGGAGTCTTTCTAGATGTAAAACGTCTTTTAATTGGGTTGATTGGTTAAAGAATCCTAATTTAGTTTCTTTGTAATGTTCTAGCTCTTTGCTAGTTTGTCTATTAAAAAAAAGCCGCTCTAAAAATAATATACTATAATAATTGAGCTAATGTTAAAAATATGATAAATGGGTCTAATAACAACAATAATATATGCTAACAACTTTGTAATATAATCAATTACCGCTTTTATATTGTCTTAACACACTGCGCGAGTACCCTATTGTATATTTAGATGAAATAATTTGTCATTCTCTAAAGCTATTTCAACTTGAAATTATCGACATATCTAAAATAATTGTCACAAAAAACGTATAATTGAAACATATTGTTTGGCAAAAAATTTAATTACATGATACTCGTCGTCACAACACAGAACACACGGGTACCGTCTAGTTTATCAATTATAAGAAGACTTCACGCTCTCATCACCGAATGGTAACCTTTACAAGAATTCTATATTAGGTAATGTGAAGGCGAACCTATTGACCTAAAATAATATGCAGCCAGGTAGGAAAAGTTAACGTTTATTGCTTTATATAACATAAGTAGACAATAAATTGTAAATATAGATCATCAACTTGCTTATATTTTACAAACATATACACAAATGTCAATTAGTTATTATTCTTTTCTCATCACCAAATGACAAAATATAAATGTGGTTAGAGCATCTACAATGGTTGCAAGTCATCAAAAGCTTTTTAAAGTGATTGCATTTAATGCATTTAATGCTAACTCATTAATGACCAAAGGGTTTCTGCAAAAGCTTTGAATCTACCGAGTCTTTGATACCCAATAGCTTTTTACAATAAATGAAATTCATCAAAAGCTTTTCACCAAGTCTTTAGTTTCATGGAAAAACCTTTTTGAAAAGCTTGTTGAAATAGTAAAAAGCTATTCTAAAAACAAATATTGCAGTTGCTCTAATTGCAGTTGCTCTAACTAGAAAGCTATTGGGTATCAAAGACTCGGTAGATTCAAAGCTTTTGCAAAAACCCTTTGGTCATTAATGAGTTAACATTAAATGCATTAAATGCAATCACTTTAAAAAGCTTTTGATGACTTGCAACCATTGTAGATGCTCTTATATAAATACACTTTTATTCAAAAGCATAGTTAATAATTGTCATGGAACTGTATAGTTTGTCAAATATAAAAATATATAAATATTTTTCAAATAAAGCATAAAGATAATGGAGCTCTCAAAATGTGACATTATGTGGTGGGTTGGTCATTTTGAGGAATGCATATAATAGGACTTCAAATGAGAACTAATTTTCAATATATTAATTCTCAATATTTTGTTTTTAATATGTATGACTAGTAAATTGTATAAATATAGCAAATATATGATGAATAGATGTAGACAAACTGGTATTATCTATAAAATGCTATTAACTTAATCATATTGTATATTAGGTGATGTGAAGGCCAAACTATTGATCTAAAATATATGTAACCACGTGGGAAAAGTTTATTGCATTTTATAAATATGTACACAAAATGTCAATTAATTATAATTGTTTTCTCATCACCAAATGACAAAATATAAATGCAGTTAGTTAGCTTTTCTTTCTTATAAATACCCTTCTAAAGCATAGATTAATTCTCACTAGAATTCTTAATTACCTACCACTCTAATGGGTTCTTCCTTAGGCACTACCAGCAGCAACAACATGATCGAAGGTATGACCCAATATATTGTTCTATCTTCTTTGTGATTAATTTTGTCTTGAAATATCAATATATATTCGGTTTATGTTGCTCCAATTATTTTATCGTTTATGACACCAAATTTCATTAAAGAGACAATTATCTGAAATGTATTTATCTCGTCACTTTTTGGAGTCATGTGTAACCAACTTTTTTTCAATTGTAGACCTAAATTTTTGGGTTTCGGTGATTCAGTCTTTGCGTGTATCGTGTGACCATTTCACTCCTATACTTTTTAACCAACCTATTAACATCAAAGGGTAAAATGGTTATTGCACATAAACAAGATAGATATTCAAACGTTTAGATTTACAATAGCAAAAATAAAAGATGGCCGCACAACATTCCAAACAATGTTAATTAGATGCATTTTAAAATTATTATTCTTTCATTAAACGCATTACTTTTTGATTTATTGATGCATACGTGATACGTTAGTACTCCCATATGGAAACTAAAGAAAATTAACCTTCTCTTTACCTTTCTATTTTTAGACATTAATTTTAACAATTTTAAAATATGGCACATGGTACTTAAACACTTTCACATGTGGATTTCTGGTTTAGAAATATTATTAGATTTAACTTTGTGATTTTTAATATAGGTATATTACTTTCAAGTTTTCGACAATGCATATTAACATAGTTATGTAATTTATTCTAACAATTATGAAATAAAACACATAGTTGTTTGTGTTTTCAGCTTGTTGAATGAAATGCATTTTGATACATCAGACAAACAATTTTTAGGGTGTTTGGGATTGCTTATCAAAATTGCTTATCAGATCATTTGTTACTGAAACAAGCTGTTTTTGGGGGTGTTTGTTTCGGCTTATATAGCGGGCTTATGGCTTACTTGGTTTTCGGCTTATGTTTCGTAAGCTCATTTTTTGTGGCTAATTTTGCAACTTTTCGGCTTTATATATTTATATTTATTATGCCATAATAAGCTTAAAAGTTTCAAAATAAGCCACAAAAAGTGAGTTTATGAAGCATAAGCCCAAAACCAAATAAGCCATAAGCCCCCTATATAAGCCGAAACAAACAACCCCTTAATAAGCGTTTTTCGAAGTTGCTAATTTGAGTAATTTCAAGTTGCTTATTCTAGAAACCAATTAACAGGCAAATAGTTTCATAAATATTAGTTTTGCTATTATAGAACTAAATGTACCTCAATGCTGACAATTTTTGGATTTCATGACTAAAGTTTCTTTTGTAAACGTTAAAAAAGGTTGAATCTACAAAGAAAAGTGTGGAATTATTTAGTATATTGATTCAAATCTTGTGGTCTGTGTTGCTGTTTGTTTGACATCAGGAGCTTGTCCAAGGTTACGAAGACAGAAATCAGAGACGTCCAGAGCACAGTTTATTGACACAAAAGAGCTAAGGTATAGATTCACAGATCACACGTGATTTGATAATATGTGATCATAAGATTAGCACCTTCTAAGTATTTGCGTTCTTTGTTGTTAGAGTATCTGTTAATACCAGGAATCTTGGAGGGGAAGTTCCACCAGAAGACTTGGATATCAGCGAGTGGCTTGATACTAACAATCCTGCAGATGTATATGTGATAGGGTAAGTATAGTTACATATAATTGCGCAAACCATTACTCCCTATGTCCAAAATAAGTGTTCACTAGGCAAAACGCACACAGTAATGCATCCTTGAGTATTGAAATGTTGATTTTACTCTTTTAAAACAAGGGTAGAATGGAAACTTAATTAATTGTTTTGGATGTGGTCACTTTTCTTGGGGCGAAGTACAAACTTAGGAGAAAGGTTGACGTTATTTTGAGACAGGTTGAGTATTTAGATCCTATGTAGTTTGAAAATTTAATCCTAGTAACTAATATAGCCCAAACTAATTCATTTTACGTAGATGAGGTAAAATTGTCTCCCCTAAAGACCATATCATCTCATAATGTTATTTGAAAATGTTCATCTTGTAGCTTTTTTCTTCTAGCTTCGACCATTAGCAAACATACTCTTCCTATTGTATATCTGAAATAACCAAATGATGTCTCTGACGCTTTCGTTGCAGTTTTCAGGAGATCATACCTTTAGACGCTGGCAATATCATTGGTTCTGAAGATACGCGTCCAATTCCAATATGGGAAAACATCATTCGTAAAACCCTTAATAAAATTCAACCCATAAACATCAATGATTCTGTAACAATAAATTCAGAAGTAAAAGAAGAAGAAGTAGATCTCGATTCTATTATGTACAGAAAAAGAAAAGAATCCGAATATGTAAGAATAGTAAGCAAGCAAATGGTTGGCATATTTATCACCATATGGGTTCGTAGAAGCTTGAGGAAACATATACAGAATGTGCATGTGTCAACTGTTGGTGTTGGTGCAATAATGCGCTATCTGGGTAACAAGGTTTGTTTCTTTTTTGTATTTTTTTTTACGCTTTAATGCAGTTTAGTATTTATCTATCTATACACTCATACATCAATCTTAGTTGTAAGATATACTTACCGACGTAAGCTATATGAAACTAGGTCGGACATCGTCATAGCTCTCATTTAGTAGTTGAAAGCATCCTCCAATTGCCACTCGTTTTCATTTTCTATAAGCCCATTGAGTGGACAAGTCAGTATAATGTTTTAGAATGGGGTACACAAAGTATAACTCTGCTACTTCCATAGGTGCACTATAATAAGGCATTTGGGGGTGGTTAAAAAAAATAAAAGAATAAAATAAAATAAAAGCGTGATTCATGACAAAGGTTTATACTAGCTAGTATGTTGACAAATCGTTTTATATTTTCTTGCAGGGGTCAGTATCAGTGAGTATGTCCATATATCAGACAAACTTTTGTTTCATATGCACCCACTTAACGTCTGGTGAGCGGGAAGTTGATATTATTAAGAGGAATGCTGACGTGAGTGAAATATATAAAAGGACACAATTTAATATAGACTCTGAAGCTGCACTCCCAAGAAGCATAAAGGACCATGAGTAAGTATGAATATGTCAGGCTATGTCAAAATTATGTTTTCATTTGTATGCTGCGAGTCGTTTAACAACCTGGCTTCGTATGTTACAGGAGAATTTTCTGGTTAGGTGATCTTAATTACCGTTTTGATTTGTCATATGACGAAACGTTGGAATTGATTTCCCAAAAAGCTTGGTCCAAGTTGTTAGAGAGTGATCAGGTAAGTTGGTTCTACTCATTATATCTTTCGATGAATTAGTGAAACATTTGTTTCGCAAATCTACCAAGCAAATATACGCTGTAAGAAGAGGCAAAAAATGGGTGGGTGGGGGCAGGTTGGGTGTACCCGTAATACTACTTATCAGCCTTTTGACCCGTTTTCATTTAACAAAAAATTAGATTGTACTAATTTGACCCGTTATATCTGAAACATGACCTGAATCGACCTGAAGTTGTAAAAACTTTTGCCTAAAAAATAGCTTACGAGAATATCTCATTTTTCCTGGTATATTTGTAGCTATGGAAAGGCGGCTCATTTGACGGGTGGACAGAAGGGACTTTAAATTTCCCACCAACTTATAAATACGAGCCAAATTCCGATAAATACTATGGCTCGGATCCTAAAGTTGGTAGGCGTACTCCAGCATGGTATGCGGCTTATCTATATAAAATATGACTTAAAAACGTCACATGTGAACCTATCTTTAATGCTCATTGTATCTTTTTCAGGTGTGACCGAATACTTTCATTTGGCAAAGGGATGAGGCAACTGAGCTACCATAGGACCAAGGATAGGCTCTCGGATCATAGGCCTGTTTCTGCATCATATATGATACAAGTTGAAGTTTTATCCTTAAGAAAGTTACAAAGAGCCCTCACATTCACTGATGCAGAGATTGAAAACTATGGAATCATAGCACCAGTAAGTTTTCTTGTCTTCGCACAACTCGAATCCCTAGTTTTGGACAAAGCCATTTTTTATAATTACGTTTATAATTTCCATTAACAACTCGTAATAGTTGGCAATTCAGCCCATTTGAGTAAAAATTGGTTGATTTGGGTTATATTTTATCTCTAGACGTGCAACGGGTTGAATGGAAAAACTAAACTAAACTAATAAAAAAAATAAACCCCCTCATACAGACAACAAAGTATAAAATTATAAGAAAATAAATACAAAAACTGGTTTGAAATGAGATATTCTGACATTAATCTTTGTATTTGTTGCAGGATGCATCAGATTCCAGTCGCTAGCTAATACACCCCCAAGCTGAAAGATTGTATCAGCCGATGTGTGATCTCACGTGCTCAATATTTTCGACTCAAACCATAACGTTATTCTTTGGTTTTTTGACTGAAGCCTTTTTGCATGCAATGTGTGTGCAAATACCATCAAAGAAACCTCATGTGTAAATTTCATTGATAAGCATACTATTCTTATGTAATTTGATCAACTGGATCATCGACGTGTGCAATTTGTGAAAGCGATTGACATTTCTTATTAATCATTCTTTGGCAAAGCTAATGAAAGAACGCAATTTTATTCAAGTACGTCCAGCTTTAGAGGACGCAGAAATATGTTACCGTTATCTACTATCAGATGTCCATAAGCTTGTGTGATAGCTTATTAACTCGGATTTCCTGGATGGGATGAAAGTGACATAAATGTTTTTCAATAAAAATAAGCAAAAAAAATGCACCAGCCGGGAATCGAACCCGGGTCTGTACCGTGGCAGGGTACTATTCTACCACTAGACCACTGGTGCTTTTGTTAACCCAGTTA
Organism: Artemisia argyi; assembly: GCA_030686995.1. Taxonomy (NCBI): domain Eukaryota; kingdom Viridiplantae; phylum Streptophyta; class Magnoliopsida; order Asterales; family Asteraceae; genus Artemisia; species Artemisia argyi. The sequence goes on along the minus strand of CM060703.1, from coordinate 10,725,198 downwards.
TTTTTTATTAACTATACCTAATATAAAAAATCATTTAGATTGTTCTATATAAAAGTTGAAGTTTACATACTTACTACTATTAAAAGTTTTAGCGACTCAATAATCAATTAATTATTAAATGTTGGTAAATACAATTTTATAACTATAATTTGTGTAATGGTCACTCAGTGTGTTAATTATAAATTTGTAACTACACATTTCGTATACTGTCACTACAATCAGCTAGAAAATTTGAATCTTATTATTCAAAATATAGTTCTAAGTTGTAACTACATATTAATATAAGGGGGTTGGCATTGCTCACGGTATGGAGGCCGCGGTACCGCGGTACCGTGCGGGAACACCGCCGCCATCCCCGCGGTACCGCACGGTAAGTTTCACGCATGGGTTCTTTTCTGGCACGGGAAGGGAGCATTTTTTGAACGTTGGGTAGCAGGCAACGGTCCTTTTTTTTTTTTTTTTTTTTTTTTTTTTTTTTTACTTTGGTATATATATACACAGCTACACAAAGATGGCAGCATAAAAAAAAAAAAAAAAAAAAAAAAAAAAAAAAAAAAAAAAAAAAAGCCATACCTTCCCAATCATCCCCATTCCATCCGATCTAAAAGAAAAAAAAAAAAACTCAACCAAATGGAATTTAAAAGAATTGGTTCGACTCTATTGTTGGATGAGCCGTTTCAGTGGTCCGACGATAGTAGCCTCGAGGTTTTTGCTAACGCGATTGACGAAGATGAGGCAGCTGATACGGGACGGTCGAAACGCAAATCAGTAAAACGTGATCGGGTCAAAGCTTCAGAAAGATTGCATCTTGATTATTTTTGTGAAGATCCCAAATTCGACGATGAGTTTTTTGAAGATAGGTATCGTATGCCTAAAAGTTTATTTTTAAAAATAACGCGCGCTATTGAGGCTAGATTCGAGTATTTTCAAGAAGGTTATGATGCTAGATCGAAAAAAAGTTTCACAGCCATACAAAAATGTTCGTCTGCCATTAAACAACTCGCAACCGGTGCACCACCGGATGAGTTTGACGAATATTTAGAAATGGCACAAAGAACGTCACGTGAATGCCTTCTATTTTTTTGTGATGCTATTATTCAATTGTACGCTCGAGAATTCCTACGTACGCCAACAAGCCATGATGTTGCACGTTTGTACGAAGCACACGAAGAGAGACATCACATTCCGGGTATGATCGGTAGCTTGGATTGCACACATTTTGTTTGGAGGAATTGTCCAGTGGAATTGAGGGGTCAATTTAAAAGAGGTGATCATCAATACCCGACGATTATGATGGAGGCAGTGGCGTCTCAGGATTTGTGGATATGGCACGCGTACTTTGGACCGCCGGGTTCAAACAATGATATAAACGTTGTGATGCAATCTCCACTATTCACAACCGAGCGTAATGGTACGGCACCTAAGTGCCCATTTGTTGTGAATGGCCGTACGTACAAGCGTGGCTACTATCTAACCGATGGCATATATCCGACGTGGTCGACTTTTGTTAAAGCATTCAAATTTCCAACTGACCCGAAAGAGAAAAAGTTCAAGAAAGTACAAGAGTCGGCTCGAAAGGATGTTGAACGGGCATTTGGTGTTCTTAAAGGTAAATGGGGTATACTGAATCGACCCTTACGGCCACACACAGTAGAAAGAATTAGCAAAATAGTGTATACGTGTGTGATTTTGCACAACATGATTATAAAAAACGCCGGTACCGCAATCTCGCCAGTTCATATTCGGGATCCTCCGATCCAACCGGTGTTTGATGAAGCAGCCATGGCCGAGATACGAGATGAGGACACCCATTTTCATCTTCGATTTGATCTTATGGAGCATATTCACGCTCAACAATTACCATACCTCCAGGTGGATGATTCCGACGATGAAGTTTAGTTTTTTTAGTATTATGAAATTTAGTATTTTAATATTATGTAATGTTATTTTATGTTTTTTTAGGAATATTATGTAATGTTTTATGAAATTTAATGGAATTTTAGTTTTATTTTTATTTTAAAGGAATTAAAAAAAAAGAAAAAAAAAATGAAGTGAGAGATGGTGGTGTGGTGCCACAAGTGATGCCTACAAAAAAAAAGGATGAGGGATGGGAAAAATGGGTGAATGATGTGGCACAAGGAGATTGGTTGAGAGTGAGGGATGGTGGTATGGTGCCACAAGTGTTGCCAACCCCCCAATGTTTATGGGCCATTTTATTGTTATACGGTGTGTTACATTATGCTAATTAAAATTATGAAGTAATAATAAGTTTTATTTTGTTAAGGCTGCACACAATGGGCCAGAAAAGATCAGTCGACGAAGAAGAGTGACCGACTTTGAAGTCGGTCATGCCCACTGTGGCTCGAGGGTCACATATCGGTCGAGCATGGGCAAAATCTCCAAATCGGTTGAAATCTAGACCGATATTCACACTCACAAACAAACAAAAATCTTACCATTTGACACCAAAAAATCTTACCATTTTTTCTCTTTTTTTTTTTTTTTTTTTCTTCATTCACATATGGTAGCATGCAATACTGCTCTATTGCTCTTGACTCCTATACTTGACCACCACATATGGATCAATGTTATCTACACCGAAAAGAATAAAGTTAGCCGGTAAAACTTTAAATAATGGTAGCATGCAATACTCGGTCACCGATTATTTGGGAAGACGTTGTTGTAGTATGCATGGTTTAAACGTATTTGGTATTAAGTTTAAGATGGAAAGTTGTGACTGCATGATTGATTCACATCCCATGTTTATATATGTGTTTGAGATTTTGCATGTTCAAAGTTTCTACGAGAATAACATGTACATATCTATAGGTTTGCATTTTTGCATGTCGCATAACACGTATATATGCAAGATGGTTTTAAACTTCGCACGTTTCATAACATGCGAGAATTACTTGCGTAAGTTTTATTAAAAAAAAAAAAAAAAAAAAAAAAAAAAAAAAAAAAAAAAAAACAAACTCGGTCATCGACTGTGACACATGGGTCATATCTAGTCACCGGATAGAGAAAGCTAATGTGGCACATGATGACCTTGGTCACCACTGCTACTAGTCTAATGAATCATTTAGAATGTTTTTTTTACAAATTATAATCATTTTTAACATAAACCACTAACAAATTCCATTTTATTTCACAAATAGTTGAGACATTTCAATAATAATCACCAACAATTCTTGAAACACTATAAACTAGATACTCACAAAATATGAAATAGAGAATTGGTATTGTCAAAGATATGAACTTTGAGCATATACGAATGTTTTTATTGTTATATAAGGTGCTTTACAATATTCTATCCCACAAATTGTTGATACATTTCAATATTTATCATCAATAATTCTTGAACAATACAAACGAAAACTAGCACGTCCATCAGGCGGGCCTGGAAGCTAGTTAACTATGAATAAAAGCTAATAAGCCATCTAAATAAAGCTTATACAAACACTCTCAATCATATTACGAGAATAATCTTCAATATTTCACATGACACAGTATTTTCAATATTTTGAAACTCCATTGTTGTAAAAAAATTAGGAACACATACAAGTCAATGATTTCCTATGGCCGGATAGAGTTATATTGTTTTTTCTTTAACTCCATCAAACATTAGAAACCAACAACATAATACTAATCCCAATTGAACATAATATTTATCATCAACAATTCTTTAACAATACAAACGAAAACTAGCCCGTCCATCGGGCAAGCATGGAAGCTAGTTAACTATGAATAAAAGCTAATAAGCTATCTAAATAAAGCTTATAAAAACACTCTCAATCATATTACGAGAATAATCTTCAATATTTCACATGACACAGTATTTTCAATATTTTGAAACTCCATTGAAAACAATGGCACGTAAAAAATTAGGAACACATACAAATCAATGACTTCCAATGGCTTGATAGAGTTATATTGTTTTTTCTTTAACGCCATCAAACATTAGAAACAACATAATACTAATCCTAATTCACATGAGTCATATAGACCACTCTATATAACTATGCAAAAATTATCTTCTTTACTTCATGTGGGACTTAAAACATAAAGCAAGCTTATACATATTATTTATGTCTCAATATTGTTGTTATATTATCTTTTGCCTACATGGCGTGCATGCACTTATTAAAACCCATGATGGTAAAGGATGAGTAAACCTACTAAATAACTTGTTGAGTAAGAGGGTTGCAAACCCATCAACATCGGATCACGCATCCTTGTTAAACACCTTACTCTCAAGACGTTGGAGTAAGTTCAATGTGCATCCCACGACGGATGCGCAACAATGCACACTGTGCGCGTTTAACAAATTAGGAGTCAAGACTCTTGACTCCTTGATATGGTATTCGCAGTACGCTGCATGTCAACCCATACACTTGTGAATTTCATATATATTCGCATGAATTTCATACACGATTATGTTATAAGTGATTATAGATTCCTGTAATCTTTTTTACGTTTGATTCTTAGACATAACATAGACGTCTTTTATGGAAAGACAGATAGCTAAGTACAAACATCATAATACAACATGCGTACAATCGCACCTTCAAAATAACATTTTATTATGGACTACGAGTTCATACAAAGAATAGATTCAACATGAACATGTGCAACAAAATGTTAACCTATTACAAAACATCACAAAGCCAACACAGCCTACATACTATGGGAACGTTTAAGCTCTGAGCTGCCGACCTGGTACGCAGCACTCCCAGCTTCCTCAAGCTTCTTCAACAAAACACTATCCTTTGGTGACACTATCGCCACGCTAACAGGTACCCCATCAGATCTTGGAATATGTGCTGCACCAAGCCTACAAAGGATGACCTTCCCCTTCACACTCTCCTTCCTCGCAAGTCTCATAGCATGGGCCTCTAAGGATTCCTTCAGCGAGATTTCCTTCTCAAGGGCAAAAGGATTTAGGATGTCACGCGGACGAGCAAAGACAGGTACCTGCAGCTGCGACACATCTGGCTTCAAGAAATAATCAGGTTGTGCCTCAGCGTCCTTTATTGTGTGCCTAGCCAAGGTTAACCCCTCCATGATAACACCTATGGGGTAGTCTTGGTCGCGCTCCAGTTGAGCAATGTGAGGAAAAGCTCTAAAAACTTCATCTTCTCCATAGTAGCGACAAGCTCAGCATAGGCATCCCCGTTGTAACCTGGCACTTGGGCGATAGGCACTGTCAACATCTTGTTCTCATGAAGCTCCTCTACAGCCTCCGCCTTGCCCCGTGCCAATGCGCGTTGAACAACATCCCCAAATGATTCTCTAACTTCTTGGGACTCCAGGGCCATGGCTGATAAGACACCTGTGCTCCGCAATTGATGACACTAGGTGTGGGTATAGCTCTTCATCGTACTCAATACTGAGCTTGCGCAGCTTAACCTCTTGCTTCTCCAATGCATCCTCCACAGCCCTACGGAACTCATCCAACTTAGAGAAGTGTTCGCTCTTGTTTTGCTCCATGTACTTCAAGACCCAAAGATAAGTGGCCTTGTAATCTTTAAAAGCAGAACGCTCTTGGCTCACTTGGGCAAGTAATGACATATTCTCCTCAGCAAGCCCCTTGGCATACGCATTTGTGGACTCTACCTCAGCCCCAGCACCAACCAACTGCTCCTTCAGTAGTGCAATCTCCTCATCTTTTTGCGAACTACTGCTACATTCACCAACATACCTTGCCTTCGGTCGTGCAACTAATGTGGCCTAGTGCGCAGCGACCAAACTTAGCTCCTCTATAAGATGATCCATTGGCACATCCTCAAATGCCTTCGGCTCAGTCCATTGGCTCTTCAGCGAAGGATCATCAATAGGAAAGGAACTCGCCTTGGGTGGCGATTTCCCAGCATGCGCAGTAGCATCCCCAGCAGCTTCAACACTGCACGCAAATGACAAATGGTTAAAAGTTATTTTATAGTAATAACGGAGAAGATGAAATGAAGTTTTTAAAGACACAAGTTTCATTACTTACTTGGGGGGAGGAGTTTCAGTTGTATCCTTGGCGGCAAAGGTGGGCGACGCATCCTCCTCTGATGACGCGTCTACAGTGATAACATGGCGCCTTCTTTTGGATGTGCCTGCGCCATCACCACCAGAAGCTTTCTTGCGCTTCACCCCTTGGTTAGCCTCCTCTGGCTCACTTTCAACCCTAAGGATCCCCACACTTTCTGACGAATCTGTGCGTGATAGCTCTAGGGATTGTACCCTCAGATTCGGAACACTGCGCACTAGGGTTGCCTCCAAAACTCCTGGAGAGGCATTCTCTGGTTCTTCCTGCGCGAACTTCATTGTACGCCCCGCAGTAGCCTCCAGTATTGGCGCTTCACCTTCTCTTAAGGGGCGCACACCTACGGTCACCTGTGTGGGTCTCGCCAGTTTCACCACGCTGAATAGATCCATCTCTGCGCAACAAACAACAACCAAAAACAAAGGGGGTTACATAAGCTATAATAAGAAAGAGCGCTTACACTAATAAGCGAAGGAGGGGGAAGGACAAGCACCCACCCCGGTTATCCTCGTCCAAAAAAGTTGGCACCTCGTCAGGACCTTGGAAGTAGTTATGACTAATGCCCATATGCACCAAAAACTCTTCTGGGTAGGAGTTGATGGGGATGCGATTGGCATTTATCGTTTCAGCATCATCTACGCTATATGTCCCGGGGTTTGGGCGCTCATCCTTCGGTAACGACCCTTGGGTATAGAACTCGAAATCCCATGGAAAAAATGTCTCATCAACCCAGAATAATTTCTCCCTCCAGTTCCTAAGCGCATCTAGCTTTTCCGTATAGCATTGCAGTCGCCCTGCGCGCTTGGAATAGGACACCCACCCGTTTGACCACGTCGTGTGATAAAACGCGCGGAACAGATTGATGGTAGGGTTAATCGCCAACAAGCGACAGTTTACTTCTAAATTGGTTATCTTGGCTGCGCCTATGCAGTGCAGTTGGGATATATGGAGGCGATAATAGTTAGGAACATCGCACAAGAATAGAGAAATGGGCACACGCTGATTAGCAAATTCAAAAAAGCGCGTGTATACCCCTACCTTCCCTTCAGGGAACTCCGCTATGGATGCAGTCGCCACCGGAACTACCGGATGCAACGCAAGCGGGATATAATAATCCGAGGTGAACTCACGAAGTTCATCCTCGGTTATATTGGATGAAAAGTCGGATAATTTAAGAACCATGGTTATAATTTGATAGATTATGAAGCGCACGCGCTATTACCTTGGAGATCGTTGATTTATAGATCGCTGATTGGGAAGCTTAACAATGGAGGAAATTACGATTTTTACTGTGATAGCCACAATGAAAGGGGGCTACACTTTATATAGGGTTACACACATTCATGGATGATTGACATGTGTATCCCACTTGCTCTAATCGTGTGGCTGGGAGATCAAAAGGTGAGATACTTTTCACCCACCCTCTCACGATTTACGAGGGATATTTGGGATTTACTTGGACTAGATTCATCGTATATTTTTTAGGGGGGAAACATTTGAAGTTTCCCCGCTACGCATCCTGGGATATTTTTGCTACAGTTGTTAGTCTAGCATCCGCGGTTTCACCTTGCGCATACTAGACTGGGGGGACATGATGACGTATAGTCCGCACTCGGGTCACGAACCCGACCAATGGACGTCACTAATACTCAAGCCCATCACGCGTGGGCTATCATGATAAAGATTTGGGCTTACAAAGGCCCAAATTCGAATCTCTTATTTATGGGATAAGGATCAATGGACCGTATAAGGCGGGATACGCCGAAGGGTAAGGAACACGAAACCAACAAGGATTTCGTGTGTATATAAAGGATATCTCGGCTCTCATTGAGGTATCATCTCATAACCATACTCTTCACTAAAACCCTAAAACCGATTACTTACTCTCAAGCTGGAGGATAATCGTGGGAGACAATCTCACGATAAGCCTAACGGTGTTTTATGTTCTTTAAGTGCGCAGGTCTCAGCATCAAAGATCCAATTGATACGGGAATAGGAATCCAAACAAGGAACGCCCAACTTTTGTATCAGCAGTTTAATCATTGATCCATATAAACCCTAATTAGGGTTCATCACTTGTTCAAGATAATTAAAGTTTGATTCTTGTTTAGCTAGAATCCAAAGGTACGTTCTTGTTTATGTTTATATTAATTCTTTATATGTTATAGATGTTCCTACACTTCCGCATATGTGTTTACCTGTTTATATGATTGTCATGCTATTTAAATTCTAACAGCCGCAACGCACAGCTTAAAAATAAATGGAAACACAACTAATTGAGGGGTATTAAGGTAGTGTTGTAATCCAAAACTCGAGCCAAGTTTAAAAGTCCTTAAACAAGTTTTTTATTTCGTAACCAAATTTCCTCTTTCAACAGTGTGAAAGCTTTTTTCTTGCTTACTTTTATAAAATGTAAACATGCTGATAGTTGAAAGCTCATTTTAGTATCTATCTAAAACAGTATATCATGGTCTGACCGGTTTTTATTCGGAAGACTTTGTTTTAGACGTCGATTTATGCATTTTTTAAAATCAATTAGTAGTGAATCGAATTTATAAATTACAACTTTGACTTACAATTTTTGTGAAAATCGAGTTATGACAATGATTCACTGAATTTGTACATATGATTTATTGAACTTATATCACAAAATAGTGAAACTGTTGACTTTGATTCAATTTTTATTACACACTTTGGATCAGAATCACATTAAAATGAGTTTTACACTTGAAAAAAAATTGAATCAAAAAGTCTTTTGTATTTGAGTCTTCCATCTAAAGTTTTCTTAATGGATCCAAATCCTAGTATACCATTTTAAGAATTATATTTTAGAAAGTGTGTTAAACACACTTTTAAATCAAATGAACCTACAAGATTTAATCTAATACAATGCGTGAGAGGTGCGCGAGAGGGTCTTCTTATACATGAGCCACATTGCAGGGTTCTTCTCACACGTAAGACTTGTTAGTTTTTGATTGTTTCGTTATGATGGTGATCGAACGATGGCAATCATGAGATGGCCATTTGTGTGTTTTGTTGCAAGTGTTGTTCTTTAAGTCTTCAAAGACTTTTCTACATTAATCTCATCTATTTTACTCATGTGTAATTCAATTATAAGTCGTTACTCCAAGCTTTAAGTTTGTCAATCTATTAATAAAAATCTTTTTAAAAAACTACTTACACCGTAAAAGCTTTTTTAAAAGGCATTATAGAATAGTAAACAATCTTTGAAATTTGAATATTATGAATGCTCGGTAATTTAAATAAATATTTGATATAGACTATACAGTAAATGGTAACCGAGAGCTATGCTATTGTAATGTGAGTGAGAGATAAGGCTAGTCACTATGGTGGGTGAAGGACTACCACTACCTTCTCTCACCACACGCCATCACCTTAGCACCCAACAATTTTTGCGAGCTAAGGGTTGTTTTTGCAATGGTTCGGTGGTGACAGTTTTCAAGGTTGTTTTTTTTAGTTAAGTTTCTTCACCCACACCACTACATATCACTCCCACTCTTCTCATATATCTTGTCCGTGGGTTGCTCCTTTTTCAACACATTTTCTCTCACACTATCATGTTTTGTTAACTACGGAGTAGTTATTTACTTTTTCCAGCATTGTACGGATATTTTGTTTTCTTTGTTACTATGTTTTTCATGATTGTTATATGGTTTTGTGTTATGTCTTTGATGATTTTTTTTTATTTATTTAAGAAAACATGTTAACGTCCAGAATGTGCTAATTATATCCGCATGAACTGGTTAATAAATATAAAACGGGTAAACGATGAGGTTTTAGGAGGTTGAGTCTTAATTTGACTGAAATGTACGCGGCCTAACCGAGTTATCCTATGACTGTTTCTGACCATTGCCACCACAAAATGTGTATCCAGTGATCCAAAAAGGTAGTCGCCCTAGGATTAGTCGGCTCGCAATGTCAAGTCGGAAACCAAAAAAAATGTGTATCCAGTGAGTTTTGAACCCTATAACTCTTGTGAAAAGGTTAGGTGTGTTACTAGTGAGCCATTTGGTGGTGTGGTTGAAATAGTTAATAGTGTCTTTAAAAGAAACCCCAAAAGTAACCTAGTAGTTCGGACATGGTTTTCAAGACCGAAGTTCAACATCTTGCAACAGTTTTGGGGTCAATCTTCACGCTTTTTATACTGAGTTGGTTTTGGATAAAGGTCTTTGGGAAGCGAACTCTTATCTTTAGTGGGCTGAGTCGGTTTAAACATTGTCTTTCGTATATTGTCATGGAAGATGGGCATGTAGGCCGATCAACCTGTTTCATTTGCATTTACTTAGAGATAGGAACAAAAAGAAAGGTTCACTGCTTAAAGAAAGGTTAATCAACCTTTAACAAAAAAAAAAAGGTTAATTCTTGTTAAAAGAGCTTTATCTTTTATAAAAGAAAGGTTAAATGCTTATAGCTACTTGCTTTAGCACAATTTACGTCAAAAAATAATTTTTTTTACCGCATTCTGCTTTTCTAAGAGCATTCTAAATGGTTAACTCATCTTTAAAGTTCAACCTTTCCTCCAATGCTGTTAACCCTTTCAATAGCTTATCACTCAACCTTAGCTTATTACTCAACCTATATAACATAATTGCGTGAGAAAATGATGAAAAAAAATATCGTTATTGCTGGTAAAAGTATAAAGTTTGTTGTTATTATTGGTAAAAGTATAAATATGTTTGCTAATTTGTGCAATTATGCCCAAAAGCAGAGGAGTCCCTACCACCTTGGCACATCCTATAAGAAAAAGTCTCGGGATCTAGGAGCCTTGAATGTTACTCAAATAAAGTAGTTAACCTTATAAGTTTTATAGGTTTAAATATAATATCATCATGAGTGCTTCATAGTTTTGTACAAGATACGGAGTACACATTTATTTGGCAAGTACCCACTGAATTAATGTGCCTTATAGTTCTCTTCTTTCATGGGTGTTTTGTGTTGTACTAATGAGTTGTGCACTTGTGTTCTTGATAAGTTTAGTTTTTTTAGAATTATTTAATGTTCTTATCGTGCAAGTCCCCATGGATTCAGGGAATAGTCCTTTTTATAATTAAATAATAACAAAATAAAAAAGAAGAAGATGAAAGGTGAAATCAGTGAGGTTATTTTGACAAATATGAAAAGTGTAATGTGAAATAAATATATAAGCATGCAGTGGGGACAATAGTAAGGCATTCTATATAGTGTGTTCTTTTGCTTTATATATTTTATACGCCTTCTTCTAGTTATAAATAAAGGCTTATATTAGAATTCCTAGCATTTCTTTGTTGATTACCTGGTAAAATGCAGTCTTTCTTTACTAGAAAAATACTTTGAGAAATCCATACTTGGTCTGTCTTACTTTTATTTGTTTGTATTTACTTGATGTTGTAGGAGGACTATAGCAGAAAATCATGGACCAGAAAAGAAACGGTCTCCACAGAAGTCGATTGATGCAAACTCTGAAGCTGAAAATGATGCAGAGGTATTCTAAAACTCTATGTTTACTAGCTTTTGGTTAAATGCCAAAAAGATCAACCTGTTTTTTCCCATGATCAAGATGACCAACAATATGCTTTTTGTATAATTGGAATCGGTTTAACAAATGAAGGGTTGTGTCAATTCACATAAAATAGTAAGTAAAATGGATTTCTAGTTTTCATTATTTGTTAGCAATGGATTGCTATTTTATGAGAATTTAAAAGTGCTAAGGTTGTTGTTGTTATATTGCGTAATTAACCTTGAAAAAATTTAACTGAAAATGAGATTTCTACAGAATTAAATGAACTGAGACGTTAGAGAAGTGGTACAGTGGTGGTTACAAGAAGTAGAGTGGTGACAGATCTAGGAAAAGTTGTGCAACTAACATACATATTTATGAGTTTTAGTATAAAATCATAAATTGAGGAGGGAAAGTGATGAGAGGAAAAGAAATTATTATACCTACTTGTAGTTAAAGCATTGATAGTTGCCCATTTGGTTTGAATACATATTATTATTGCTTTAGTTGAATCATAATATAAGGAAAAAAATTTAGTTAATACTCTGTACCAAAAGCATACCACTTGTAGAATACTTAGCTTCTAATTTAACATAAAGAAATTAACAATTTTGTTGGTTAGATTCTTTATAATTGTACTCATTGGCCTATTTGCAAACCTTATTTGTATTGCCACGTCTTAAAATCGCTTGATAGCTCCTTTTGAGTTGCAACATCAGCTTTAGCATGCCTCATTTCACCTCAAATCAATTCAGTTGAATTTTTTGTAACACCAAAACAAAAGTTCATGAAGCTAATAACCAAAATCGTTGTGAATTGTGATTATCAAAATGCATATAAAGTCGGCAATTTGTGAATATGAATTTGGATGTAAACAGGCTTTCGTTTACACGTTTTTGTTCAAAAGAGTTCCTTATTGCAATGTATATTGCTTTTCTTGCATTTTTTTACATTCAATGGTTGGTTTGATTACATCACTTGGTCAAGTATGATAATTCAAGAAGTTGATAATTTAAACCATATCGTCTTTAAAATATTTTTTGTGTAAGAATGTGAAACGAACACTATATTACAGGACGGGTCAATTTTGTACAATTTGTGGAAAAGAAAATTCACAAGTGTTCATCTAAAATCACAAATCCTTCCATAGGCAGTGTTATGAAATTTCAAGTACAAAAGTCATCAGCTGTTTTTATTACTTCTATTATGCTAATACATGTTGCATTAACTAACACAGACACTTGAGTATGAGAGAGAAGCAGCTTTAGAGAGGACTCCTCCATGAAAAGGTAGCTTCTCTCCTATGTGAGTGCAATGCCAAAGACAATCTCATAAGCGAACATTCAAAAACCGCACAAGAAGCCATTGAAGGTAAATCATTGATCCTCTTATATTAAGGACTTTATTTATTTATTTATTTATTTTGCATAAAATACCCTTACCTTTTCATTTGTCCCCTCTTTGGTCTTTGTAATTTTTTATGTATTTGATTTTGTATATATTAAGGTTAATGGTTACAAGATAACGCAAATGACATACAAAAAGTATAGAATGACTAAAACATGACAAATGAAAAAGTATGTTGCTATTTTTATTTATAAAAAAAACTGAAATTTTAGTTCTTTCTAAGTTCTTGTTCCTTTCAAATCAAGTGTTAAAACATTTTTTTGCTTTTAAATCTTATTGTTTTCAAAGGTCGGGAAAGAGCCATTGCAGAAATGGCTTTGCAAAATCAAAAACTAGAAGCAGCAGTGCAGCAAAAAATAGAGGCTAACGAGAGATTGATTCACTTGAACTCTGCATTGAAGGATTACCGGCAACAAGTTAGTGCTCTAAAAGATGAGCAAGCAAACCGGGTAAGTGACAAACTCGCAAATCTGACGATTGAAAATGCTCGGCTTGCTAAGGCTCTTATGATGAAAGAGGAACTAATCGAAGATGTAAGCCAGCAAATGTCTCAAGCGTCAGTAGAGTTCAATGAATTGATTTCGAGACTAGATTCTGCTGAAAAAGAAAACGATATTCTGAAATATGAATATCGGGTTCTTGAAAGAGAGCTTGAGATACGAAGCCGATGTGCTGACATGGCAAATCGACAGCATCAAGAAAGTATGAAAAGGGTGGTGAAGTTAGAAGCGGAATGTCAGAAACTTCGGTCAGTGGTGAAAAAACAGATCACAGGTTCGCATGATAAACGCCTGGTTTTAATGATAAACCGTTTATGTGAAGTTGAAGAAGAAAACAAGATTCTCAAAGAAAGTATGCGTAAAAGAGACGATGAAATTCATCTTCTGCAAGAGGAATTTGCTCAAATGAGGTGTGATGTAAGTCATGGCAATGGTGCTAGTCAACGTATGATGATTGGAGTCTCAGATATGAGTCTAATGGATGATTTTGTTGAGATGGAAAAATTGGCAATAGTTTCTGCCGATACATGCAATCTAGATTCAGTAGGCAAAGAGTTAGTACCGGTGGCAGAAGGTGACATTTGGTTACAAACTGTTCTAAAGGCAATTTCGGAGCAAATCCACGTTTCTAAAAAAGGTTTTGACGATATTTTGGACGAAATTAGATTAGCTTTACAAAGTCGATATGATTCGGGCTCAAATGACAATCTAGTTAGTGGTTACATCACATGGAAATCGCCTGATACCGACAAATCATCAACTAACAAGGCAGATATGATATCACCAGAAAAAGGCACCGTGAGCCCAAAAACCGAACCAGAAGGTTTGCGAGAGTCGAAATTGATGATTGAGGACCAGTTGGAGAACCAGAAGCTGATCAATGAGGAGCTTGATCATAAACTATCGGTTGCTACAGTTCAAATAAACGAAGCGAATCAGAAGTTATCGGCTCTTAAAGTGGAACTAGAAGATAGAAGTCATTGCTGTGAAGAACTTGAAGCAACATGTCTCGATCTACAACTCCAACTAGCAAGGTATACCCACTTTTAGCTTTCTGATTTTGATTATATGTAACAGATTTGGAAAATTGAAATGTCGTCTGATTTAGAAGATGTAATGTGCAGTGCGTCTAATAAAGATGCGGTGAATGTAGATGTTGAGCAAGAGGTGAAACAACCACAAACTGTAAGCACTTTTTTTATCTTTACAGGAACGAGACATGATTCCACCTTAAACAGTCAAAGTCAACGTTGCGCTAAAACTAGAGGTGGCTAAAAGGGCGGGTCAGATTGTTTAGTAACTCGATAAATTCTGGAATTGGATGAAATTTTTTCCAAATATTTATGCTAAAACTATAGGTGAACAAATAGCCCTCCAGTCAAAACAGGTAAATGTTTGGCACTTGAATGGAACGTTGGTTGATCCAAAACACTTTATTCCATATATAATAATTTTTTTTACATGTATTAATATGTTAAAAATGATTACAAATAGTCTATCCTCTCTCAATGGCAGGCTGAATAGAATGATTTACTCGCTTTTATGCATCAAAAATACATTTTGTGCCACAGTTGACCCGTTTGACCCATTTCCTTTCAAACTTGATTTCTTTGGTTTTAACCGGTTGAGATAAACCTACCCTGAATCAAACCATTTTTAACTAACAGGGTCGAAATTGCCACCTCTAGCTAAAAGTAACAAATGATTTTTCAAACTAACGCCCGAAAAGCCAAGATAGGGTGCACAACTTTTGACCTTTTAATCTTTACATAATCACTCTATCCGTAATTTTAAATTTGGTGATGTTATTATATCTTTTCGTCCCTACCCTGTTTGTATGCATGATCAAATTCTTTTTACACATAGATAATTTATGAAAAAAGAGATTTAAGTTGCGACAACTTTGCAGGGATGGGAATTAACAGTAGCTTCTGCAAAATTGGCGGAGTGTCAAGAAACCATATTCAGCATCAGCCGCCAGTTAAAAGCACTGACACCACCAACAGAACAATCAGATTTGACTACTGATAAAAAGTCAAGCCAGCATTCATCTCTACGTGATCATATGGTGGCAGAGGACACTGGTGACATGGAGGATTTAAGCTCTCCCAAGACTAAGGAGGTCATAACTGCTACAGAAACAAAAGTACCACTACCTGTTGTTCGTGTTGGGAGCTGCAAGTCACGCGCTTTGGTCATTGTACCTAGTAAGAAGCGGAAATTTTTAGTGATGAACGTACAGGAAAACCTTGCCCAAGATCTTTGGAATACATTTATTTCTTGCAGGTGTGGGTAAAGGTACTGAGCTGTTGAGGAAGCTTTTGTTTAGGAAGAAGAGAGGAAACAGCAAGAAGGTGCTCACCATTGGTGCATAGAAATGGGATGGTTTCTAGAATGGTGTTTAGTTGTTTATGTAGTGAGCTTAATGACATGCGTTTATGATCTTGGTTATGTCTAGTATTGCATAAATAAATTCGTATCAAAGTATTAAATATGAAGTCAGAGAGTGTAACCGGCATGACCAAAAAGACAACAAATGGCCTTTGGTATAGGTTTCTGAGTTGCAAGTGGCGTGTGTGTGTGTCTGTATGTTTCCAGCAGGACTCTGACTAACACCGGTCATTGACTCCTCCATCTTTGTCAAATTCAAGTATGTGACAGTTGTGTAATATAGTGAATACTGAACATGTACAGTGTAGACATTAATCAGACGAACTCATATTCAAAATGGGTTATCGTAACCTTATCATAGTGCATGGTTTGCCTAGTTGATACAAGGCCAAAACGTTTGCCAAAAATTAGGAGACTGAAGTCTCGTGTGATGTGGCTCGGGAAAACGACCGACAGGCCAAACAATCCTCTGATTCCGAAAGATTTAATATAAACTAATAAAAAAGAACAGTCGCCACCAACCAAATGAAGCATGAGAGAGATGGCGTTTAGTTTGAAGTGATAATGATTAATCAATCGCTAAGAGTGTTTAATAAATTCTGATTATTGAAGTGTTAAGTTGCAGACTAACCATCTGTCTCAATTTTGTATTTAAAATTTCCGAGCACTAAAATTTACTATGATTTCTGGTAATCTCACTAACTTTGTGAACACCATTACAAAACTAATGATAGAATCATTCTTTGAACAAGTTGACCCATTGCGGTGTGGGTTGTCACACACGAAATTTGTCAACTGCAAGTCAGCTTTATATATTAACGCTCGTGTAGGTTGTCACATACGCACTTGATCAATTAGAAGGTGATCATTATGTTAGTTATTAGACTATAACAAAGCTATCTGGAATAATGTCAAAATAAACATAGCCTATATGAAAACATGTCAAATAACACAAATGGTGTTCGTATTCTCACAATTTGAGCAGTCAACAAAGACTCGCCATTCGCTTTTAGTGATTTAAGTTTTACATTTTGTAGTTGTATTCTGAAGTCTAAACAAAGCTGAGCAATCAACAAGCATGCCACTTGCTATAGCAATATAAATTTCAGATGTTGTAGTTGCATTCCTGGTAATACAAGCCATATAAACTTTACATTTTGTAGCAACATTGTTGCAAGTCTCGGCACTCGCCACTGAGGTCTAAACTTTATGGCACATAATAGAGATTAATCAAAACTTCTACCAAGCCACAAGACTTTTTAACTTCATATTTGATTGAGATCAAAAGCTCTTCAAAGAGTTCACCATAACCGGCTTACTAGTTTCAAACTTAAACAAATGACATAGCAAGTAATGCATCTGGTTTAGCCCTTAGCTAACTACAAATACAGCATCCTCAAAATTACAAGTTTACAACCCATTCTACTAAAACACAATATAGTGACACATTTTAGCAGTTGTCTTGCATCATGTTTTAAAATCAAGAGCCTAAGTACGCTAGAAATTAGCGTAATGCCAATTGTAAAAAAAATAATCTAGAAAACGCATTTATAACTATTTGATGCATGTCCTAGTAATAATAACAATATGGTGTTCAAGGAAGAAACACAATCAAAAGTCTTGATGTAAACAAAAAACCATCAACAGCATCATAGCAAAAATCAGATTTATATCATCTCAAGTTCTCAACTTTGCTTTGAGCCTTCGAGTAGAATAAGCTATGCATTTAAAAGTTGTATTCATAGCAACACATGGTGTCAACGGCCTATAGAAACACCATTATCTAAATGACTAACTAAAAATTCATAAAAAAACTCAAACATTACAAAGAGTCAACCACCTACAGAAACGGTTTCTTATGGCCAAAGGTTATTGATTCCTTACTAATTCACAGAAAAAGTATAAAACAAAGAATCTATTAACCCGGTAACCTATAATGCAACTCTGAACCAACAAACGACATGTTAGGACCACTATAGCTCAACCAACAAATACCAAATAAAAGTAAAACCGCAACACTAGCAATAACTGATGGCTACCCTCACAGAATATGTACCTCTCGAAACCAAAAAAACAATGGAGTAGAGACATTTAGACATATTGTAAGTAGGGGTGTTATCGGGTTTGTCCAGTCTGGTTTTAAATTTTTAAAAAGTGACCCGAAACCCGACCCGTTTAAGAATCGGGTTATCAGGTGGGAATCGAGTCAAGTTATCGGGTACAAACATCAACAAAGGCCGGAACACTTGAACCTTTTGCAGCCTTCTAGTAAAAACTTCAATTCACACAATGTCATTTGCTGATGCATTACTATTAGTAAACATCCAATTATGGGATTTGGTGAGATCTGATAGTCCAGTTTCCATCTAACTACGTTCGACTGTCAATATAAATCATTATTTTATGACTATTAGGTATCAATAAACACAATAGATACTGGTGAAGTTAATATACAAAATACAACCTTGATCACCATAAAAGTAGCATATCTTAAATTACTTAAACATTCCAGACTTGCAGTTAGCAACTTCCATTAGAGATTTAAAGTAGCGAAACGCTCCTGCTGCAGCAACAAAATGCCCCTTGCTGCAGCAGTAAATGCCCCTTTTGACAGTATTAAACCGATACAGATTATGCACAATTTAAAACAAACCAAATGCCAAACGCCCCTTTTGACAGCACACAAACCAATGCATGGTGCAGATTACAAACAACCATGCTTATAAAAAAAATATGTGAAATAAACAATGATTTTCGGGCAAAAAAATTCTATCCCTAAACCGACGCAATAACACTATCGGGTTATCAAGTTGGGGTCAAAACAATATTCTTTAACCCGACCTGATAAGCCTTAACAGGCTCAGGTTCGGGTAAACCAAACCCACATCCTAAAAAATGTAAAACAAAAACAACAAATAACCTCAATAGCAGAAGATTAAAACGAAACAAGATAAATACTGATCATAATAACATAACATGCAAAACTTAAAACTAAATTAATAATCCAAAACATCATAACCATTAAAACAAAACATGCATTTTTTTCTTAAAGCATATAAATCCAAAGACACCAAAACATAAAAAGCAGTCGCTTAACGGTAAGACTTCTGGAACCTTGCACGAGCACCACGGCCACCAAACTTCTTGGGCTCACACCTTCTAGGATCAGCAACAAGCAAAGTCCTGTCATACCTAACAAGCACATCCTTAATCTCCTTCTTACTTTCCTCATCAACAAACTTCTGGTAATAAGCCACAAGAGCCTTAGCAATACTCTGTCTGATAGCATACATCTGTGAAGTGTGACCTCCACCCTTCACCCTGATCCTCATGTCAACACCTGCATACTTGCTTCCACCCACCAAGAGGATTGGTTCGTACACCTTGGTTCGGAGGATTTCTGGCTCGATGTGTTCGATGGGGACACCGTTCACCTTGATGAGGCCACGCCCGGCCTTGCAGTGGGTGACGGCCACGGCTGTTTTCTTGCGGCCGAAGGATTGGACGGCGGCGGTTGCCATGCTTGTCAAAGTGTTTGTGTTGTGGTTATGACTTATGATAGATGATAATAAGAGAGAGCTGCTTGCTAGGGTTGTGTTTGTATATGTAGGTTTGGTATTTTGGGCTTTTTGTGGACTGGGTTGTAAATGGGCTATAAGTACAAACTCATCAATAACAAGTCCATAGCGGGTACCCTGAAATAAAATTTCCGGTGGACCATGTTTTTAATTTATTATTTTTATGTGACAATAAACTTACGGGCGTCAAGAATTTAATGTCACATATTTCAACTCTTTAACTAATGACAATGTCTTTCATTATACTGTTGTGATAAAAAATATTTTAGTGAAATGTTTTTTCATTGTTCAAAATGACTATTTAATTTATATAAGCTTAAGCTTTAATGATATGGGCGTTTAAAAATCTGTGAAACCGTCAAATCGAGCCGATCGCTCAATCTGAAACAAAAAAAATGATAACTAAGAAACCGAAATTGGAAAAACCCTCTTATCACGATTCTTCGGTTTATATTTTCAAATATCCGAGGTTATCACAACCAAACCACGTTTAATATACATGTAGTTTTTTTTGGTAATGAATTACCCCGGTAAAATAATATATACATGTAGTTTTTAACAAGTATTCCTAAAAGCGTACAAACATTGACTATATATATTCTAAGTTTAATAATTTTGTTATATGTCTTGGTTGAACTAAATACTTTGTTTGTTGTGTTTAATTAGATTGTATCTTAAACTTTATTAGTTGTAATGCTTAATATTGTATTTTGAAATGTCTTAAATAAATTAAATAGAGAGAATATCATCCATAGTATCTAGTATAGATAGAGAGCAAATTTGAGTTTCAAAGATATCATGTTATTAAACTTGTCATAAACTATCATTCATAAGAGTAGGGTTTTTTTTTTTTTTTTTTTTTTTTTTTTTCATTTGGATATTTTAATCAAGGCTTTACAATCTCACATATCATTAAGGTAATTAAATTCTGTAATTCCTTTTTATATTTGGTTGTTATCAGAATTTATACATCAAAGTCAGGATAGAAATGATGATCCACTTGTTTATTTTGAATCACTCGTATGCAAAAGAGTTAATATGTGTGAAAATGTTTGACTCAAACATTATTTGGTCACCATAAAAGTAGCATATCTTAAATTACTTAAACATTCCAGACTTCCAGTTAGCAACTTCCATTAGAGATTTAAAGTACCAAACTCAGTACGAAACGCTCCTGCTGCAGCAGTACATCATAACCAAATGCCCCTTTTGACAGTATTAAACCGATAGAGATTATGCACAATTTAAAACAAACCAAATGCCAAACGCCCCTTTTGACAGCACACAAACCAATGCATGGTGCAGATTACAAACAACCAAATACAGATTCTCTGCTTATAAAAAAATATGTGAAATAAACAATGATTTTCGGGTCTTAACGGGTTCACCCGATAGCAAAAAATTTCTATCCCTAAACCGACGCAATAACACTATCGGGTTATCAAGTTCGGGTCAAAACAACTCGACAATATTCTTTAACCCGACCTGATAAGCCTTAACAGGCTCAGGTTCGGGTAAACCAAACCCACACTCCTAGCGCTAAAACTTTACATACACAAAAAAGAACGAAGGGTCTAGCACAAGACACCAGAACCATCCTTAAACATCCATAAAACCACCAAAACAACTACAACAACTTTCTCAACACCACGAAAACCACCGAGAGATTATGGCCATGGTAACCCGATCGAAACCCCTTTGTTCTTAAACAAAAACAGCCACACACCTAAAACTTAGCTCAAACCATCAACCCGAGAACATCATTCAAACCTTCAGTGACGGCGAAGATGGTGGCAACGGCGGCACTGGTGGCTGTGGTGGCATCAACCATTTTTAGTTTGTACTAATAAATTGGTCTTTTGTGTTTGTTTATTTGTGGGTTTTTATATCTGCGTTTTGTACTAATTATATTTAATGTGCTGTTACAGTGGGATGCATGAATGGAGCTGTTACAATAGGTAATGAATGTTAGTTGTTACAACTGCATTGAAGATGATAAGTTAAGGCATTTAGTAAAAGACAAACGACTTGTTAATTTCTTATTATGGAAATGTTTTTTGTCTTATTTAAGACTTCTAAATATACATGTCCTAAATACATTATATGGTAGTAAAGATATTATAGCTAGGGGTGTTCATTGGTTTGGTTCTCGGTTAATCGGTTTATTTGGTTCTGGTTGTTCGGTTAAAAAAAATTTGGGGTGATAACCGAAAACCGAACCGAACCGAAGTTCGGTTCGGTTATGGGTCAAAACCGAAAACCGAATTTTATACTAAATTACACTATTTATATTTTTTTTTAAGGCCCAAGCTGTTAGCCTTTTTGCGTTGCCCATTTATCTGTCTGGAATAATCCGTATTATATCGACATAAAGACGCGAGAAACCTAGAAGATTCCATAAATCCTCCGCAAACAAAAAATTGAATCAGGTTAATCAAGAAACCCAAATTTTCTACAGGTGATGATGATGATCGGAGGATGTGGAAGATCGGAAACCAAAAGATGCTGATAGGAAAAAAAGAATAACAGAGGTACCGATTATCTGTTTTGAATTTATAAGTTATGATTTGAGGCAGTTTTTTTTTTTTTTTTTTTTTTTTTTTTTTTTTTTTTTTTTTTTTTACAAATATATTTTGGAGTTTAAAGGATTTGAATATTTTGTATTGTAGGAAGTTGATAATAGATCTTTAATTTTTAACTTTGAGTTTTTAGGTTTGGGATTTCTATTATAAATAGCTTTGAGGGTTAGATGATTTAAAGATATTTTTTATATGCTTTGTTTGGGTATTGATTGTAGGATTTTGATGTGATGAGTTTTGATGCCTTCGATTACAGTGGTCGACGACTTACCAACCTCGGACCTCTTGCGGTAAGATTAGAGTGATAGTACTATATTTTACAATTTACGATTATTTTGCTTATGATCTAATATACCTTTTTTGTTGAAAATTACAAGGTTCTTTGGGATTACGTATTTTCTAATATAGCTTTTTTGTTGAAAATTATAGGGTTCGCTTGGGTACCAGAACAACCGTGAATTTAGTTGTATTAGGTCGGGTCGTATGACTTACTTCGTTAGGTATGGTTAATGAAACTATATTGAAAAGTTTATATCTTTTGTTGAAGTACAATAACAATGCGTAATTTGCAAGAGGTTTTGAATTCAAGATGTGATGTTTGGGTTGTATATGTGAACAAACGGGTGATGCCAACCTGCAAACACAATCTTGAATTCAAATGCTTATTTGAGCTGCAAAAAAAGGTTCAGTTACACATAATCTCATCGTGTTATTAAGGTAAAGATTGTGTTTGCAGGTTGGCATCACCCATTTTGACCTACACTTATAAATTACCTGCTTTAACCCATTTTGACCTACACATGGTTCGGAGGATTTCTGGCTGGATGTGTTCGATGGGGACACCGTTCACCTTAATGAGACCACGGTCGGCCTTGCAGTGGGTGACGGCCACGGCGGTTTTCTTGCGGCCGAAGCATTGGACGGAATTTGGGGCGGCGGCTGTAGCCATGGTTGTGAAAGTGTTTGTGTTGTGGTTATGAGAGATGATAATAAGAGTGAGTGACGGTGAAATGAGCTGCTAGGGTTGTGTGTATATGTAGGGGATTAGGGTTTGGGATTTTGGGCTTTTTGTGGGCTGGGTTGTAAATGGGCTATAAGTGCAAACTGATTAATAACAAGTCTACAGCTTGACAGCTATTATAAGTATATATTATTATGGGTGTTCATCGGTTCGGTTCTCGGGTTAATCGGTTTATTCGGTTCGGTTTGTTCGGTTATTTTTCTTTTTGTCATAAACGAAAACCGAACCGAATCAAAAATATCTGTGATCGAAACCGAAATTTGTACTTGAATTACATCATTTATATATGTCGAATAGTTAATTTCTTGATGGGAAATATTCAGAAGCAAGTGGGGAACCCTAGAAGTCATTATTTAACAAGAAGGAAGCAATGGAGAAAGATATCTAGTTTAATTTTAGTTTATGTATGTCGAATAGTTAATTTCTTAAAGTTCAGTGTAAAATTTAGCTTTCAAGTATTGAATTAAGTAATTTCTTAAAGTTCATTTTTTTAAGTGTCAAATATTGTCTTACTATTGACCTATTGAATGGATTGTTACCAAGGCCTCATCAATTCAGTATGAGGATTGTTTGTGTGTAGTTCTTGGATGATTGAGTCTCATTTGATACCTATAAAGATAGTTAACTAGAGAGCCTAGATGGCTGATCTTACAGACTAGTATATGCCCACTCGCTTACTTGTTGCATGGTGCTTATGGTTATTTACCTTTTTTAGCTGCTTTCAAATCAAAACCCCTAGAAGAATTGACATACATGCTTACTGATGGATCTTAAAATGCGATGCTTTGTTTTTGATCTTTCCACTAGTGCTTTACTAGAACTAAACATTTACATGTTGGAAGGTTTTTTTTTGGAACTGATGTTGGACTGTATATATATGTATATCTTGATAAATTAAAATTAAAATAAAATAAATAAATAAAACAACTAATTAAATGATGAGATTTTGGAAGCAGATTCCAGAAAGCCCTTTATATACTGTAAACCAACCATTAACTGAAAAAATGGAATGTTGCATCTATTAATGAAACATGAAAACTAAATTAACAAAAAATTAATTCTAAAAATTCAATTAGACCCCAAATCTGAAGGCCCATCGTTTACCATTTAGTATACACGAGCAGGTTAGCCCGCGCGTTGCTGCGGGGATGCTTTATCGATGCATAAAACAATTGTGATAATGTATATTAAAAAAAAAAAAAAAAAAAAAACAAAAAAAAACATTTGTCATTCAGATCATCAAATAGAGAACATTTCTTAAATATGATACAACAAAATGGTAAAATGAATAGTCATTACAGAGAACAAATTTCTATAAAAGATTAATCTCGTGTCTCTCAGAAAAAAAAGTTACCAATGATCGATTGGTCTTGCGGCAATGTATGCAATATGGCTGTATCAGCACCTTCCTCCTACATTGCTGATGTTTGGTCTTCGGTAACCAAACAAAGGCTTCACCCTCTGATTTGGATTCTGACCTCCTCCACTTGTTTCACCAAAGACATGTTTTAGATTTTGAAATTGTTGTGCAAATAGAGTTAATACCGCATGAGGTTCAATCCCTGCATTAACTATCTCTATTTCCTTTTGTATTATATCAATATAAGATTCTAAGATAATGCTATTATTGGATGCTAACGTTTTTTAACAATATAGAAGAACCATAAGGTGTAACGCAACAGCCGCTAAGAGGATCACCAAATGCTGGTCAAGAATACAAAATAGCAAAGGCTAAAACAGTAAGCTCTTACCAAGAGATGGAACAGTCAATATTGTGAATGATAATAAAAATATAGATTTCCATGTTCATTAATAGCTAGTAGAGCTGACCTGTATCAAATCGAGCTAAGATCAGAATTATGTAATGGTTAAATTTTCTTGCAACTGAGATCAGATCCCACACAGCAATATAATCTGCATCATGACAGTTACCATTCTCTTATATTATACACTAAACCTGGTCCCTCGCCCATGTGATCACCACCAGGATAAAAATTCCCATTCTCATGTCTACATTTTTCACAATAAAAACAATAAGCATAATCGGAAATCATATGGTCTATAGAAGAAATTTCATGATTTACCTATGACAGAAAAGACCAGCACTCGGGAGTCCTTCTAGAATGTGTTTTGAGTAGCATTTCCATGATGGATGTCCCAGTCAACAATTAGGATCTTTCTTATAGCCAATTTCTAAGACATCAGAAGATTCTACTTAATTAATGATCCATAATAGTCGATGTGGTTTCGATCAAGCCTTGGAGTGCACATTAATGACATAGGTCCCACTTTTTGGTTAAGGTGAACTGATCTTGTTGGGAGTGTGCAGGTGAAGTGATTACCGATTTGTCAGAATAAATCTTAAAACAAACTACAGTCATTTAGTGATAACGCAAAAGTATTCCAATTTCTTTTAATTTACATGTCATATAGGTCATATATTTGATCATCTATAGAAAATGGTAAGAGGCACATTTGAAAACATGTTAGCGGTATGCTCTTTATGACCAATAATAAATGACATAAAGTCTCTAGTCTCTACAAATTGGACCAATACATCTTAAGATAAGTTTGACTGATTACCATTAAAATGTGAGATGTTTTAAATTTGATTATTTGATTGAACCACAATGCAAGAAGCAAAAAAAAAAAAAATAAAAAAATAAAAAATAAAAACCGGCTAGCTCGAAGTAAGCTGGTGGAGTCGTGTGAAGGTTAAATTGGGAATACTCGTAAGATCATATTTATTTTGATAATATATATATATATATATATATATATATATATATATATATATATATATATATATATATATATATATATATATAAAAGAAAAAAAAACGGCTACCTGGAAGTAAGCAAGTGGAGTCGTTGAAGGTCAAATTGGGAACACGAATAACAGGGCTTGTTCTTGTACTTGTTGCTGTTGGGTAGTTATGTCATTCTTTTCCTCAAACTTGATCGAACTGCCATTTGAAGTGCCTGTGAGCATTAAAAAAAAAAAAAAAAAAAGGCCTTCCACAGAACCTTATGTTAAAGTTAATAACCTCATTTTAAGTATATTCTATATCACACAATCACTTTCCATATTTTTTTGCAAAATTGTTCCTTGTGTGACTCTCTTTATTGTACCTGCTCAACTGCTTCGGTGTCTTTATTTTAAACTGTATTAAGCTTTCAGTGTATGCCAATTATGAATAAGAAAGATAGTTACATATGAAGCAGCCTTTTATTTTCACTGGTCAAAAAACATAAAGACTTAGCCATTTTCAAAAAGAAAAAGAGGCAATAGATAATAAACAATTCATTGAAGAAAAAGCTAAAGAGAAGATTACCCTTTGCCACACATGTTGCTGTAATCGAATTACGTTTATTTTCGCTGCTAAAAGCAGTGTTAATCCAAATAATCACAATCTTTCACATGTACTCCACTATGATGCCATTGATTCCAGTTCATCATTATGATAACACAATTCCCTTTAAAAATATGAGGCTTGGATGTGCAAGCAGGGAACCGTCAACCACGTTAATGAAATCCAAACACTCGTTGGCATATCCTTATTAAGTAACAGGTGGATTTCAATTTACTTCTCGTTGGCAGAATCTTTTACAGACCCTGCACCACCCAAACACTCGTTAAACAATTATGTTTCCAAACACCAACAAAATGTCACAACTTTATAGCTAATGTTAGCTCTTTTCTTCACCGTTTGATTATTATCATGTTCCTTTTGTTAAACTATAGCAGTTTGCATAGATTTTCCCAAACGGTTAATGAAAATCATCAGGTTTTGTCATAAACATGGTTTGAAATAATGTAAAAGTAACGTCTATACAAAACAGTTTATGGCCTTATTACAGCATTCACATTAGATGATCCTAGGGCGCAGTCTAAAATGCGTTTTTTATATATATATATAAAAAAAAAAAAAAAAAAAAAACTGCAATTTATACCTAAAATAAGTTACCTAAACACCACTTTACTAACACTTCTGTCTAAAAATAAGGTTACCCAAACACCCCTTTACTAACTATTCTGTCTCAAAATAAGGTTGCCCAAACACCCCTTTATTAACATATACCAATTCACCCATTTCAGCCCCCAAGCGCAGCTATTTCAGACCCCACTTCAGCACCCAAATACACTATTTCAGTCCCATTTCAGTTGCCAAATTCGCCCGTTATGGCCCCACTCAAGCACCCAAAGCCAAACATTTTAATACTCGTTTCAGCACCCAAGAGATGTTCATTAACTCAACCACAATAAGAAACAAACCTGGTAGTGGCTACATGTCCAGTCAAGATGAGGAGACAACACTCATTGATAGAAGTCTGATAGTTGAATGTACCAGGAATGTCATGTCCAGTAATGTCGTGAGCCCCGATGTACCAAGTAAACTTGAACACACCCATTCTGCCACCCATTCAATGTTACTATTTTGCACGACGTTGACGCCTAGAAGTTTGTACTTCCTTGAGCTATGGATTCCACTCTCTATATGTTCACCCTGACCGCCCTGTGCTTCTGTCCTTTTGATTCCTCTAGGAATCTGGTATTGTTCTGAAACTGAAACAATAAACATAAGTAACCAAGGACAATACTTTATTCCGTTTTTACTTTTGCAAAATGTTACGCTAGGAATTTATCCACAGGCACTAATCCAATTTCATTATATAATAATGGTCTTTGAGAGATTAATCTAAAGTTCATATACATGATTGAAATAGTGGCAACCTGTAGCTATGCTGTTACATGTCTGAGGTTCATTTTACAAACTTCGCCTCGACTTCAGCTCGAATAGTAACCTAATGGATACTACACTAATTGATCATATCTAGATATACTAATGTAGCAACAATGTGATTATACTACACAATAACTATAGAATCATCAAACCAATAAATTAAAAGAACTAAAGCTTAGTAATAAAAAAAAAATACTTGATCCAAACTTTGTGTAATCTATGTAAAGGAGTTACCTTATAGTGTTAGCAGAATTCACATTCTTCAAAATCTAATATTTTGCTTCATGGTTGACCTATTAAGCTTATAAAGCCGTTTTTCCATCCTTGATTAGACCATTCAATGAAGAAAAATCTCGCCTTTTTCATCCACTTTATCCTGAACCAAAAAAAGCAATGTATTAATATAAAAAATATTTCTTGCTTCATCTATTACATATCTACTACGAAATTTGTAATTGAACAACTGAATTTTTGGATCGTATAAGATATACCTGTTGATATTTCTTTTCCAATATATGGATTTAATCACTGAAATGCAATTTAGTTTCATCGGCCATTCTGAGCACATTCGTGGCTAAACCATTTAAATTGTAAAGATTGCGTAAATTGGATGCTTATGAAGATTCTAAAGATACTTAATTCTTTTACTATGAGGATATACAAAAACATTTTAACTCGTTCAAAACTATTATATTTATAGATAATTATGACCACAATTCAATTATATAAACATATAGTTATACTAAATTGAAATCCACCTATTCTACTTAAAAAGTAAGCATATCCTTAATTTTTTTAAAAACCTTTTTTTATCCTACATGTAAATGTATACAGTTATGAGTTATGAAGCATACCTGAATGGTCTTTTGCTCCAAATCAACTATTGCTTTTCAAAAGCAAGAGTTATGAAGCATACGTGAATGGTGTTTTCCACCTTTGACACTTCAACCTTACACGAACTAAAAAAAAAAAAAAAAAAAAAAAAAAAAAAAAAAAAAAAAAAAAAAAAAAAAAAACACCCAAGGTATATCAGCACAAAAATCTTATACATTTGAAACATCATCAAACTTAAAGAAATCAATAACAACAAAAGCATACCTCTAAATTTAATCTCCCGTTGATGATACAACTGCCAAACATTGAAAATTCATAAAACTCATAATCAAGATCCAAACCCGTAATCACATAAGAAAAACCCTAAAACGTGTTTAGTAAAAGAAGCGGGGTTTAAAAGTAAGGGACAACAAAATTAAACCTTGCAAAAAAAACAGACCTGTGATTTAAAATCAGTTCCGATCTTGTTACTTGATCAACAATGGTCTTTTACTATATATGCTTTGTGATAATATGGATAGATCAATGAAGGTTATAGAATTATCTAGGAAGTAGAAGAAAGGCGGTGTGAGTGGTAGATTGGTGGACACTTGTAATATTTTCCCTGGTGTAGTACTGCTGTTTTTACTATTTTCTGTTTTTTAATTACATGTTTAAGTCTGATAACAACCAATCAGATTTATGTTTAGTTTCCTAAACAGTACATGGCGCGTTTTTCCATAATTAGCAGCCAATCAGAGTTTGTATTAAACATTTAATCACCAAATCAACCAATCAATTCGGGACACACGGCTTTTGGATCACGATTTTCGAGAAACCAAGATTTTGGGTTTTAGTATATAGTATAATTATAAGCCCAATAATGAATTAGCCCACTTCTACACATTATAAACTTGGACAAATGGCCTTATAAAGAGCTATAGTTTCATTGTGGTAGCAATGTGGGATTGAAATTTGCATGTTCCAACACTTACAACTAGGGGTGAGCAAATGGACCGAGAACCGAACCGGAACCGACCCAACCCGAACCGAATTTTAGAACCGCGGTTCGGTTCTCGGTTCCACAATATTTCAAATTTCGGTTCTTGGTTCGAAACCGCGGGTATCGGTTCCGGAACCGAAGAACCGCCCAATTTTCAAATATATGAAATGTTTATTGGATGTTTAGTTTTTTAAGTCACGTTTACATTTTATGCCCCCATGCCAATCGCTAATCTTTCAACATATATAGCTAATGATGCATACGCCATATCAAAAGACAAAAATTCTACAAAGTTGACAAAAATCATGTAGATACTTCATGAGGGCGTATGTGAAAAATCATGTAGATACTTCATGAGTACAGTCATGACCAATCCTATTCAGTAGCACGCTTATATGTTTACTGGAAAATAGTAATTGACTTATGTTATACTTCAAATTCAAGTGCACAAAACTACCATGTTATACTTCAAATTCATAAGATGTACAAATTTCGGTTCCAATCGGGTAGACCCGCAAAGAACCGAACCGAACCGAGAACCGAACCGGAACCGAGACATGCTACTCGGTCCAGTTCTCGGTTCCTTAGTCATCCATTTTTCGGTTCTCGGTTCCTTCGGTTCCGGTTCGGTTCCGTGCGGTTCCGGAACCGCGCTCACCCCTACTTACAACACATTATTGTTGATGATATTAGTGGTGAAATAAAATGTGATGTGACGCTAAATAACGATGATGATGTTGATCACCGGTACATCTAGCCTAACTTTTGTTTGATACATACTCCTACGAAGTTTTGGATTGTATAAAAACAAAACATGGAATCAGAATGAATGTTATCAAATGAGCCATTTCAATATGCTTGACAAATCAATGTTCCAATTCCTTGGTCAAGAATGAATGTATCTACACTCTCTGTTTCCATTGTTGCGTATTTAATTGAAGTTCATATGATCGAACATGTTGGTTCTTATATACCATTTTTATCTTTACAAGAGAAACGCAGTTAGTTTATGTTACTTTAAGAGCGTTAAAGTTCATTCTCGGAAAATATTTGGACTAAAATTTGATTAGAAAACAGTTAAAAGTGATATTTTTCTTATTAACCAGGGTGACTTGAAATAGTTAGCAACCTAAATGAGTTTGTTTCGATGGACTCGAAATTTGGTTGCATGATCCTAAGTGCAATTATAATAAAGAGAAGATTATAATTTGTTTGTTTTCCTTAATCAATGCTTCTTTATTCACTTGTTTTCCTGAAAATCAATATTTATTCATGGATCATTTTACGTGACTATATGGGCAGTGTAAACATAAAAAGTGGTGCGTCAAGTAGTATTTTGTAATTCATAAAACACATTTACTCTTATTGATGATTTTAGTTTCTATCTTTTATAGCTTACATTATTTCCTTTTTTATTGACGAGCTGCGATAAAGCAAATGAACATATAGTTAACTGTGTATAAAAGCTAATAAGCCATCTAAATAAAGCTTATACAAACACTTTCAATCCTGTTATAAGAAATAATCTTCAGTATTTCACAATTCACATGATACAGTATTTTCACTATTTTGAAACTCCATTGAAAACAACATAAAAAATTAAGAACTCATACAAGTCGATGATTTCTAATGGCTGGATTATGTTTTTACTTTAACTCTATCAAGAGTTAGAAACCAACAACATATAACTAATACCAATTCATATGAGTCATATAGACCACTATATATAACTATGCAAAAATTCTCTTCTTTACTCCGTGTGGAACATAAAATCTATAGCAATTTTTACACACTATAATGGTATCATACAAGAAGTTCTTTTTGCACAATGTTATAAAGACATTATAACAACTTATGTTAATGTTCATCACTTTATACCTACATACTTTTTTAGTTTATGTTTTGTCTTATTATTCTAAAGACAAGATAACACCTTTTGTTTACATTTGCCTATGATAGAGGTAAACATGTCTCAATCATGACTAGAAACGTGTCGTCGTGTAATATATCGGCTACTTATAGAAAGAACACACATTACTTAAAACTAACAAAGTTATATTATCAAAATACACTTATCTCTACTACACAACATTCTGAAAATTTTTGAAAAAAATTGGCTATAAATATGAATTTAAGTCTCAATTTTTTTTTCTTTCTAAAGTTGTTTTGTTTTTAATTATTTCCAACTTTTATTTCGTCGTTTTGAAGTTAACACACGGATTATAAAAGTTGAACAAACCACAAAAGATGAATCTATCTATTTTACTAATTGATACTGTTTTATGCCCTATCTTTGGTTTTGTGCCTGAATCATTAGATCATTTTCTTGTCAAATGCCCTTTATATCGTTGGTTAATTTGGAGAAAAAAGTGTTTAGTTGGTGAAGGCCTTCCTATCCATATAACATGTCCGTGAACAAATCTTATAATGGTTAGGTGATCTTAATTACCGTTTTGATTTGTTATATGAGGAAACATGCGAATTGATTTCCCAAAAAGCTTGGTCCAAGTTGTTAGAGAGTGATCAGGTATGTTAGTTGAGAATCAGTCCCTTCCCCAACCCGAACTCACACCCGCAAACACCAATCAAAACTGCAAGATTGGTTTTCAATGCTTTGTATATTAATAAGGAAGGAGAAACTGATTGCTCTAATACAATATGAAACCTACTCTATTTATAGACTAAACATGAAGATAACTACTAAACAAAACTAACACAACATGGGTACAAC
The DNA here is from genome assembly GCA_030686995.1 of Artemisia argyi. Classification (NCBI taxonomy): domain Eukaryota; kingdom Viridiplantae; phylum Streptophyta; class Magnoliopsida; order Asterales; family Asteraceae; genus Artemisia; species Artemisia argyi. Next base: position 10,692,902 of record CM060703.1, on the reverse strand, counting down.
AGTTGCCTATGATCTCCTATTCTTTTGCCATGTAAATCAGTCAACACTACTAAAACCACGTTCCATGACCACTGACTTCCATAATACACGGTCAACTAAGGAACTAGTAAACCCACACCTTTTATTCACATACCAAATGGAGCAGCCAAATAACGATCCATACTTGGCCCATCAAGATTATACCCAACATTCACCCCCGTAATCTTGATGCCTGACACGGACTTGCCCCCTACGACACGAACACGGTGTTGGTCACATGCGCTCGGTCTCTTCGTACGTTGCTTCTCTTCTTGCTTACACAACCATGTACATACAAAGAAACAATCCTTGCTACTTGCTTTCTTGTGATCACCACACGTGATCGTCTTTGTTCAGTCTTTCTGTGAATCTTCGGTCTAGATAACACGCCGGCCATGATTGTCTCCTTCGATCTCGGTCTAAATTTCTTGGTCTAGGCTCTACCCTGTATTTTGTGGCTCCTCGTCGGTCTCACGTTGGAACTCACTTTCCTGCCACGATCATTCTTTCTTCTCTTGCTGCTGCTTTCTTGCTTGCGATTCTGGCTACTTGCGTTTTGTTTCTTGCTTGCTAACTTGCTGTGATTTCTTGCTTGCTAACTTGCTGCGATTTCTTGCTTGCTAACATGTTGCTGCTTTCTTTCTTTTGATCACCACGTGATCGACCTTGCTGCTTGCTTTGTTTCTTGCTTGCTACTTGCTACAAATCCGAAACATTCTACTTGCTATGGATGTCGTGCCTGCTACTTGCTACAGACTACATGCCAACCTTCTTGCTTGCTTTCGTTCTTGTCTGCTACTTGCTACAGACTACTTGCTGCTGCTTTCTTTCTTTCTCGTTCTTATTGCTGTTATTTCTTGCCACTTTCTTGCTTTCAAGAAAACAGTCCTTGCTATCTTCCTGTTGTGTTCTTCTCGTTCACGCCCTTTAATCGAACTCAGCTCTTGATACCATGTTGAAAATCAGTCCCTTCCCCAACCCGAACTCACACCCGCAAACACCAATCAAAACTGCAAGATTGGTTTTCAATGCTTTGTATATTAATAAGGAAGGAGAAACTGATTGCTCTAATACAATATGAAACCTACTCTATTTATAGACTAAACATGAAGATAACTACTAAACAAAACTAACACAATATGGGTACAACAGTTGCCTATGATCTCCTATTCTTTTGCCATGTAAATCAGTCAACACTACTAAAACCACGTTCCATGACCACTGACTTCCATAATACACGGTCAACTAAGGAACTATTAAACCCACACCTTTTATTCACATACCAAATGGAGCAGCCCAAATAACGATCCATACTTGGCCCATCAAGATTATACCCAACAAGTTCTACTACTTAAATCTGAATCCAACATATATCTTTCATGTTTAGTGCAAATATTTGTTTCACAAGTTTACCAAGCAGATATATGATGTATCGAGTTGGGTGCCGTAATACTTCTTTTACAAAAAATAATAATGAACAAATTCTTTGTGTTTGGTATATTTCAAAAACACGTTGCTAAAAAACTACAATATTTATTAAATATAAACTCTCAGACTTTTTACCCGTTTTGTTCTACCAGATAGAGTTAGATTTTTCCAATTTAACCGGTTAGCTCTGAAACATAAATGCGATCGACCTAATGGGTTAAAGTTGCACCTCTAGCTGTAACAAACTTATGCCTAATAATTTGTAGCTCAAGCGAAGATCTCATTTTTCCTGATAAATTTGTAGCTATGGAAAGGCGGCTCATTTGACGGGTGGACAGAAGGCACTTTGAATTTTTCACCAACTTACAAATACGAGCCAAATTCCGATAGATATTACGGCTCGGATCCTAAAGTTGGTAGACGTACTCAAGCATGGTATGCATCTTATTTATCCAATGGGCTCTAATAAGCTAACACCATATTCTCTTTATCTGAGTCATGCGAACCTATCTTTAACTTTTATTGTGTTTAATTTAGGTGTGACCGAATACTTTCGTTTGGCAAAGGGATAAGACAACTGAGCTACCAGAGGACCGAGGATAGGCTCTCGGATCATAGGCCTGTTTCTGCATCATATATGATACAAGTTGAAGTGTTATCCTTAAGAAAGCGTTCTAAGTTGTAACTACATTTTTGTAGAAAGTTCAGGATGCACAACTCTAAACATAAGTCTTTAATTATCTAAATCACTGTAATAGTATATCAACCATTTTCTTTTTATCAACAACACCATGCTATATTGATTAAACCAAATGAACATAGTTAACAATGTATCAAAAGATAAGTACTCACTCCAATGTATAAAATGTGAACAAACCTTAAAAAATGTCCATGATACTTTAGTAAGACTAATAATTACTTCCTATTACGAGTTTTCATATTGTTTCTTAAAGAAGTGATTCTTTCATTTCAAGCATTGATGCGTGGGAATCGCACCTTGCTTTACCTCTCGAGGGATCTCGCGAGGCTTACAACCCCCACCAGGCAGTGTACCTGATCGTTGTAGTATAGTATAGTGACAAGTACCGGGGGATTGATCGTTCAGCTTAGGAATAGTGTCGCTAGGATTAGAAAGCCTAATTAAAAGTTCTAGAGATGAAAGATGATTATTTTTGTGTTTTTATATTTTTTTATAAAAGCAAATAAATCTCGGGTTTTGGAAGAGTGGGCGGAATTAGTTGCTATTCAACTAACCCAAAACTATTATATAATTAAATTAAACTAATGAAAATGAAATTAAACTAATATTAAACTAAGGTTGTGAGCAGTATTTGGAGAAATTGTGTTTACTTAGACTTCATTACTCCCTAGATATCTTTTACATGTCAATTACTTGTTACACTTGTATGGATGACGGATTGTATTCCTTAATACCATTCGTGGGGTGGCATACATAACTCCCCAACTCTATGAGCTCTTATCTCCTCCTACACCATGACCCAGCACAACTATAGGGATTGTAAACAGTGGCTCATGCATTAAATACAACCAATAAAGACCTAGTACGCCTCGGTTCATGTTTCTTAAGACGTTCAAGCATGTTACCATTTGGAGATCTGCCAGTTTTCTTAAGCCTAACATATAATATCATTCATCCAAAACAAGAATAGACAAGTAATCAACACATAATCAACATCTAGGTTTCATTAGATCTAAGCAAACACAAAGGAAATCTAGCCTAGCATAGTAGAATTAAGATAAGAACAAAAGATAAACAACCAACACATAGACATATTGATTGAATTAAGAGTATACTTATCTCAATTACAATGCAAGGTCTCAAGGGTTTGGAACCCTTGAAAAACCTGTAAAAGAGGCACCAAAATCGTCTTTAGGGTTTCACCAAAACTTCTCTTTTTTATGAAAAAAAACTAGAAAACTATATATAGGAAAGACTGTCTGACGGCGTCAAGAGTTAAGTCTGACGCCGTCACCTCGCCGCCATATACTTCCTCGGACGCCCTAGATCCACTTGTGACGGCCTATGTGACGCCGTCACCACCTACGGTATTTTATTCTTTGCCACTTTGACGCCGTCACCTATCCATCTGACGCCGTCACCAGCTACGGTATTTTATTCTCCATGTCTGACACCGTTAAGAAGGAAGTCTTGACGCCGTCACCTTGTATCTTCAGCATGGATTTTTGGTACTTTGTCGTTTTCTTCACTTTATGCTCCAAAAACGTCCAAAATAGCTTCTTTTCCAGAATTCACTTTCCAAACACCTAAAATCACAAAAGGAACGATTTAGGGCAATATTTGATCAAATAAATTCGGATTCGGGCTTAAATGACCCCCTAAAAACGGATCATTTTTCGCCTCATCATATACCCTTACACTTGAGATTTGCTTGTCCTCAAGCAAATGAACTTTTATTCTACTCAAAAGACAAGTTAGGGGTCATTTAACACTAATATAAAAGTAATTACAACAAATAATCGTTCCACTAAAGACCAATAGACAAGCACGGAGGTCATACACAAGCACCTCACAAATAGTGTTTAGATACTCACATCTCTCGGGTGTAATAAAGTAATATAACATTATGGAAATGGAAGATATCTCTCACTACATGTCATAGCAAAATAGATTACCATAGGCTTGGGAAAGGATCAAACCTCCACCACATGGCGTAAGCACCTAGGATAAACTATCAAAGAGGTCTTTTAAAAGGGTTATAACGTTAGGTGTAGGGATATGAATTACACGGTTTTGTTGGATAAAGGGAATTTTACTGGTGGCGAGTTAACAATCTTGGTTAATTACATGTACAAGATGGCGTTGCTAAGCCAAGACTAGACTCGACTTAAGCTAAAAAATGAAAAATAACCAAAAACATAAAATGAACATAGAATGAAACGGGATGGTAGTCCGTATGTTTTTTTCTCTTTTTCCTTTTTCTATTTTTTTTCTTTTTAATTTTTTCGATTTTTTTTTTTTTTTTTTTTTTTTTTTTTTTTTTTTTTTTTTTTTTTGCATACACTCTTACCCTACTATCCAAAATAATACATCATAGGGGTTTGAGCAATCCCCTTACACTTGAATCTTTACATACTTTACATTAAACTAATCTAATGACTCGAATTAAGAAAATTAAAACACTTGGAGCACTTTTAAGATTAACGTACATATGGGGGTAATAATATGATGTTCTTCCCCATTACTCCATAAAACAAGTACTTACCCAATCGTCCCAATCGTCCCAAAACAATATGTACAAGGATATGACTCGACTTAGCAACCATGTAATCAATTAGAAAGTTAACTTAGGGTTTAACAAATAACAATAATGCACTAAAAATGAGCGCATACACGGAAGGCTAAGGCGATTTGGTTGTACATTTAAGTGGGGTGTAACAAATTCTTCCTTTAAGTAAAATGCTTAAAGTTAGAAACGAAAAGATAGGCTCGGAGGGGTGTACTAGGGGTATCGTGTACTAAAAATGAGTACAACGCAAAAGGTGTGGGAAAAATTAGTTGACTTAACTAGCCAAGTAATATGACTTAAATGGTCAAGTAATTATAATACGGGTTTAACACAAGGGTGATCCTAATGCCTCTTATCATGTACTAAATCCTACCACATGAATGTAGTCTCACTAGCGGTCTCGGGATGCATCACTAACGCAAGTTCTAGAATCTAAATGCTACCGGTACACTCATAAGCACCAATAATAAATGCTTTTCCTATCAAAACTAAAGGCGAACCTCTTATTTTTGGGTGGAAAATTTTTCTGAATATACGGTTATGTGCTAGTCATACAACCTCCTATCCATGAGACGCTTGCTATGGCTAAAGTTTCACTCCTAAATGTTGTAAAAAATTTTAAATTTGGCGCTAAAATTACACTAACAAGTATTTCTCATAGTTTTATTACACATCTACTATCAAACAAAACAAACTCAAGCGAAAGTGCATATGTAAGGTATCATCTTTTTACCCTCCCCTTACACTTAGGATGAACATTGTCCCCAATGTTCAAGTAAAGAATGTAAAAGTTAAGAAGTAAAGAGAATGAAATCAAATACTCCCCTGATTCGCTCGGTATGGATTATAGGTTGGCCAGGTTAAATCTTCCTCCAAGAAAATAAACAATCAAAGCTTCCCTTCCAGAATATAAATCATCTCCTTGTCGAACATAACCTGTAAATCCTGACAAAACAACTACAAAAACCCAAAGCATCAATCCGAACAAAGATAACTCACAACTAGATGTAATTCCAGACTTAGGAATAAAAAAACAAAACAATTAAAGATATAATGCTTGTGGAATGAATGTTTACAGATTTCCTGGAGATTATAAAACTAAAGAATCAACAAAAACTTTAAGACTCCGTTAGAAAAACAAAACTGGTAAAATTTCCAGATTTGTACACGTGACGCCGTCAAGAGTAAACTCATGACGCCGTCAGAAGTGACCTGCAGAAATCTTTATGTTAAGTTTCCGGAAAATTTCTGGAAAAACTTCGTCCTACTTCCTGGAAAATCCTGCAAAACATCATTACGACTCGATACAAGCATTTGACTCTAACAAGTACTAATACACATGTTCATTAAATATTGTGGAGAATCATGATCGGTTTGTTTCTTAAAAACATATTTGGGGTTTCCCCTTACACTTATCTTTTGCAAAAATACCTTTAGGTTGAAGTTAAGACTAGGCCAAACAACATAATAAAGTATTTCCACATTTTAAATGAGAAACATGATCAACCAACAATAGAAATAAAACATGCATACGGAAGCAAATAACAATCAAACAATTAAAATCACACAAAACATGGGTTGCCTCCCAAGAAGCGCTTGTTTTTGTTCGAATCACGAGCCTGACTCTACCCTTATTTCACGGATAAAGGTGAGGTTTTCCCTACACTTAGGATTAAGTGCGGGTGGTAGTAGCGATACACACCATCTTGGTGGAAGTATGCCATGTGAGGAAAGAGTGGTGGATGAATCATATGCTCAAAGGTCTGTGCTCCTATCATCATAACCTTACCTAATTCAATCGGGTTAATAGGTGAATTAAGATTTTCTCTTAGAAAGGGATCATCTTCTATCAATTTCGAGAGACTCCCAGTTGAGAATCCATCTTGACCTAATAAACCCGGTTTAAACCCATAATGTTTCTTGTGATCAATCATAAATGGGTGATGTAAGCATGTAAGGTCATGGTCCACTCCTATGTTGGCTTCTTCTCTACAAGGCTTGGGGTCTACTACCTTCAACGTAAAACTACCCGGACTATATGGTTTGATGGGTGGATCGGGACCTATTTCAATTCCTAAATCTTCATCCAAGGATGGAAGATTAGGTAATGGTTTTGGTTGAGGCTCTGGTTCATCAAAACTAGGAACTTCCCTAGAACTAGGAGTAAAGTTATCACTACAAGTGTTCAAACCTATATCCTCTGGTGGTGCTTGGTCCAAGGGTTCTACCTCAATTGGGGTTCCTATAGTCTCTTCTACTTCTTCCGGGTAAGTCACGGGCGGTGTATGTGCCTCAAATGATGGTAGGACTTGTGGGGTACTTTGTGGGCTTGGATTATCCACCTCATCCTCCATTGTACCTAGATTACCTATATGTTTGTTTTGTACTATGATATTAGGTGCCATCCAACTAGGTATCTCAACATGAGTATATTCATCCCCCAACAAACTTCCTATTTGCTCCATCAAACTTGTTTTTGATTGATTTGTGATGTTGTTTGTTGGGTTGTCTACTCTATAATAATATTGGGCACAGTTTTCTATGGTATCCCACGCTTCTTCATCATTTAATTCCCTAGGGCCCCCATCGGCAAAATCATCGATGTGCATTTGGTCAAATTGGCTGACACGATAGTAAAAGGTTTCGGTTAGGGATGATAAAGAGAAACTATGATGAGGGAATTTTCGAAGTAAAATTTTAAAACGAGTCCATGCATCATATATGGGTTCATCTCGATATTGTTTGAAATTCGAGATGTCAACAGGGTAGAATGGCCTTTTTGGTTGGTGGTATGGTGGATTCGCGTACTCCATAATGGTGAACGGAATAGTCAATGGAAATTACGAACAAACACACAAAGAAAAAGATAGACTAAATAAGACCTAAAAAATAAAAAATAAAATCTTACTAGAAAGGAATCTAGCAAGTAGACCTAATAAAAAGAAATCCTAACCTAGACAATAACTATTCCCCGACAGCGGCGCCAAAAACTTGATGCGTGGGAATCGCACCTTGCTTTACCTCTCGAGGGATCTCGCGAGGCTTACAACCCCCACCAGGCAGTGTACCTGATCGTTGTAGTATAGTATAGTGACAAGTACCGGGGGATTGATCGTTCAGCTTAGGAATAGTGTCGCTAGGATTAGAAAGCCTAATTAAAAGTTCTAGAGATGAAAGATGATTATTTTTGTGTTTTTATATTTTTTTATAAAAGCAAATAAATCTCGGGTTTTGGAAGAGTGGGCGGAATTAGTTGCTATTCAACTAACCCAAAACTATTATATAATTAAATTAAACTAATAAAAATGAAATTAAACTAATATTAAACTAAGGTTGTGAGCAGTATTTGGAGAAATTGTGTTTACTTAGACTTCATTACTCCCTAGATATCTTTTACATGTCAATTACTTGTTACACTTGTATGGATGACGGATTGTATTCCTTAATACCATTCGTGGGGTGGCATACATAACTCCCCAACGCTATGAGCTCTTATCTCCTCCTACACCATGACCCATCACAACTATAGGGATTGTAAACAGTGGCTCATGCATTAAATACAACCAATAAAGACCTAGTACGCCTCGGTTCATGTTTCTTAAGACGTTCAAGCATGTTACCATTTGGAGATCTGCCAGTTTTCTTAAGCCTAACATATAATATCATTCATCAAAAACAAGAATAGACAAGTAATCAACACATAATCAACATCTAGGTTTCATTAGATCTAAGCAAACACAAAGGAAATCTAGCCTAGCATAGTAGAATTAAGATAAGAACAAAAGATAAACAACCAACACATAGACATATTGATTGAATTAAGAGTATACTTATCTCAATTACAATGCAAGGTCTCAAGGGTTTGGAACCCTTGAAAAACCTGTAAAAGAGGCACCAAAATCGTCTTTAGGGTTTCACCAAAACTTCTCTTTTTTATGAAAAAAAACTAGAAAACTATATATAAGAAAGACTGTCTGACGGCGTCAAGAGTTAAGTCTGACGCCGTCACCTCGCCGCCATATACTTCCTCGGACGCCCTAGATCCACTTGTGACGGCCTATGTGACGCCGTCACCACCTACGGTATTTTATTCTTTGCCACTTTGACGCCGTCACCTATCCATCTGACGCCGTCACCAGCTACGGTATTTTATTCTCCATGTCTGACGCCGTCAAGAAGGAAGTCTTGACGCCGTCACCTTGTATCTTCAGCATGGATTTTTGGTACTTTGTCGTTTTCTTCACTTTATGCTCCAAAAACGTCCAAAATAGCTTCTTTTCCAGAATTCACTTTCCAAACACCTAAAATCACAAAAGGAACGATTTAGGGCAATATTTGATCAAATAAATTCGGATTCGGGCTTAAATGACCCCCTAAAAACGGATCATTTTTCGCCTCATCAAGCATCAATTCCAAATACATGTCTCGTTCCATTCAAATTCGAGCCCCGATGAAACAATGAAAAAGCCGATTACCAAACACTCAAAGAACCGATTTTCTTAAACAAAAAAGAAAAAAGGTCTATAGCTAGAACTAATAATTACATGGGTACAAGGCAATCGAACTCTCGAACCCTCCAAAAACTTTTATGTACTCTATAAATTAACTTAAATTGACATCTTAAATGATCTTGTCTTTACTAAATAGGATAATAAGCCATTTAACAAGCCGTCTAAAGTAAGCTTATAAGAACACTCTAAATCACATTACAAGACATAATCTTCACTATTTTTACATGATTTATTATTTCCAATGTTTTGAAACTCAATTGAAAACAATGGCACATAAAAAATTTAGAACTTACATAAGTTGATGGTATGAACAATTTGGCGTAGTTAAATTATTCTTGCTTTAACTACATCAAATGTTAAATACCATTAACATAATACTAATCCCAATTCATATAAGTCATATAGTTCACTCTATATATATATGCACAAATTCTCTTCTTTACTCGATGTGGGACTTAAAACATAAAACAAGTATACACACTATAATACCAAACGAGAAGTTGTTCCAGAGACATAGCTCTTATACTACCATAACCAAATATTAGTTATGTTCTTTTTACGGATTGTTACAGACACATTATAACACCTTATTTTAATGTTCATCACTTTATACCTACATACTTTGTTTAATTTATGGTTTGTCATATTGTTCTAAAGACAAAATAACACCTTTTGTTTTACATTTGCCTACGATAGAGTTAAACATGTCATGATCATGACTAGAAAAAGCCATTGTGTACTATTTCTACGAAAATACATTTTGACCATCTGTAATGGATTGTTGAAGTTGTGGTCGGTGAGCCCTCCAAACGTGTCCCCCCAAATTGCGCAAGTCGAGTTGAACGTGTCCCTCATGGAAAAAATGAGGAACTTGGTCGCTTGATCGTCCGGTCCTCCTCTTTGTTTGTGTGTGAGTGTGTATTTTTATATAAACACTCGCAGTCATATTATTACTAAGACATGATCTTCAAAATTTTACATGACAAATTATTTTCAATACTTTTGAAACCCATTTGGAAACAATTGCACAAAAAAAGAAAATTAAGAGTTATACAAATCACTGGTTTAGAAAGATTTATCCGGTTATATTATTTTTGCTTTAACTAGATCAAACATTAGAAACCAATAACTTAATATTAATTCCAATCCATATGAGCTATAAAGAGACATGTACAGAGGCATGTATAACTCTTAATTGTATGATATGTTCTGTTTACAAATTGTTATAGAGACATGTATCATGTTAATGTTCATCATTTTATACTCACATGGTTATAATAGAAAAAAGAGTTAACTACATTTTTGGTCCTTGTGGTTGTATCAAATCTCACTTTTAATCTAATTTTCAAAACACGTGAGATTCCTGTCTAATAGTTTGAGTTTTGTTTCACTTTTGGTCCAATTTTCTAACGGAGTTAGTTTAGTCGTTAAGTCTAATTGTAAAGTGGCACCATTAGTCTTTTAACCTAACGGTCGTTTGCAACGCTCATCCTTTATACCAAAGATCGTTTGCAATGTTTGCACCATTAGTCCTTTCAGTTAGTTAGTCTTTTAAAAAAATCAAAAAATATTAGAAAAAATTCTAAAAAAATGATTTTTTTTTTTTATTATTTTTTTTTGAATTTTTTTTCCAGAAAAAATAATTTGAAAAAGAATTTTCAATTGAAAGAAAATATGTGTCCGTTAATGTAGAAAGTAACTATCAATACCGTCTTCCACGGGTTATGGGTCTCAATACTGTCTTTCATGGTGTATAGGTGAGGTTGAGAAGTAGATAACCTTACCCCTACCTAAGGTAGAGAGGATGCTTCCCGTTCTACCAAAGGTAGAAAAGGACCTCTGACCTTGCAAGGGGTGAGGATCGAACCCTTGACATCTGTCTCCAGAGGCAAACGTGTTAACACCCCGTAGACTTGTCAGACAAAAGGTCGGAAATCATGGTTAAAAAAAACATGTATCTCTACCACGCAACATTTTAAAAATATTTTAAACAAGTTTGCTATAAATATGAAATTAATTCTGATTTTTTTTCCTAAAGTTATTTTGTGTTTAATTATTTCCAACTTTTATTTCAGCGGTTTTTTTGTTAAAACCAAACCCTGAATCGAAAACTTTGATTTTTAAAAATTGCAGACTGTTTTGTTTCGATTTTCTCGGTTTTCTCATTAAACGGGTTCAGTTTCAGGTTTTTTTTCTTCAGTTTTTTCTTAAACATGTAAAAATACTCTTAGCAAAAAAATATACCAAAACTTCAGTCGTGCACTCGTGCACGAGAATCTAAAACTAGTTTTCAATATTTTAAAACCCAATTAAAAACAATTGCACATAAAAAAAAGAGTATATATACAAGTCACTGATTCCCATGATTTTTGGTAAGTTATATCATTTTTGATTTAACAAACCAAATGATAGAAACCAACAACAAATTACTAATCCCAATCTAAACGGGTTACAAAGACTACTCTATATAACTATGCATGAATTCTCTTCTTTTTTCCCATGTGGGACTTCAAACTTAAAGCAAGTTTACACACACGAGAAGTTGTTCTATTAAAAGTTTTAGCGACTCAATAATCAATTAATTATTAAATGTTGGTAAATACAATTTTATAACCACACATTAAGTTAATCATTAAAATGAAAGTACGAAAGATACAAAAATAAAAATGCAAATTTGTAACTATAATACGTGTAATGGTCACTCAGTGTGTTAACTTTAAATTTGTAACTACACATTTGGCATACTTGTCAGTTGTCACTGCACTCGGCTAGAAATTTTGAATCTTAGGCCGGGCACAGAAGGAACAACCGATCGACACATCCGATCGATTCCATTCGATCCTTACTTTTGTCCTTACTTTTGTGGGTATTCGGTCGAGGCAAGACAAAAGGGACAAACGATCGCCACAAGGATCGAGTTCTTTTTCTTTGCAAATGAAACCGTTGCCCACTTTATTACTTTTGAAGTGATAAAAAAAAAAAAAAAAAAAAAAAAAAAAAAAAAAAAAAAAAAAAATTACCGTTTGTTTTGGAAAAAAAAAAAAAATCTTTTATATTTCCTTATAAATACCCAACATTAACACACTCCAATTCTTCACACAACATAAACACAATCTCTATTCAAAATGTCTAAGAAAACACCACAACAAGCAAAAAGCCGAAAATCCCAATTACAACAAAACATCCCGAAAGTATCACCGGATTCGACATTCCGGTTAACCGGTATCTCACCAAAGGTCAATTTCCGACCCCGTTCTCTTGATTATGATTCTCAACAACCTCAACAACAACAAACATTCAATCCATTTGCTATGCATCCTAATATTAATCATCCATTTGTTCCCCCGTATCAAAACAACCAACAACCACAACAAACCCACTCCCGTCGAAGCCAACAATCTATGTATGGCTCCCCCGATTCCTGTTATCGTCCAACAATGAACTCATCATCGTCTTCCTATTCTAATTATCAAAATTATTCTCCGGTTAACCACATCAACCTTGATGCTTGTGATTTTATGGAAAATTTACAAAACAATCCGAGTTTTTTTGTTGGAACCGGTTCAGGTTATCCGAGTCAACAAATGTCACCGAGTTATCAAGGTTCGGCTCATGGATCGTTTCACGATTCGGTTCCAACTGATGATCTTCCTGAAGAGTTGTCGCCGGAAGTGATGTCACCGGTTAAACCTAAGAAACGAGCTACAAAGGGTAAGAAGGCGGCGGCTGAGAAAGAGGTTGAGGAAGACAACACGAAGGATTCTGCTCCATGGTCACGCAAAGAAGAGATCGCGTTGTGCATGGCTTGGTGTGATCGTCGGAGGATAGCATAGTTGGAACCAACCAAAATTCTAAGGGATTTGGAAGAAAGTGATTACATACTTTGAGAAATAGGCTGGTGAGGGTAGATCGTACAACTCAATTGTCAGCAAGTGGAAAAATAGGCTTCGTCCTAGAGTTGGTGCATTTTGTGCCATTTACGACAATTGTTTTACCAATTTTGAAAGTGGTGGGAATGATCTCACTGTTTATAAACGAGCATGTGAAGAATATCAAATAATGATGAAGCATGCCTTTCAATTGGATCATTGTTGGGAGATTTTGAGGGAGCATCCGATTTGGAAGAAAAATGAGATGCCGGTTTTTTTGAACCAAGATGCAGCTCGAAAAAAGCCAAGGACTTCTGAAACCGGCTCGGATAATGAAGAGTCTCAAAATGAGCGACTACTTGGTCGTGATGCCGCAAAGAAAGCTAAGGCTAAGAAGAAACCATCGGAGAAATCCAAATCTTCATATTTTGAAGGGGTAGCCGACAAATGTAAAAGCATTAAGTCAGTGGCATTGAGTAAGAAGCAGGAACTTGCAGATGGCTACTACGACTTGAAGAGAAAAGAGCTGGAGCAAAGGGATAAGGAGTTGGAGCTGCAGCAAAAGAAAGCGGAGCAAGAAGACAGAAGATTGGCAATGGAAGAACAAAAACTTTCACTTGATCGAGAAAGAAAATATCAAAAGGACCTCATCTTCTATCTCACACCAATCGACCCAGCTTTGCCCGCATTACAACGGCAAAAAATGCAAGAAATCAAAGACTCGATCAAGGAGCGACTTAACCTAGATTATTAGTTTTTAATAAGTGTTGTAATGTATTTTATTTTATTTGAATTATTATGTAACTTTTTAATTATTAATGAAATTTGAGTTTGTGTTAAAAATGTTATAAAAAAAAAAAAAAAAAAAAAAAAAAAAAAAAAAAAAAAACTGAACTAGGACGTCCTTACTGGGCACTGAATCGCCTGCAGGTCGCTGGAGAGAGAAAGCTGACGTGGCAGGGAAAAGTAAGAGGATTGAATCCCCTTACTGTGCCCAGCCTTATTATTCAAAATATAGTTCTATCTTGAAGATTTTAATTTCCATCTTGTATTAGGTTACATTATTTTCTGTTTTATTGACAACTTGCATAAATTTCGTTTTATGATGAGTTGCATAATATGAGGCACGTATACTCAAAAATTTATAACCATAATAAACGACACACGGTAAACTTAAATTAACATCTTAAATGATATTTTCTTTACTAAATAAGCTAATAGGTCATTTAATAAGCCATCTAAATAAGCTTACACAAACACTCGCAATCATATTACTAAGACATAATCTTCAATATTTTACATGACAAGTTATTTTCAGTCTTTTGAAATTAAATTAAAAACAATTGAACATAAAAAGTTAAGAGCTTGTACAAGTTATTGGTTTCAAACATTGAAGCTAGTTATATTATTTTTGCTTTAACTAGATCAAATGCTAAAACCAATAACATAATACTTGATCGCAATCTATAGGAGCAAAAAAGACCGCTCTATACAAATATGCACAAATTCTCTTCTTTATCCCATATGGGACTTCAAACTTAAAGCAATTTTTCACACTATAATATCATACAAGCAAGTTGTTTATAGAGACATGACTCTCTTGTTGTCGTAACCAATTAGTTATTTCTTTTTAGCAGGGCAGAGCCAAAATTTTCAGTTAAAGGAAGCGGTCATGCTTAATGCAAAAAGTCATAGTGATAAAGCATCCTTGTGTACTCTTCCATATTAGTTTTGGTCACATACATGCATATTTGAGTATAAATACAAGCTTAATATCACACACTTCATGCCATAACACTCATATCACAATTTTCTTGTGTTCTCCCTCTTGCTTGCCGTCGTACACACACTCACATCATTTCTTGATTTAATACTGGGAAGATTTTGATAATAGAAGTCTACATTTGGTGTTTTGGGTTATCACACTAGAGTTTTTACACAAGACTTGGGTTATTCTTGCACTAGATCCACTTTTCTAACAAAAGTTTTCAAGTCTTCTATTTCTAATTTAACTTGTACTTCCTTGTTAATTTAAACATGTACTTCCTCCGTCCCAAAAAAAGTTTCTACCTTACTATTTACGTTTTGTCCAAAAAAAAAAAAAAAAAAAAAAAAAAAAAAAAGGTGTCCACCTTAGTATTTACGTTTGTCCTAAAATAAGTGTCCACCTTACTATTTACGTTTGTCCCAAAATAAATGTCCCAAAATAAGTCTTCAAGCAACGCATCGGCCAGGCATTTGTATATTCATCATTACAATCAGTTAGAGATTTCAAATCTTATTATTTAAATATTGTTGTAAGTTGTAACTGCATATTTACATAATGTTAACTATGAAATTCAAGGATGCACAACTCCAAACATAACTCTTTATCTCATGAAAATCAATATTTATTCACGGAGCATTTAACGTAGATGTGGCAAAACGAGGGGGCGGGGACCACGGTTCAAACGAGCTCGGGCTTAAATGGACATGAGCTTAAACGGACACGGGTTAAACGGACTCATGTTATACGAATCGCTTTTGAAAAAACTCAAAACGACGAATTAAAATTTTCAAACGTAACACCTCATTTATATTTAAAAAGTTAAATATATTATGTCTATAAATTATTGTTTAAAAACAATTGTAATGTTCTTCAATTAAAAGAAAATATGTGTCCGCTAATGCTCATTTATAACTTTTAAATGAGTATGGTTAAATGTGCCCAAAATCTTTAACAAATTAGCCTATTTTTTTTTATTTTAGCACTAACTGACACCTCTAATTTTACGTGACTCTATTGAGAGTCATAAAAAGTGGTGCATCAGGTATTTTTTGTAATTCATATACTCTTATTAATGATTTTTAATTTCTATCTTTTATTAGGTTACATTATTATCTTTTTCATTTGTAAAGATTTCATTTCAGGATGGGTCATTGGGTTGCATAATATGAGGCACGAGTACTTAACTACTTTTACCCATAATAAACGACAAGGCAATTGGACTCTCAAAACTTCCAAAAACTTTTATGCACTCTCTAAATAAGCTAATAAACCATTTAATAAGCCATCTAAATAAGCTTATACAAACACTCTCAATAATATTACAAGACATAATACTCAACAGAAAACAATTGCACATAATACTAAATAAGCCATCTAACTAGTATTTTACATGATTTGTTATTTACAATATTTTAAAACTTAACCGAAAACAATTGCACATAAAAAAATTAAGAACTTATACAAGTTAATGACTTCAACAGGCTGAGATGGTTATATTATTTTTGCTTTAACCATATCAAACGTTAGAAACCAATCACATAATACCGTTCCTAATTCATATGGGCCGTATAGACCACGCTATATAACAATGCATAAATTCTCTTCTTCACTCCATGTGGGATTTAAAACATAAAGCAAGTTTCCACATTATCATACCAAACAAGAAGTTGTTCTTATGCTAGCATAACCAAATATTAGTTATGTTCTTTTTACAGATTGTTATAGATACTTTATACCTACACACTTTGTTTAGTTTATGTTTTGTCATATTGTTCTAGATACAAAATAACACCTTTTGTTTACATTTGCCCATGATAAATTTAGGGTGTGTTTGATTGCTACTTAATGGCATCACTCAGCACTGATTCTTAAATACTTAATCGGTCATGATGTTTGATAATTATAAAAGTTGCAACTGAATGACAATTCATGCGCTGAGCGATTTTACATTGAATGTACGCTAAATGATTAAGTGGTTGCCTATTTACCAAAATGCCTTCAAAAAGTCACATCTCCCTCCACGTGAATCTCCACTGCCATTTTTTTTTTCTTTTTTTTTTTTTTTTTTCTAATATTCAACTTAAAAGAACCATATTGTTTTTATCCTTTATATATTAAAATTTTAAAATAACATGTTACGTTATATATTAAAATAACTTTTGATTGGGCTATGTATTTACTTATATATATATATATATATATATATATATATATATATATATATATATATATATATATATATATATATATCTTGGTAGTAAAATGTTATCAAAATATTTAGTTATTAAAATATATGTATCATATTAAATTCTTTTTTTTCATATCTGTATACTATGAGTTTTATAAATGAACATTATTTATAAATCAACATATTTTGATTAGTATGTAATCATATAGAAGGTTAAAATGGTCATTTTCTTTTATTCAGAAAACACCTTCAGATATTTATCAAACAATTATTTTCATTCAGAACCATTTTCACTCAGCATCTTTGAATTATTCAGTATCTTTGATTCACTCAGCTCTAAACAATACAGTTTTTTCAAACAGCCCCTTAAACATGTCTGAATTATGACTAGAAACATGCCGTCGTGCACTCTTTCGGCTACATATAGAAAGAAAACACATTGCTTAGAACAACATAGTTATATTACCAAAATAATTTTTAACTGAAACAAGTTGACTATAACTATGAAATATTAATGCTAATTTTTTTTATTTTTTTTTTATTATTATTTTTTTTTTGCAAAATGGTGAATTATATTAATATCCAAAAAAACTAATTACATGATTCAACATTCACTGGTATGGACATCACCCATCCAGTTTTACATTGCTACATTCACTAATAGAACAAACTATCTATAACAGACCTCAAAACTATAACTATCCAATATTCAGACACCAAGCATTTCAATCCTCTGTCAACACAGAGATGTTATTTCCATAGACAATATGCACTATAAGGTAAACCATGCCAAATTGTCTCTTAATTCACCATATGTTGCATCTACCATCTAGCTACATTTCCACATCACAATTCCATCCAAACCATTCAACCTGCAACCACAATAGAATGGACAGAAATGTTGTGTGGCTTCACTAGGCACCATAACCCATCCATGGTGGGGCTCTTCCAAGCAACCTATATTTCCCTCTCAATGGAAGGCTTCAGTTACTTAGAAACACTCACCCACCATGATGCCAACCATTACCTCCTGTGGGAGTGCAAAGAATGGACCATGAAGTTTCATCTTTCACAACTCTCAATTCCATTCTTCTTGCACTCCCCTCCTAGGCCATTTACCCTTCACATTGGATAACCCTTCTTTATGGTACATCTATACTGAATTAGACCTCTCATTGTCCACACATATCTCATCAGTCTCCTCCCAAGGCCAGACTGATCAAAATATATGATTCCAAATAAGTACAGTCATACCAGTTAAGACTCCAAGATACAAAGAATTATACCAATGTAATTTTTTTCATTTATCCATCACATTCTATGCTATATAACGCATTCAATCTTTCACCATTTTAATCTTATTGTATTGTTTTATAGAATAGATTGTAACTTTGTACAAGATAAGTACTCAATTGATTTGACCGAATGAACATCGTGTAATCCAGTTAACTATGTAGTTTAGACATAAATCTAATACTCGATATGATATACTGAACTCGTAATTTAAATCGAAATTTGTTATTTTTAATTCTTTTGTGCTCACAAAAAGATTTATACGTTCCATTTTTTTTAACTGCAACTAATTATTTCTTAATATATGAATAACTAATCAAATCAAAACTTCAACTCACAACTATTTGGTTGGATAACATTCTCACACATGTGATACCATTAGGACACAAACCCTACTCTTCTTTAAATCTAACAACTACGGAGTATATCCAAAAAAATTACGAGCAATAATTATCACAAAATTATAATATAAAGTGAGAAAAGTTAATTATTTTACACAAATAAGAGTTTACTTAATCGTTTTTTAAACTTTATAGTTTAAAGGTTATTTATTAATTATAAAAAAAATTATGTTAGGGAGGATCGAACTTGGGTGGTTTCGGTGCGTTGTCACTTTAAACACAATCCCATAACCATTGCGGTAGAAAAGACTTATTTTTGGTCTCCCTCATATATTTTTTAAATAGTAAACTTTCACATCCAAAATTGACATTATTTATCTACAGTAATTCTCATTTGAAAAATGTTAATTATAAAATGTGAACAAACCACAAAAAATAATCTATATTGTTTTATGCCCTATTTTCGGTCACGTGCCTGACTCATTAGATCACTTTCTTGTCAAATGCTCTTCAATGTCGTTGGTTTGGAGAAAAGTATTTAGTTGATGGAGGCTTTCGTATCCGTCTAGCATGTCCGTGAACAAATCTTATATTGGGAGTTTCCTTTAGGAAAAAATGGTGTAGGTTCAAAGGCATTCTATAATGTTACTATTGTATGTGGCCTTATGGCATTTCTGGAAGTGCTACTTTTCATGCGAAATCGGATGATAAGGATGTTGCCTTTGTAATGTTGATAAGTTTGGTGCCATTCAAGACACATCAATACTTTAGTAAGACTAATAATTACTACGTAGTATAGTTCTTCGTATTTGTTTATTAGAGAAGTGATTCTCTCTTTTGAAGAATCAACTCCATAGACACGTCTTGTTCTACTTAAATTCAAGCTTTCAAAGAAGCAAAGTTTAATGCGAAAATCAATTATTGAATGCTAAAAGAACCGATTTCCTTATAAAACAAAAAGAAAAAAGATACAACAAATATTTGACATCTCAAAACTTCCAAACACTTTAATTTACTTTCTAAATAAACTTAAATTAACATCTTAAATGATCTTATCTTTACTAAATAAGCTACTAAACTATCTAAATAAACTTATACAAACACTTTCAATATTTACATGATAACTTATTTTCAATATTTTGAAACTCGATTGAAAATAATGGCACATAAAAAATTAAGAATTTATACAAGTTGACAGTTTCTACGTGAAAGCGAGTTACATTATTTTTTCTTTAACTCCCTCAAACGTTAGAAACCATCAACATAATACTAAATCCCAATTCATATGAGTTATATAGACCACTCTATATAACTATGCATAAGTTTTCTTCTTTAATTTATGTGGGACTTAAAACATAAAGCAAGTTTACACACTATATAATACAAAACAAGAAATTGTTTCTAGAGACAGAGCTCTTATGCTGCCATAACCAAATACAGTATTCGTTAAGTTCTTTTTACAAATTCTTATAGAGACATTACAACATCTTATGTTAATGTTCATCTCTTTCACCATTTTTAATCTTATTGTATTGTTTTGAAGAATAGATTGTAGCTTTGTATAAGATAAGTACTCCAATTGATTTGACCAAATGAACATTGTGTAACCCAGTTAACTATGTATAATAGATAAGTTTTCAAATGATGAAGCTCTTGTTTAAGTTCATAACTGATAAAAATGTGAACAAGACATAAAAGATGAATCTATCTATTTTACTAATCGATATTGTTTTATGCCCCGTCTTTGGTTATGTGGCTGAATCATTGGATCATATTCTTGTCAAATACTTTTTGGTGTCTTTGGTTGGGAGAAAAGTTTGTAGTTTGGTGGAGGCTTGCATATCCATCTAACATGTCGGTGAAAAATCTTTTGTCGGGTAAGTTTCCTTTAGGAAACAATGGTGTAGGTTCGAAGGCATTCTATAATGTTACTATTGTGTGTCACCTTATGGCATTTTTGGAAGTGGGGAAATTTTACTTTTCATGCGAATCGGATGATAAGAATGTTGCCCGTAATGTTGATATATATGTTTGCTGCCATTCAAGCATCAACTCCATAGACACGTCTTGTTCCACTCAAATTCAAGCTTTAAATGAAGAAAAGTTTAATGAAAAAACCAATTACCAAACGCTCAAAGAACCAATTTTCTTAAAAAAAATAAAAAAAATAAAAAAAAAATAAATAAAACAAAAAATGTATAGCGACTATAGAACTAATAACTTCATGGGTACAAAGCAATTGAGCTCTCAAAACTTCCAAAAACTTTTACATGCTCCCTAAATTAACTTAAATTAACATCTTAAATGATTTTGTCTCTACTAAATAAGCTAATAAGCCATTTAATAAACCATCTAAATAAGCTTATACAAACACTCTCATTCATATTATAATTTACAAGACATAGGGTATATTTGGGAGAGGGGCTTATGGGGCTTATAGGGGATTAGGCTTTTAAAATAAGTCTCGTTTGTCATGCGGGCTTATGAAATCATAAGCCTCTAAAAGGGGCTAAAAACTTTAGCCCCATTAAAGGGGCTAAAAACTTAAGTCCATGGCTTTTGAACAATAAATTACTTATTTACCCACAAAAATATTTAACTTATACAAAAACTCATTTAATTATGTCTTTTTTAGTAATTTTGCAATAATAAGCCTAAGATTAAGCCCATTTGCCAAACAAGTTTACAAAAATACAAATTTCAACTTCGGATTATAATAAAAGCCCCAGCCCCAGCCCATTTCGCCAAACATACCCATAATCTTCAGTATTTTATTACAAGATTTATTATTTTTAACATTTTGAAATTCAATTGAAAACAATGGCACATAAAAAATTAAGAATTTAAACAACTTAATGATATCTACGGTTTGGTGAGGTTACATTACTTTTGCTTTAACTACATCAAATGTTAGATATCATTAACATAATATTAATGTTATCAAATGTTAGATACCATTAACATAATATTAATCCCAGCCCATTTCGCCAAACATACCCATAATCTTCAGTATTTTATTACAAGATTTATTATTTTTAACATTTTGAAATTCAATTGAAAACAATGGCACATAAAAAATTAAGAATTTATACAAGTTGATGATATCTACGGTTTGGTGAGTTTACATTACTTTTGCTTTAACTACATCAAATGTTAGATACCATTAACATAATATTAATCCCAATCCACATGACTCATATAGACAGGTCTATATAAGTATGCGCAAGTTCTCTTCTTTACTCCATATGGGACTTAAAACATACAGCAAGTTTACACACTATAATACTAAACAAGAAGTTATTCTAGAGACATAGCTCTTATGCTACCGTAACCAAATATTATCGTTATAGACATAATCTTCAATACTTTACATGATAAAATATTTTCAATATTTTGAAACCCAAATGAAAACAATTGAAAAAAACCCAATTGAAAACAATTGCACAAAAAAAAATTAAGAATTTATACAAGTTATTGGTTATAGAATTCGTATGTGGTATATATTACTTTTGCTATAACCACATCAAATGTCATAAACCAATAACATTATAATTAGGGGTGAGCAAACAAAACCGAAAAAACCGAAACCGAACCGAAAACCGAAAAAACCGACCGAAACTAAAAACCGATGGTTCGGTTTTTAATTTTTCAAAAACCGAAATATACGGTTCGGTTTCGGTTTTTGTCCAAAAACCGAACCGAACCGAACCGATTTTATTATATAAAAATATATAATTAATATAATATAAATAAATAACTAAATAAATCAAATTTATAAGTTGATATTCATTTTGTGGATAAATATATAATATATTTATATTAACTTTTATATTTATATGTGTGGTTGTCGTGTCATGTGTTTACTTGATAATATAAATCAATAAATATATAACGATTATCATACTATTTATTTGTATTTTTATTTACATATATATATATATATATATATATATATATATATATATATATATATATATATATATTACGGAATAAACATTATTATGCTTACATTGACAAAAAATAAATAAATAAAAATAATAATAAATAAATACAAGTTTATTGGTATAAATTTGTCATGCCCAAATATAAACGGTTAGAAACCGAAAAACCGAACCGAAACCGACGAAAAACCGAAAAAACCGAACCGCCAAAAACCGAACGGTTTCGGTTTCGGGTTATATAAAAACTGAACATTTCGGTTCGGTTTCAGCCAAAAACCGACCCAAACCGAACCGTGCACACCCCTAATTATAATAATCCAAAAAACATATAAGCTAAAAAGACCACTCTATATAACTATGCATAAAATCTCTTCTTCTTCCCATGTGGGACTTAAGCTGAAAGCAAGTTTACACAATATAATACCAAACAAGAGGTTCTTCTAGAGTAGTTATATTCTTTATGTAGATTGTTACAGAGACATTATAGAAATTTATGTTAATGTTCATCACTTTATATCTACACACTTTGTTTAGTTTATGTTTTGTCATATTGCTGTAAAGACAAAATAACACCCTTTGTTTACATTTTACCTATGGTAAAGTTAAACATGTCATAATCATGACTAGAAACATGTAGTCGTGTACTATTTCGGCTACATATAGAAAGAACACACATTACTGAGAACTAACAAAATGTGTTATATTGAGAACACACATTAATTTATGACGCTTTTGTTGCAGTTTTCAGGAGATTGTACCTTTAAACGCTGGCAATATCATTGGTTCTGAAGATATGCGTCCAATTCCAATATGGTAAAACATCATTCGTAAAAACCTTAATAATATTCATCCCCTAAACACCAAATTCAAATGCTTCAGTGACCCTCCATCTCCATCGAGGTTTAAACCGTCCAACGACACTCCAGATATAGTAGATGAAGTAGTACTAGAAAGTGATACTGACAGTGAGGAGCAGCTATGCATATTCAATGATTCTGTAACAATAAATTCAGAAGTAAAAGTTGAAGAATCCGTTAATTCATTTAAAAATTCCAAATCTTTTGAAAATTTTCTTCCTTTAGAGTATTTGAATGTTGACAACAAAGTCAAACCGGAGGTCAACTGGCTTGAATTAACATCTTAAATGATCTTGTCTTTACTAAATAGGCTAATAAGCCATTTTAACAAGCCATCTAAAGTAAGCTTATACGAACACTCTCAATCACATTACAAGACATAATCTTCACTATTTTTACATGATTTATTATTTCCAATGTTTTGAAACTCAATTCAAAACAATGGCACATAAAAAAATTGGAACTTATATAAGTTGATGGTATGAGACTTTTCATGAAGTTAAATTATTTTTGCTTTAACTACATCAGACGTCACAAACCATAAAAATAATACTAATTCCAATGCACATAAGTCATATAAAGGGCTCTATATATATATGCACAAATTCTCTTCTTTACTCTATGTGGGACTTCAATCATAAAGCATGTTTACACACTATAATACCAGACAAGAAGTTGTTTCTAGAGACACATGCAGCTCTTATCATAAGATAAGCTTTTCAAATATTAGTTACGTTCTTTTTACACATTATTATAGAGACATTATAATTACACCTTATGTTAATGTTCACCACTTTATACCTACACACTTTGTTTACTTTATGTTTTGTCATATTGTTCTAGATACAAAGTAACACATTTTGTTTACATTTGCTTATGATAGAGTTAAACATGCCACAAACATGACTAGAAAATGTCGTTGTGGACTATCTCTACGAAAATACATTTTGACTAACCGTAATGCATGGATGGTCGAAGTTGTGATCCGTTAGCCCTCCAAATGTGTCCCCCCATTTCGCAGGTCTAGTTGAAAGCGTCCCTCATTGGAAAATCAAGAACTTGGTTGCTTGGTCGACCGAATCCTCGCTTTTGTTTGTGTGTGAGGTTTTTTTTTTTTTTTTTGTGTTAAGTGATGTATGCTTTTTTGTGGTAACCGCGACCACTTAATTACACTAGCATGATTATGAAAAATGTTGTACTGAGTTGACGCTGATGTGACACTAATAACCGCGGTCATATGCGATCACCAATACCACCGGCCTACAATGCTTGACTGCTTGTAATGGTCATTCAGTGTGTTAACTTTAAGTTCGTAGCTACACATGATACACTTGTCACTACACTCAGCTAGAAATTTTGAATCTTATTATTCAGAATATAGTTGTAAGTTGTAACTCCATATTTATAAAATGTTAACTACGAAGTCCAAGGATGCACAATTCTAAACTTTTAACTCTTTTATCTCTTGTAAATCAATTTTTGGACGAGGGCTTGTGTTATAATGGTACCCTATGTGTTAAAATGTTTCTTAATTAAATAGTTGCGGGTTCAAGTCGTGTTTAAGATATTTTTGAGATTGATTTGTTGGATATATATTTGAAATAGTTGGTTCACTTTAAAAAATCGATATTTATGGACCATTTTATATGGGAGCTAGGTGATTGCCTAGAAAATCTAATTTAGAGTGTATTGCCGTTTATACTTTTGTAGGGGTGAAAATAAGCACAAGTGATATAAGGATAGCAATCTACTCAAGATTAAATAAGTTTTCTTCTTGTGAACAAGCTCAACAAGCCATAACTGGTATGCACGGAAAATTGCTTTTGGGTAGATATGTTAGTGTTTACATGGCGAAGTCTGAACTACGGTTTGGCGAAAAACTTCATACCATATGTACAACTCGAATGAACCATGTAAAGAGTTTTACTCTTCTTCCGAGACCCGACACCTTGACGGGTCTTAGTGTTTAACTACATCAGACGGCTCATTTGACGGGTGGACAGAAGACACTTTGAATTTTCCACCAACTAACAAATACGAGCCAAATTCCGATAAATATTACGGCTCGGATCCTAAAGTTGGTAGACGTACTCCAGCATGGTATGCATCTTATTTATCCAATGGGCCCTAATAAACTAACACCATATTGAGCTCTTTATCTAAGTCATGCGAAACTATCATTAACTTTTATTGTATTTAATTCATGTGTGACTGAATACTTACGTTTGGCAAGGGATAAGACAACTAAGCTACCAGAGGACCGAGGATAGGCTCTCGGATCATAGACCTGTTTCTGCATCATATATGATACAAGTTGAAGTGATCCTTAAGAAAGCGTTCTAAGCTGTAACAACATTTTTGTAGAAAGTTCAGGGATGCACAACTCTAAACATAAGTCTTTATCTAAATCGCCGTGTACTTAACTACTTTTACCCATAATAAACGAAACCATTTTCTTTTTATCTACTGTAATAGTATATCAACCAACAACACCATGCTATATTGATTAAACCAAATGAACATTGTGTAATCCAGTTAACAATGTTTAAGAATATACTCGATAAAATGTGGACAAACCTTAAAAAATGCCAATAATACTTTAGTAAGACTAATAATTGCTTCCTATTACGAGTTTTCATATTGTTTCTTAAAGAAGTGATTGCTTCATTTCCAGCATCAACTTCATATACATGTCTCGTTCCATTCAAATACAAGCCCTGATGAAACAAAATTTAATGAAAAAGTCGATTACCAAACGCTCAAAGAACCGATTTTCTTAAACAAAAAAGAAAAAGGTTTATAGAACTAATAACTACATGGGTACAAGGCAACTGAACTCTCAAAACTTCCAAAATTTTTTATGTAGTCTCTAAATTAACTTCTTAAATGATCTTGTCTTTACTAAATAGGCTAATAAGCCATTTAACAAGCCATCTAAATAAGCTTATACAAACACTCTCAATCATATTACAAGACATAAATACATATTCTTAACTATTTTTACATGGTTTATTATTTCCAATGTTTGGCACATAAAAAAGTAAGAACTTATATAAGTTATTGATATCATCCAAATGATGAAGTTTAATTGTTTAACTACATCAAATGATAGATACCATTAACATAATAGTAATCCCAATTCATATAAGTCATATAGGCCACTCTATATAAGTATGCACAAGTTCTCTTCTTTACTCTATGTGGGACTTAAAACATAAAGCAAGTTTACACACCATAATACCAAACGAGAAGTTGTTCCAGAGACATAGCTCTTATACTACCATAACCAAATATTAGTAATGTTCTTTTTATGGATTGTTAGACACATTATAACACTTTATGTTAATGTTCATCACTTTATACCTACACTTATTTGTTTACATTTGCCTATGATAAAGTTAAACATGTCACGATCATGACTAGAAAATGTCATTGTGTACTATTCCTACGAAAATACATTTTGACGATCTGTAATGGATTGTTGAAGTTGTGGTCGATGAGCCCTCCAAACGCGTCCCCCCAAATTACGCAAGTCGAGTTGAACGTGTCTCTCATGGAAAAAATGAGGAACTTGGTCGCTTGATCGACCGGTCCTTCTCTTTGTTTGTATGTGAGTGTGTATTTTTATATAAACACTCGCAATCATATTATTGCTAAGACATAATCTTCAAAATTTTACATGACAAATTATTTTCAATACTTTTGAAACCCATTTGGAAACAATTGCACAAAAAAAAAAATAATAATAAATAAAATTAAGAGTTATACAAGTCACTGGTTTAGAAAGATTTATCCAGTTATATTATTTTTGCTTTAACTAGATCAAACATTAGAAACCAATAACTTACGGGGAAGTGATCCCTAACTACTGTAAACAGTAGGGAGTATAACTGCTATAAGTGCAAAAAAATGTCCCTGATCAAACACAAATGGACCCTGATAACATGCTACATGCGCATAAATGGTCCCTGATGAGCAAAAAAGTGCCCCATACTGCAGCGATGTTCTCTACTGTTTAGAGTAGGGATCATTTCCCCATAACTTAATATTAATTCCAATCCATATGAACTATAAAGAGACATGTATAGAGGCATGTATAACTATTAATTGTGTGATATGTTCTTTTTACAAATTGTTATAGAGACATGTATCATGTTAATGTTCATCATTTTATACTCACATGGTTATAATAGAAAAAACAAGAGAAACCTACTCTAACACCTTAGGGAAAGCGAAAGAATGCTACTGAGCCCAAGCTGATTTAATGTATGTTAATTTTTCTCTTTAGAGGCATGTTATGACATTTGTCACTTTAGGTACTAAATGGCAATGGGATAATTTTTAATTATTGGCAAGAATGTCAATTAATACTTTAAGCTTTTATGAATATGTTATTAGTTAAGTTTAAAATCAAAGTATTAGATTAGATTAGACATTTCTTATCACTTATGTCTAGATCAAGTTACCTCTATGAAAAAGTAAAGAAATTGCTTCGAAAGAGATATCAGGTAAGTTTTGCACTTCCATTGACCTTAATTTAGTAATAAATAAGAGATTAAAGTAAATTAAGATGATAAATAACCACTTGGTCTAGATCAAGTGGCCACAAGGGGTAACCTTGGGACATGTTGTTTCTCTTGGAGGTCTCGGGTTCAATGCTTGCCAATGAGGTTTTCCTTCTATGCGAAGCAGAAAAAATGAGTGGGGTTTATTCCACAAAGATGAAAGTTTAAGGATGCATGTTTGGATGTCACTATATGACTCGAAACACTAACTACTAACTAAACATTCAAAAAAAAAATAATAATAAAAGTAAAAAAATAAAATAAAAAATAAGATGATAAATGTCAAAGTGATCATTAGTGAAACGTTTTGAAAAAATAATAAATTTACTATAAGTTATAATATAATTTTTTCAAATATAATGATTTTGAAGTTTGTAAACTTTTGACTACATATAAATTAAGCCACTTTGAAATCAAACATCAAAAAATATATTCCAATAGAAATATAGAATACGCAATATCAAATGGCTCTAACGGGAGTCTAATCATAAAAAGTGGTGCATCAAGGCTTTTATTTTTTATTTTATTTTATTTTTTCTTTCTTTGTTTTTTCTCAATTCATAAAACACATTTACTCTTTTTGATAATTTTTTTACAGCTTACATTATTTTATTTTTTATTGACGATTTGCAATAAAGCAAATGAACGTCGTGTAATATAGTTAACTATTCATAAAAGCTAATAAGCCATCTAAATAAAGCTTATAAAAACACTTTCAATCCTATTATAAGAAATAATCTTCAGTCTTTCACATGATACAGTATTTTCAATATTTTGAAACTCCATTGAAAACAAGCACATAAAAAAATTAGGAACTCATACAAGTCGATGATTTCAAATGGCTTAAAGTGTTATGTTTTTACTTTAACACTATCAAGTATTAGAAACCAACAACATATAACTAATCCCAATTCGCATGAGTCATATAGACCACTCTATATAACTATGCAAAAATTCTCTTCTTTACTCCAGGTGGGACATAAAATCTATAGCAATTTTTACACACTATAATGCTATCATACAAGAAGTTGTTCAAGAGACATAGCTCATGCTACCATAAACAAATATTAGTTGTGTTCTTTTTGCAAATTGTTATAAAGACATTACAATTTATATCAACTTAGGTTAATAATGTTCATCACTTTATACCTACATACTTTTTAAGTTTATGTTTTGTCTTATTGTTCTGAAGACAAGCTAAAACCTTTTATTTACATTTGCTTATGATAGAGTTAAACATGAATCATGACTAGAAACATGTCATCGTGTACTATTTCGGCTACATATAGAAAGAACACACATTACTTAAAACTAACAAAGTTACATTATCAAAAATACACTTATCTCTACTACACAATATTCTGAAAATATTTGAAACAAGTTGGTATAAATATGAAACTAAGTCTCAATTTTTATTTTTCTAAAGTTGTTTTGTTTTTAATTATTTCCAACTTTGATTTCGTCATTTTGAAGTTAATACACGGATTATAAAACATAAACAAACCACAAAAGATGAATCTATCTATTTTACTAATTGATAATGTTTTATGCCCTATCTTTGGTTTTGTCCCTGAATCATGAGATCATTTTCTTGTCAAATGCCTATTGTATCGTTGGTTTGGAGAAAAAGTGTTTAGTTGGTTGAGGCTTTCCTATCCATCTAACATGTCCGTGAACAAATTTTATATTGGGTAAGTTTCCTTTAGGGAAAAATGGTGTATGTTTGAAGGCATTTCATAACGTTATCCTTGTCCGTCGTCTTATGGCGCTTTTGAAAGCGAAGAAATTCTACTTTTCATGCAAAATCGGATGATAAGGATGTTGCCCGTAATATTGATGTCTTCGTTGCCATTCAAGACACATCAATGCTTTAACCAATTGGGCTAGCTCAGTTGACCACCAAGGGTGACATTGGGGATGTTGTTATTACATACGAGAAGTCTCAGGTTCGAGTCTCTCCATTGGGGTTTTCCTTCAAGGTGGAATCTGTGGGGTTCTGCCCCATAAATGCGTCGATTCAAGGCTGGCAGGGAATATCTTATGGGTATGTACTGTGGAATCGAATCACTAATTATTATTCGAGATTGGCAAGGGCTACCTTCTGGGTAAGTACTGTAGAATCGAATAACTAACTTAGTATTATACAAACTCGCCGTTCAAAAAAAAAAAAGAAAAAAGAGAAAAAAGACACATCAATGCTTTGGATTGTCAACCGCAGTTCTACGAGACCGTATACGTGACAATTGGATTCTCAATCCTAGCCTATATATAATATCTTAGGAGGTTAGGCGATGTATGTGGTTCCGGTGTTTCATTGTTCTGTTCTCTACCTTAGAAACCTGGTTTGTTCTTGCTCCTCCCTGTTTCGGGCTGAGTTTTTGATATAGTTTGTCGTTAAAAAGACGATACTTTAGTAAGACTAGCAATCACTACCTATTATAAATTCTCATATTTGTTTTTTAAAAGAGGTGATTCTTTCATTTCAAGCATCAACTACGCCATCTTGTTCCACTCAAATTCAAGTTTCAATGAAGCAAAGTTTAATGTGAAAACCAATTATCAAACATTAAAAGAAACGATTTCCTTATATAAAAACAAATATGGCAAGTATAAAACTACTAATTTCATGAGTACAAAGCATTTGACCTCTCAAAACTTCCAAAAACTTTTATTTACTCTCTAAATAAACTTAAGTTAACATCTTAAATGATCTCATCTTTACTAAATAACGTAATAAGCCATCTAAATAAACTTATACAAACACTCAATATTTTACATGATAAATTATTTTCAATATTCTAAAACTCGATTGAAAATAATGGTACATAAAAAATTAAAAACTTATACTAGTCGATGGGTTTTGTAGATTTATGGAGTTAAATTATTTTTTATTTAACTCCATCAAACGTAGAAACCAACAACATAATACTAATCTCAATCTACATGAGCCGTATAGACCACTCTATATAAATATGCACAAATTCTCTTCTTTACTCCATGTGGGACTTAAAACTTAAAGCAATTTTGCACACTATAATACCATGTGGGCTATTGTTGAGGTAAAAGTTTGCTTTTACTTCGAACAAGTGAGATGAATCCTTCGGACTAGAACAGGTCCTACGGATTCAATGTGATCTTAGCTTATAGTGCGTTGCTTCGGATATCTGCAAAACAAATACGTCCGTTAGACTCGCCCCGGGAATGTATCCCAGGACCAACCTCCGGCGTGAGAGTAAGTATACGTTCTTAGTGAGAGAAAGTATAAATAAAACTAGAGAGTGGGGGAGAATTAGTTAACCTTAAATGAAGATTTCCTCTCTATTTATAGACTCTCTACATGGGGTGCCAGGCTGTTTCGTACTTAACCCCTAATGTTCGCTAGTTTAAACTCCATTATCGTATACTTTGGCGTACTTGCTTGTACTTTGGTCTAGGTACTTGTTGGCTCATCCGAAGGGTTTGTGATATCCGGAGGACTGAGCTCGTACGGACATTCGTAACCCATCGGATATTGGTCCGTGTTGTTTGAACACATTTGAGTACGTTTTATCTGACACGGATCCGGAGGGTTTATCATCGTACGGAAAGTATCCGGAGGGTACATACGTTAACATGTCCCCCCCAGTATCATAGTATTGGTTGTGCCAATAGTGTGATACTAAGTTTTTATTTTTTGCGATTTTCCGGAGGGTAAGTCATAGCTTTGTTTTTTTGTAAGTCACGCAAAATGCCAAAAGTAATTAAGGTGTTATTTAAGGTGCGCCGTCGTTTTTTACCGCGTCGTTTGGATTGGGACACGTATGCGTTTTCTGAGAGACACGGTGTGGATGGCTGACACGTTAGCCCTACGGGTGACGTGTCCCTTTCCCGCCTATTTTGACCGCCTATAAATAGTCCCATTTCTTTTATTTACAGCGCCATAATTTTATTTCACACACATACCTCTGACACATCTCTTCTCCTCCGTATTCCGAACGATCATTCGCATCGTCTTTGAGGTACGTCTCAGCCCGTTTAGTTTATTTTTTGTCGTTTGGCTATTCTCCTCTCCTTTTCGTTCGTTATGTCGGAATCCACAGCATCGTTTGAGTACGAAGATGCGTCTAATCCGGACGGTTCGCATGTGAAAAAAGATATGCATTTAAGAATGTCCGCCATGGATGAATCTGATGTGATCGCTGTGGTAGAAGCGTTCGGGATACCAGAGGATTTACATCCAAGGATACCTCCATCGGGTATGACGATGAACCAGCTTCCGGAGGATGCCATAGGCTTGTATGCGGAGTACTTTTTTGAGGGTGGTCTCGTCGTCCCTTTTTCCACCTTTCTTTTAGAGGTCATTAGATATTTCAAAGTTCACATTTCTCAGCTGGTTCCGTTGGGTATGCATCGGGCTACCCTATTTGAGGTGTATTGCCGTAGCATGCACATTCCTCCTACCTCTTCTTTATTCCGTGTCTTTTACAAGCTTAGCAAGCAGGGTGATTGGTTTTCCTTCGAGAAACGCATCCATAAGAATAGGAAAGTTTGTTTTGGGGAATTCCCTTCTTGTCTGAAGGGTTGGAAGTATAATTTTTTTCTGATCGATAGACGAGCTATTCCGTTTGCCATGCCATGGAGGCATTCGGATTCGGACGTATCGGATCCGTTTCCAAAGGCGAGCGAGTATGATGTTACTCATGCCGAAAGGCTTTCCGAGACGATCATTGAGCCTTGTCAAATTCTGCAAGCGTTCTTGTATGCTCTAGGTTTATCGGATCATTGGGAGTTTCCTGGGTATCGTCCGGCATTGAGGGATGAGCAGGGGAGGGGTATAGCCTTTATTATAACGCGTGTTTTTATATTGTGCACCTCTTTTCGTTTTTAACGTTGGGTTTTGTTTGTCCGCAGGTATAACCATGTCAAGTTATCTAAAGAAACCTCCGCTACGAAAGAATACAAAAATTGTTCAAGGTACCCCGTTTCCGGAAGGGCATACCCGTGAAGTGCATGTTACTCCTCCCTTGGCCTCCAATACTGAGGTACCGGAGAAGACGGAGGAGTTGAGGAATGTTGAAGTTGCTGATGACAAAGTGATAGCTGCCAAAGAGAGGAAGAAGGAGCAGGTTGAGAAGGCGGGTTTGAAGAAGCCTCCGTTGAAGAGAACCGGAGCAGGGAGTGTCTCTTCTCGCCTTCAGAAGAGAAGTAAAATTTCTGCTGGTGATACAGTTATTGACTTGGATACCGGAGAGTCCCTGGAGAGGCCGGAGCCTATCCGTTCATTACATCCGGATCAAATTTTGAAGGGTCAATCCAGAGGATCAGGTGCTGGTATGTTATGACTTACTTTTTTGCTTATATATTTTTAGTTGTCTTTCCTTCCGGCATTTTTATCGTCTGTTAATATAAACTTTGTTGTCAGGGGGTTCGGAGGCTGCCTCCCGACGTCCGGGGAAGGAAACTGCTGCTGAGGAGGATACAGAGGTTGATATAGAGGGGGATGGTGATGATGAAGATGTTTTTGTTCCTGCTTGGTCGGTGAGGAGGGGGCATCGCATGAATAATGCGAATGTATGTAGGGATATGATGATCAATTTGGCGACTCCTAGGGAGGAGAAGTATTTGGATGATCAGAGTGATGAGGAAGCTATCCGAAGGTCCTGGTTGATGCTGGGTAAATGTGCTACGGTTCAAGCGGATGTTATTTTCCGTTTTGAGTCCCTCTTGAAGGAGCATCAAAAATTGTCTGAGACCCACAAGATCTGTGATAAAACCTTGGATGACAACTGGAAGATGTTTCAGCAAATGTCCGGAGAGTTTCAGAAATTGAAGGATGAACACAAGGAGTGTGCCGAGGTGAATCCGGAGGGGTTGAGGAAGCTTCGTGCAGAGAATGCAAGTTTGGAGGGGAGGGTTGGTGATCTTGAGTTGGAAAAGAATGAGTGGAGAAGAGTGTCCGGTGAGCAGGCTGAGAAGATCAGGTCGTTGGAGGGGCAGTTGTCTGACGCCAACAATAAATTGAGCGAGGAAGAGAAGGCTTACAAAGAGCTTTATCAAGAGAAAGTGGACATTGCCGTAGCCGCTGGGAATGCCGGGGTGGAGAGGAACCGTATTGTCAATGAGTTTATCCCGGAAGCTATCCACCGCTTTCTCGGGAGTCATGAGTTCCGAACAGCCTTGGCAGAGCCCTTCAACTTGTTTTATCTTTCGGGGCTAATTGATGGGGCAGGTTTGTTTGAGGAGCCGGAGAAAGCGGCTAAATTGTTAGGAGAGGTTGAGGGAATGGATATGGAGGCCGGGGCCAAATATGGTCCGTTGTATGACAAGGCTTTGTCTCAGGATTATCCTTACTTTCAGAAGATCCGGGAAACCGTGTACCGGAAATTTGATGAACTGACCGCCTTGATTCCTGACCCTGCTCCGGCTGAAGAACCAACTGAGGGTCCGGAGGTCGAATCTCATACCGAGAATCCTTCCGATACCCAGAATGCCTCTGTCTTTGCTTGAAGTTGTTTGTGTTTGGAAGATGTATGTCGGAGTCCGGATACCTCCATTTTGACTATGGATTCAGGTATCCCGGATTCCTTGTGAAGCTTACCAATTGATGTAATAGAATAGGTTTGTTCAGTTTTTGTTATTCCGTTATTTCGGAATGTCTGATGTAACCGAATTTTGATCATATGAATATATCACTTTCTTTTTGTTATTTGTATCGTCTTTAAGCTACATGTATGCCTTGCGTAATTTATTACTCCGTTATTCCGAGGAGTATGTAATTTATGGAACTTACGGCTTTTATTTATATACTCGAGGGGTTTTGTTTCATCGGACCATATATGCCTTATGGCTCTTGGCCGTGGTTTATTCCTTATCTTTATTTGACGGGGTACCCTGTACCCTTTGGCGTTTGGCCTAGAATTATACCCACTTGGGGTTATTTTTGACGGGGTAACTTGTACCCTTCGGCTCTTGGTCTTAATAATACCCGCCTGGGGTTTTCTTTGACGGGGTAACCTGTACCCTTCGGCTCTTGGCCTTAATGATACCCGCTTGGGGTTTGCTTTGACGGGGTAACCTGTACCCTTCGGCTCTTGGCTTTAATAATACCCACCTGGGGTTTTCTTTGACGGGGTAACCTGTACCCTTCGGCTCTTGGCCTTAATAATACCCGCTTGGGGTTTGCTTTGACGGGGTAACCTGTACCCTTCGGCTCTTGGCCTTAATAATACCCACCTGGGGTTTTCTTTGACGGGGTAACCTGTACCCTTCGGCTCTTGGCCTTAATAATACCCGCTTGGGGTTCGCTTTGACGGGGTAACCTGTACCCTTCGGCTCTTGGCCTTAATAATACCCGCTTGGGGTTTGCTTTGACGGGGTAACCTGTACCCTTCGGCTCTTGGCCTTAATAATACCCACCTGGGGTTTTCTTTACTGGATAACTTGTGTCTTGTGGAAAATAATTCAATGTATGGTCAAAGTGCATCGGATTTTTCATTGATGTAAAAATGGCTCATGCCTTACAATAGATCCTGAAAAAATCAACGTACATAATAGGTTACATAAAACATTTCTTTAAGTTAATTGCATGCCAGGTCCGAGGTACTTCCACATCTTCCATGGTTTGGAGCTTGTATGTGCCGTGCTGATAAGCCTCCGTTATCCGATAGGGGCCTTCCCAATTAGGTCCCAATTTTCCTTGATCTTCCATCCTGCTGGCTTCATTTTTTTGGTACACGAAATCTCCCACTTTGAAGGCTTCGGGCCTAACCCTTCGGTTGTAATACTGCTCCACCTTCTTTTTGTACTTTGCCTCCCTTATAGCTGCCATTTCCCTCCGTTCTTCTAATAAGTTTAGATTTAGATTTATCTCATCGTCATTGTTTTCAACGTTTTCCATCATGGTCCGGAAGGTAGGCATACCGATCTCTGCCGGGATGACTGCCTCACTCCCATAAGTTAGACTGAAAGGGGTTTCTCCGTTGCTAGTTTTCAGAGTGGTTCGGAAAGCCCATAGTATGTTTGGCAATTCGTCTACCCATCCTGCTCTTTCTCTTCCTAGCCGGGACTTAAATCCCTTCATTAGGCTTTTGTTGGCTCTTTCGACCAATCCGTTGGCTTGAGGGTGAGCTACGGCCGTGTTGATTTGTGTGATATTTAACCTCTCGCACCAGCTTTTGAACGGATCTCCCACAAAGTTGCTTCCATTGTCTGTGACAATTATCTTGGGTAGTCCGAACCTGCAGACGATGTTGTCCCATACAAACTTTTTGACCTCTTTTCCGGTTGTCTTGACCAACGGTTTTGCTTCCATCCATTTTGTGAAATAGTCTACTGCCACAATAACATATTTAACTTTTCCTGGGGCTTCGGGCAAAGGCCCCAGAATGTCCATTGCCCATTGGAAGAAGGGCCATGGTGCCATGACGGAGGTTAATACCGTTTTTGGCAGCTTGGGGACCGGAGCATGTATTTGACAAGCATCGCATTTTCGGATGACTTCCCTAGCGTCCCGGTGCATGGTTGGCCAATAGTAGCCTTGCCGCATGAGTTTAGCTACGACCGTCCGGGGTCCGGAGTGCATGCCACAGGCTCCTTCATGCACCTCTCGGATTATGTAATTGGCTTGGAGAGGTCCGACACATCGTAGCATTGGTCCGAGATAAGATTTTTTGAATAGCACGTTGTCAATTAGTGTGTAGTGGCTTATTTTCATACGGAGGTTCCGAGCTTCATTTTGATCTTCCGGCCATATACCTTCGTTTAAACATCGGAATATGGGGGACATCCAATTTTCTTCCTCTTCTTCCACTATTGCGTTGACTGTTTCTTCTTCGGTGGACGGCTTCTCCAATACTTCTACCAGGACTTCTTTCGTCAAGTGGTTAAATGCAACGGATGCTAGCTTGCTAAGCACATCTGCTTTTTGGTTCTGAGTTCTTGGGATATTCTTTATTTTGAAGCGCTTGAAATAAGTGATGTATTCTTTGGCTTTCGCGAGGTATTTCGCCATGCTCTCCTTGTATGCAGTAAACTCTCCATTGATCTGGCTTGCCACTAAGTTAGAGTCCACTCGTACGTCCAATGCCTCTATATGCATCTCCTTTGCAATTCTCAATCCGGCCAGGAGTGCCTCGTATTCTGCTCCGTTATTGGTAGTTTCGAAATTTAAACGGAGAGCATATGTGTATTCTTCTTTTTCCGGACTGATTAACACTAATCCTGCTCCGGCACCTTTCCTGCTGGAGGCCCCATCAGTATATAGGATCCATTCTTCTGGTTGAGAAACGTTGCATATCTCTTTGCTTCTCCTCTTCGGATCCGAGGAGGCTGTTCCGATGGGTATTTCATTAATGAAGTCAGCAAGCACTTGTCCTTTGACAGCATTTCTGGGCATGTAGGTGATGTTGTAAGCCCCCAATTCTACTGTGTATTTGGCTAACCGTCCGGATGATTCTGCCCGGTTGAGCACTTGCTTAATGGGATGATCCGTTATGACCTTGATGGGGTGGGCTTCGAAATATCGCCGTAATCTTCTTGATAAGTGCAGGAGGGTTAGAGCCAACTTTTCGACTGGGGCATATCTCTTTTCGGCTTCGTGTAAGGTTCGACTTACATAATGAATTGGGATCTGTCGCCCTTCTCTTTCGACCATCAGTACTCCACTTATTGCCTCTGCTGCGGCTGACAGATACAGATACAAATCCTCTTTGGGTTTCGGAGTCGTTAAGCAGGGAAGCTCCAGAATCATTTTCTTCATATCTTGGAAGGCTTTTTCAGCTGCTTCCGTCCATTGATATTTTTCCTTGTTTTCCTTGGTGATGTTTTTTAAAGTTTCAAAGAAAGGGAGGGACCTTTCGGCCGATTTTGATAAGAAACGATTGAGTGCCGCGAGTTTGCCACTTAAGCTTTGCATTTCTGTGGAAAACTAGAAGGGGGGGGGGGGGTTGAATAGTTTTACGTCCTTTTAAAATTTATAAGTACAAGTTTGTTTTAAAAATCTTCGATTCTAGTTTATGTGAATTCAATACTTGCACTATATGATCAATTTGTATAATAACTAACTAACAAAACTAATATAGTAAAGATAAGTAAATAAGTAATGAGAAGAGTTAGAAAGATCAAACCACAACACAAAGATTTATAGTGGTTCGGCTACAAGGACACCTTCCTTGTTCCTACTCCACTCCCCGAGTCACCTACTCGAGAGTTTTCTTCACTATGTCAACAAACTCCCTTATGGCGGAGAAAACCGTACACACCAATATACACACCAATTTACACACCAATCTACACACCAATCTACACACCAATCTTCACACCAATCTTCACACCAAGCTTCTACACACCAATCTTCTACACACCTTCTTCTACACACCAATCTTCTACACACCTTCTTCTACACACCAATCTTCACAACTATCCTACTTCACTACTAATCAACTTCTATTATCTACACAACTTCTATATCTTCTAAACAAATAATAACAAGCACAACACAATATTCACAAATGAATATATATATACACTATACACAACAACTCTTCAACACTTCTTAAACTTGGTTGTAGAGAGTTCTTCTTTTGCACTTAGAATGAGAATGGATGATGAGGGATTGAATCACTTGAAACAAGGATTAATATACAAATGATCAAAGGGTTTTTGATGGGTTTAAGATGATTGTAGATCTGAAAATTTCGTGCAAAAGGTGAGGAAAAATTCCAGAATTAAGGTGGTATTTATAGGGGAAGAAATCTGACAGTTTCTGACAGGGGAGCCTGGCCGGTCCCCTTAAAGCATGGCCGGCCCCCTTAAAATTAAGGGGACCGCCCCTTATAATTAAGGGGGCCGCCCAACTGTAACGGCCAGAAAAACTGTCTTTTAGTGGGGAAAGTTTATTTGGTGAAAAACTAACTGATTTTGGTTAAATATTTGAAATCATATATTTAATATGATTAAAACATTTTTCCTTATTACCAAAAGTGTTTTTCAAAAATATATAATAAGATTATATAATTAAATAAACTTTATATTAGTTAATTAAATACCCCTTTGATCATGAGATGTATTAAGCACTTGTTTGTCCATACCTTAAGTGATTAAGTTGGATATAATGATATAGACTAGCTTAATACTTGTTTACGTAGTAATCAAACGATTGACGAGTTTACATTTTGTGATCGTCAAAATATAGAGATATCGAAAAATATAAATAACGTTTTCATACATTATTTATGTCAACAATCTCCCCCTTTTTGATGATTACAAAATTTAAACTCATTAGTCGAAAATTAGTCTATATACAAGTATTAGAGTGAGTTTATATCACTTCTCCCCCTTTTTGTTAGCATCAAAAAGGTTTTCCCAAGTTGATGGAAGCTCCCCCTTGAAGTATACTCCCCCTCATTTTGAGGCCAAAAGGAATTGGGATATGGAAATCTTGCAAAAATATTTAGTAGCAAGCAACATATATATGTATATAGCATGCAAAAATATAGACTAAACACAACCATATCATTAATCAAGGAAAATAATACATCAAGCATTACATCAACAAAAGGAACAAGTAATGCTACAACTAACAAAAGCCTTTAAAGGCTTACAATGATCATAGAAATAATAAACCAAGTCTCAAACATGAGAGTCCTCTTTAGAGCTTGCCATCCAAAAAGGTTTAACACAATTTTATTTGTGAAACACCAAGCATGTTTAATTGGGAGGAATGGATGGTGAACATGGAGATGGTGGTGGAGGAGGAGTGTTTGTTGATGGTGGTGGAGGGGTTGTGTTCATTGTTGGTGGTTGATGCAACATGTTTTCAATATGAGAAAACATGTATTGGATCTCATCTCTTAATCCGAACACAATTGTTCGGTTGTGAATGCAACAAAGGCAAGTGTCTCCATGAGCTTCAAGTAAGCTCCATGGGACGGGGTTATAGGTTGGTGGGTTGATAGGAGATGATGAGAAATGTGCATCAAGAGGTGTTAATGGTGATAATGAGAGAGTGAGTGCAAGGGTGGAGTGTTCATTGGTAGGTTGTGATGGTTGAACCATTGGTGGAGAGGATAAGTGGGTGTTTATGTAGTCATTAATGGATGAAGTGGATGGTATGGAGGAAGTAGAATGTCCATTTGTTGAGGGTGTTTTGGAGGGTGCATTTGGTGCACTAGGAGATGAACATTGAGGTTGTGGTGATGGGGTGGTGTTGTCTTCATTTGTAAGATCAATGAAGAGTTGTTTGGGTGGTATAATGACAAGTTTTTGTTTCTTGGCATTGTTTGAATGGGTGGTTCTTGGTGATGACATGATGATGGTTTATGAGTGATGAGGATGATGAATTATGAATTAAACATGCATGGAGATTATATAGTGGGAAAACATGTTTAGAAGTGGAATTATTTTGAAATTGTAATGTTATATTCCAAAATTAGTTTGGTTTTTAAGAGTAATGGTAGCTGGGACTAGCAAAAGGGATCACATGATGCAAAAGAAAACAGTGTAAAAACTGTTTCAGATGGCCGGTCCCCTTAAATGGTGGCCGGTCCCCTTAATTTTAAGGGGGCCGCCCTTTATGATTTAAGGGGGCCGCCCATCTGACGACCCAGAAACCAAAAATTTTCAAAAAATTTTTTGGAAAGATGTTATGTTCTGGTTTGAATGTGCAGCAAGCTCAATTTGGACATTTCACATTTGTCTTGGTTTATTAGAAAGCATACAAGTCATATAGTTATATAACCATTAACTAATCATGCAAACATATATATAGATCAAGAGCAACATGCATAAAAATATCAAGTTATCATCCTAAACACATATTCAAATGACAAGTATTTCCGAATAAACTTCGGACAAATAACACACAAGACATAAAAATAAAACATTGTTAAACAAACATAATCCGACCATATCATTTCTTTTTCTTCCCGAAGATCCCCTTCAAAGTCTTCCCAATAGATTTGAAGCCACCTCTAACTTCTTCGTGCAAGCTCTTTTGTCTTCTAAGCATCTCGGTAGTTCGTTCATGAAGCACTTCTTCAGTTTGATCACTTGGAGATGGAGTAGAATAGTTGGGATAG
Source organism: Artemisia argyi (assembly GCA_030686995.1). Taxonomy (NCBI): domain Eukaryota; kingdom Viridiplantae; phylum Streptophyta; class Magnoliopsida; order Asterales; family Asteraceae; genus Artemisia; species Artemisia argyi. Next base: position 10,651,799 of record CM060703.1, on the reverse strand, counting down.
TCTAGATCCTCTAAATTGTCAACGAACTCAGAAAACGAAGGGGTACTAACATCATCGATGTTTTCCTCCTCATCGTCATCATCTTGCCTAGAGGATGATCCATGAAAGCTATGACGACGAGGTTTACCCTTGTCACTTCGAGTTCGTCGAGCTTGTTTTAGAGCGAGAGTACGTAGAGTGGGGTAGATGGACTCATAAATACTATTGTCAAGATCGGGGTAGAACTCGATAACATGACGATAGATACGAGTAAGGAACATTCCATATGGAAGGTTGGCTTTGGGAGTTTTTCTAGCACACTCAATCCGTTTGATAAAGAAGTAGGCCAAATTGTACGGCTTTTCGACAGCTATACAATACAACATGTGAGCAAGGCTAGCCGGGAGATGGTCCCGGTGGCCTCCAGTACCAAACGCATTCTCACGAATGAGTTCTTCCCAACGCTTCATGTGTGGGCTTAATTCTTTGAGGAGAAGTTGGTATGGAGAAATTTGAACGTTTTTGGATTTTATTTTTCGACTTGTGGTGGCACGATCTATACCAAGGACTTGACGAATTTCGTCGGGATGAGGAATTTCGTCGAGATATGGACCGAAGGTTGGTCGATAGCGATTAAGAGATTCGAGGTCCCACTCGTTTGAGAAAACGGCTTGACCTCTAAATGGAATTTGGAGGATATGACCAAATTGTTCGAGAGTAAGGGTGATAAATTCATTTTGAATCATGAAAGAGATGGTGATGAAACCAAGATCATTGGTTTGGACGGTGACTTGGCTATAGAAATCCATAATGAAGCGAGGAATAATAGGTTCATTTATTTCATAAAGACAATTGAAGTTGATGCTTGAAAACAAGCGATTTATGTACTCGGATTGAGCAAAAGCAAGATCTACTACACGTCCCTCATGAATATTTCTATCTTCAATTTGACGATAGATAAGTCCAATGGAAGGAGATGTGGTAGGGAGTTGAGAAACTTTGGGAATGTAGTTTTTAGTGTGAGAAAGATCTTCGGTAGTTGCTTTGGGCATTTTCACCTAAACACATCAACAATTCAAAAAGACCAAAATAAATATAAAGAAAGATAAAAATATATGTTTATTGTCAAGGCTTATGTTGGAACGTAAACGTACTTCGTTACTAATCCTAAGAAGTAGATTACCATGTTCCTTAATATTGTTTTTAACTCGTTCTAGATATACTTTACGATGTTTAATTAGTAGTTATGGACAAATCCAAACGCCCCTTTAAACATCTTAATATATCATGAAATTTACTAGATTTACATTAGATTGTAAAACTAGCTGTTTCTTGCGAGTTTCTTATGCATGTGATTTGTTTTTGAAAAAGATGGTTTGTATTTTTACTTAAAAATGTCATTTTTAGTAATAAACCAAACGCTCCCTTAACTAGTGACTTATAACTCAAGTGCGTCAATATACATATGAATTATATATCTTGACGAGTTCGATAAACAATTTTAAGATTTATAATTATAACAAAGTTTTATAAAAATTATAATGACTATGTTTCGATATTATTTGGACATAATCCAAACACCCCTATATTGTGAACCAATATAATTTTTCTTAGTCGAAAAATGTAATTTCAAGTTTTACAAGTTACAAACGTACAATGTGATTAGTTTTAACACGTTTTCAAATCATTATTCAACAATGTGTTTACTAAAATTTTGAAAAGGAGTGTATGAAATTAAAAAAAAATTTCGACATGATAGTTCATAATAACTAGTTTCAAGTGTTGATAAATCATCCTAATCCTAAGGGAAGCATTTGGTTATGGAGTTTTAAGGCTTAATTCGAAAGAAATAATGAAATTTGACGAATTTTATAAAACATGCATAATCAAGAGTATGATCAAATAAGATGAAATTAGATGAAATGTGTTATGAAAAACTTACAATAAGTAATGGTGATTGTGTTAGATGAATTTGCCCTTTGCTAATTAACCCGAATTATGTGATTTGGAAGTGATTTGAGAGGTTTTTGGGTTTTGGTTTTCGTTACAGCAGAAGCAGTGGAAGGGGTATGTGAAAAAGTGGAGTGTTTGGCAAAAGGAAAAAGGAGAAAAACGGGCTTGATCAATCAGATGGCCGGTCCCCTTAAACATTAAGGGGGCCGCCCTTCATTTGGCTACCGGTCCCCTTAAACATTAAGGGGGCCGCCCTCCAAAAATCGATTTTTGTGATTTTGGTTTCTGGAAAGAGCAAAAAAAATATTTATTCATATGTATGTATTAGATTTATATTTAATCAAAAAATACGTTGGAGGGTATTCGCATGAAAGGAATTACTTGACACTTTTAATCAACAATTTGCCAATTAAATTTTCTTGATCATTTCGGATGAAATTTATCAAGTTGTCAAGTACACGAGAACGTTGTGGAAAGTTCATAAGTATATATATATATATATATATATATATATATATATATATATATATATATATATATATATATATATATATATATATATATATATATATATATATATATATGTATTTTATTAGTATGGGCTTATAAGACGAGAACATAGGAGGGAGACGTATGCAATGGAAGCCGGGAGTTTGTTTCATCCATAGATTTTTCGACTCATCTCACTTCATCAGCATGAGTGTTGATTGAACATTAAAGTTCAATAAGGCAAAAAGGGGAAAAGAGATGTTCGTAAACGAACAATCTCTAGTTCTAGAAAATCAACAAATGAATTTCCTAGGTTATAAGATCCTAAATATAGCTAAGTATATAAATATATATATATGTATATATGTATATTTAGATATAATATAGAAGAAGATAGAGATTAATAAGTCAAGTAAAATCACATACATATAACACACTAAACTAAGCATGCATTTCTAGACAAGGAACTTAAAAGGAAATGTGTACCTTTTGTCTTTAATGCGTTAATCTTCAAGGTCTTCAAGAAGTAAATCGGACAAGAGGTGACAATGAAAAGTTCCATGTTTGGATGGCGAATATTATTTACGTTGGTGCCCATTGTTTCATTTGTCCAAAGTTATTTGGTCCGAACATGTTTTGTATTTGACTTGGATGCATATAAGGTGGAAACACTCCCCACGGATTGAAGTTCCACATTTGTTGATTATAGTTAAAGTTTCGTCTATTATGGTTTGTTCTTGATTGAGGTGTTTTAGGTCTAGGATATGAATTATTTGGTTTCCTAGGTGGTGGAGTTTTAGATCTTGTTTTAGATTTAGATGATCCAACTTCGGTTTTTAAAGATGGTTTATAAAATGGTTTTATTTCTTCATTACTAGCTATAGGTATTATTTTATTTTTTATGAGTAAATGTTTGGGATTAAGTATTGAAGGTTTTGGTTCATTTTCAAATTTAACGTTTTTAGCTCCACTTGTTGAAGATTCAGTTGAGTTAAATCCTAGTCCGGTTTTATCTCCTGATATTCTCTGAATACTTATAATTTTACTAAGTGAGTTACTACTATTTTCAAATTTATCAAGTTTGCAAATTTCATCCTTAAGTATGTTGTTTTCACTTTTAAGCTCTTGACATGTTTTACATTCTTCAACAATTTCTTTTCCTTTTTCAAGTTGACGTATTTTAATTTTTAGTTCAAGCACTTCATTTTCTAGTTGGTTGTTTATGTATTTTAGTGATTTATTTTTAGCCATAACTAGTTGTCCTATTTTACATAATCTATTGTATTCACTATCTAAATCTTTTTCATCTAATGATAGATTTTCATCACTAAAGTATTCGGATTCGGAACGTACCTCACTTGATGATTTGGCCATGAGACACTTTTCATCCTTTGTTATTTCATTCTCATCTTCATCACTATCACTCCAAGCACCTCCAACGAATGCTCTTTGATTTTGATCTCTTGTCATCATTGGACATTTTCCAATGAGGTGATTCGGATCACCACACTTGAAACACTTTCTCTCATTCTTGCTATACTTGTCATCATTATTCTTTTGAGATGTTCTTCTTTCATCGTGTGGTTGTCTAACAAATCTTCCTCGCCTTTTGAAGAATTTCTTGAAGTCTCTTACGGCCATGGCATATTCTTCGTCATCGCTTTCGGAAGATGAGCTATCTTCGTTGTTGGATTCCTTTCTAGCTTTCAAGGCGATTGACTTGCTTTGCTCACGTTTTCCTTTAACCATTTCAGAGTCCTTCTTTATAATTGCTTCGTAGACTTTCAGATTTCCAATTAATTCATCAAGTTGTAGTGTTGACAAATTCTTTGATTCTTCAATAGCCGTCACTTTAGCTCGCCATTTTGGGTGAAGAGCTCTAAGAAATTTCCTAACAAAATTCTTACTAGAGAAATTCTCATCAAGTGCTTTTAAACTTGTGATGATAGTGTTAAATCTAGCAAAAGCATTATCAATTGATTCCTCTTCCGGAATCGTGAATTGCTCATATTGTTGAACAAGTAGATCTATTTTGTTATCTTTGACTTGATTATTACCTTGGTGAGTTATTAATAAAGAGTTCCAAATTTCTTTTGCGGTTTCACACATAAAGATCCTTTCGTACTCTTTACGTGGTAGCGCATTATAAATAACCATTTTTGCTTCATTATTTTTAGCAAGTTTTCTTTTTAAATCATCATTTTGTTTTTCAAAAGGTACGATTTCATCTTTCTTAGTTTCAGGGTTATTTTGAATAGGTAAAAAAATCACCATTGGTAATAACATGCCAAAGATCTAGATCTTTTGATTTCACATAAGTTTCGAATCGATTTTTCCAATATAAAAATCCATCACTTTCAAATAGTGGTGGTCTTTGCATAGATTGCCCTTCTAAATATTTTTCAGATTCCATAGATCGTTACAAGTTTTAAAATACAATATATTTTAAAAATCTTGCTAGATGTGGCTCCTGATACCAATTGTGGAAAACTAGAAGGGGGGGGGGGGGTTGAATAGTTTTACGTCCTTTTAAAATTTATAAGTACAAGTTTGTTTTAAAAATCTTCGATTCTAGTTTATGTGAATTCAATACTTGCACTATATGATCAATTTGTATAATAACTAACTAACAAAACTAATATAGTAAAGATAAGTAAATAAGTAATGAGAAGAGTTAGAAAGATCAAACCACAACACAAAGATTTATAGTGGTTCGGCTACAAGGACACCTTCCTTGTTCCTACTCCACTCCCCGAGTCACCTACTCGAGAGTTTTCTTCACTATGTCAACAAACTCCCTTATGGCGGAGAAAACCGTACACACCAATATACACACCAATTTACACACCAATCTACACACCAATCTACACACCAATCTTCACACCAATCTTCACACCAAGCTTCTACACACCAATCTTCTACACACCTTCTTCTACACACCAATCTTCTACACACCTTCTTCTACACACCAATCTTCACAACTATCCTACTTCACTACTAATCAACTTCTATTATCTACACAACTTCTATATCTTCTAAACAAATAATAACAAGCACAACACAATATTCACAAATGAATATATATATACACTATACACAACAACTCTTCAACACTTCTTAAACTTGGTTGTAGAGAGTTCTTCTTTTGCACTTAGAATGAGAATGGATGATGAGGGATTGAATCACTTGAAACAAGGATTAATATACAAATGATCAAAGGGTTTTTGATGGGTTTAAGATGATTGTAGATCTGAAAATTTCGTGCAAAAGGTGAGGAAAAATTCCAGAATTAAGGTGGTATTTATAGGGGAAGAAATCTGACAGTTTCTGACAGGGGAGCCTGGCCGGTCCCCTTAAAGCATGGCCGGCCCCCTTAAAATTAAGGGGACCGCCCCTTATAATTAAGGGGGCCGCCCAACTGTAACGGCCAGAAAAACTGTCTTTTAGTGGGGAAAGTTTATTTGGTGAAAAACTAACTGATTTTGGTTAAATATTTGAAATCATATATTTAATATGATTAAAACATTTTTCCTTATTACCAAAAGTGTTTTTCAAAAATATATAATAAGATTATATAATTAAATAAACTTTATATTAGTTAATTAAATACCCCTTTGATCATGAGATGTATTAAGCACTTGTTTGTCCATACCTTAAGTGATTAAGTTGGATATAATGATATAGACTAGCTTAATACTTGTTTACGTAGTAATCAAACGATTGACGAGTTTACATTTTGTGATCGTCAAAATATAGAGATATCGAAAAATATAAATAACGTTTTCATACATTATTTATGTCAACAATTTCCTTTAGTGATTTTGGTGATTGCATATCGGCGATTGCTCTGGCTTTCCTGGGGTTGGCCCTAATCCCCTCGGACGTTATCATATATCCGAGGAACTTTCCTTCTTCCACTCCGAAAGAACATTTTTTAGGGTTTAGCTTCATGTTTATTTTCCGGAGATTGTCGAACGTTTCAGCGATATCGGCCAATAGCTCTCTTTCCGTTTGGCTCTTTATCACCATATCGTCTACGTACACTTCCAAGTTCCAGCCTATTTGCTTCCGGAAGGCGGAGTCTACCAATTTCTGATAGGTTGCCCCGGCATTCTTTAAACCAAACGGCATTTTCACATAACAGTATGTTCCCCGATCTGTATAGAAGGCCGTCTTCTCTTCATCTTCCTTTGCCATTTGTACTTGATGATATCCTTTGTAAGCGTCCAAGAAACATTTGTATCGGAATCCTATTACCGACTCGATCTTCCAGTCTATTTCGGGCAACGGATAGTAGTCCTTGCGGCACGATGAGTTCAGGTTCTTGAAATCAATGCACATTCTCCAGGTACCGTCCGGCTTCTTTACTAGTACTGGATTAGAGATCCAGGTCGGATATCGCACAGGTCTGATTATTCCGGCCTTTAGCCATTCTTCTACGTCTTGATTTATGGCCTGGTTCTTTTCTTCCGAGAAGAATCTTTTTTTCTGAGCTACCGGTTTATCCTGGACGTTTACGTTGAGTTTATGTTCAGCTGCCCATCGGGGAACGCCAGTCATATCCGAGGGTTCCCATGCAAAAATGTCTTGGTTATTTTTGAGTAAAGTTATTAACTGTCTTCGCCCTTCTCTTGAGAAATTCCTTCCTATTGTCACTAGTTGTTCCGGATAAGCCGGATGGACCAGCACATCTTCGGTTCCAGCAGTTTCTTCAATGGGTGTTTCCGAGGAAATCTCTGTTTGAGTTTCCTTTTCCATTAAGAATTTTTCTTCGAGCTTTCTGCACTCTGAGATGATGACCGATCGGGTTACTAGAGTGGCGATGCCTCTCGGCGTCGGGAATTTCATCATGGAGTGTATAGTTGACGGGATAGCTCTTAGCTTTTTGATTCCGGATCGACCAAGTATCAAATTATACGGAGAGGGAGATCTAACTACCGCGAACTTCATGATAGTTCGGCGGTACAGCCCTTCACTTCCGAAGCATACTTCTAGTTCAATTTTCCCCAACGGATTTATGCTTTCTCCTGAGAATCCCACTAGCGGTGTGTTTGTCTTAGATAGACGTGACCGGATGGAAGGGTCCAGATTTAGGAAACAGTGTTCATACATTACTTCTACCGATGCACCTTGGTCGACATATACTCTCCGTACAGTATATCCCTCGATCTCTGCTTCCACTATAAGTGGCTCATCGGAAGCGTCCCCCGGAAGGATCGGAGGAAAGCTTATGGGGGCTCTCATCCACTCTTCTTCCTGATCTATTGTCTTTCGTGTAACACCCCCAAAATCGGGTCCAGCGGAAGCATACATGTTACTGGGGTGCTACTCAATCGGTATGATAACGCAAGTACAAAGAACGGTTTTTATCTCAACCATTTAGAATAACTTTCATTATCAAAAATATTCAAATTTACATCGTTTCAAAAATAGTGCGGAAATACAGGCCCATAAAGAGTTTAAGCGGTCCCAAATATGTGTCAGAGTTGTCTATAACCATGTCATGCCATGCCAAAGCCTTCAATAGATAGTTATCGCCTTAACCTGAAAATACATGCTAAAAAGTGTCAACACAAGGTTGGTGAGTTCATAGGTTTATAATAAAACAGTAGTATTGTGAGTTCAATAGCGAGTTTTGTGACCATTGTGTAGCTCACAATGTCATGAAAATAGTGTTTACCTTACAGTAAAATTAGAGTTGTGGACCATGAGTAGAGTGTGTGATCATTACAACGAATATAATGTCACGTAGTAAATAGTCTATTACGCTAGCACTAAGTTCATGCAACCGAAGCTATAACAGTGTGTATGCTCAAAGAGCATGTAATCAAATATAGGGGCCCGGCAAGTGTTTATCCCAGACACTTGTGTTTCGACATGGTATACGTTCGCGTTTGCCTATCCGGTCAAACCGAACGGGGGAGTTACCCCCAATAGATCTATTTATAACATTCGCGCTTCCCAGCAGGAATTAACGGTTCATGAGGTGGGCATAATTGGGACATAACAGGGCTTAGGCTAATCCACGTAATAGTATAAATAACAGTTTTTGGTCCATAAAATAGTTTTGCATGTTTCTCACCCCAAATTGTAAAACCAGTATAAATAGAGTGGGGCTATAAACTCTCATATTTGATTCAAACACTTGTGTCCGTGAGAAAATAATCAAGTATGCAACCAATTTACACATAGATGCATTTGAATAATCAATCAAATATTCAGTAAAACAGTAGTGTTTAAGTAAACAATTGCGCATTCAAATAAAACAAGCATTGAGTTTAGTTAAAAACGAGCATGTATTCTCCCCCAAAACAGTTGTAAAAACAAGTAAAAGTAGGGGGTATGAACTCACCTTAGTAGAGTGTGTAGTAATTGTAGTAAATCAGAGAAAGTGTGGCACCAACACGCGACCTAAATTAGTAAGGCATGATTTAGTTCATAGTTTAAGTTCAAGACTCAACGAAATTTACTTAGCTCAAAAGTTTTTAAGTGTTGCGTTACTGTTGCTTGTGTGGTAGCATTTAAGTTTGAAAATAGTTTTCTAAATGTTTGAGTGTATTGGCTCTTGGAAGTGTGTAAGTTTACAACAAATAAGATATCGAGTATGAGTAGTCTTTGGTTTGAAAATAACCAAAGACAAGATGTGGAAAAATAGTAACTATTATGTGTTGGATGTTGGCGGATCGAATAAACCTTTTGGTTAAAAGAATTTATAATGTTATGTGTATAAAATGTCTAAAAGGTTAAGTATCACTTTATGTTCTCATTTGCAAAAAGTGATTAAACTTTGCCATTGTAGTTTATAAAAAAAAGAACATAAGTTTATATATATATATATATATATATATATATTTTTTTTTTTCTTTGGGAAAAACAATGGGTGTGACCCGTGTATATAGGTTAGGTTGCGTGTGATTATTTAGTGTTATAAAAATATATGTTTAGGTAAAAAGCATTTTATTATCTCATAAAACTTTAGTAAGTTTTTATATAATTATTTCGAGTGTATATTATGTTGTAGGGTACGTCTTACGGTTTGATATAAGACGTGGCGCGAAAAGCATTGTCAGTAAGACGTTTTCAAGCGTGAGTTGCGGATACTCGAGTACGACATAGCCGGTGTACGAAAAAGTAATAAAAACTAGTATTACGTTTATATAAAAAAAAAATGAATGGCTGCTTATATTATGGATTTATGGAGTGGGCTGTGAGCTAGTAACAAATGAATTGAGTATTATGATTTCATATGGGCTTCACCCACAAGAAGAAATTTAATCAAGCCAAAATTGGAGCGAGTGAGTTTTGGAAAGTTTCAAACAACAGAATGGGCTTTGGCCCAAGGAGATTACCCAAAGCAAATCAACAGCAGACCTGCTGTTCAATAATACTGCACACGAAGTTACAAAAATTCGACCTCCACAAACAAGTTTAGACCATTACAAGCTTTGACCATTAGTTTTGCCGCTCCTCGACTTGACAAGAAAGCGGCCAAGATCCGTTAACTAGAATGAGTGTTTAGTAAACTATTTTGACACAAGTTTAGAAGATACAAAACAACACAAACAAGTGAGGGAAAACCATTTCTTTCGGCTTAACTGAAACAACTCCAATCCATTTCTAACAACTCTACAACATAACCAAGACCTCAAGAATTTAACTACGCATTGCCACAAAACCAAGGCGGGTACGACTTGCCAATACGAGCCATAGTAAATTTTAGGTTTCGACTTGTTTTAAATTGCTACCACACGAAGTTTAAACACAAAGTTTTATCATCAACATTTCTTAACAGGCTCATCGCTATTATTTACCTGCTAACAACTTTATCAATTTGCCAACATGAGTTTAGAGCCGATTCATGTTTTCAACAAAACTAACTTGTCATTTACCAAAACCCACTTATCAGTTTAACAAAAACAAAGATTCGAGTTCCACGCATACCATTTTAAGTTTTCGAAAATCGATATCAATAGACAAATAGAGACTGAATATCAACAACAAATAAAAACTGAATATCTAGATAAGTTCGAATGAAATAAATCAATAAGGATTTTAGAACCTTACAACAATAGAGTCGGTTACAAAGAGACCAAGAAGGACACGAACAAAAGCTCCAAATCCGATTCGACAAGCAATTCCACACACCCCCTTAGCTTCTGACCTCGTTCCCCCTTAGAGTCGATTACAATATTTATGTTTGCTTTGATGATTTGTTTGAGTATGTGGAACCTTGTGAATCTGATTGGATTATAAGGATGGAATTAGAGTAGGGTTGATTCCCCTCTTCACGTTAACAGTTGATTTGAAGCCAAAAAAGGGAAGTCGTCCCCCCCCCCCCCCCCCCCCCCGACACCTCGCTCTGTCTCGCTGACACCCAAAAAGACAAGGGCCTGATGTTGTGTGACCACCTCGTGGTTAACCTGGGATGAAAAAGAGGAGGTGGGGGTTTTCTTGAAGCGTAACAGCAGGAGCAGGTACTTGGTTTTTCTTGGCAGTATTGATGGAGGAGATGGAGTTGGGGAGATGAGTACTAAAAACAAAAGTGAGAATAAGAGAGAGGGTGTCGGTTTGTGTATATCATCACAAGGACGATTTGTAATTTACTCTTTTAATTATTATTATCATTTTTTTTTTTTTTTTTTTTTTAAAGAGTAGTTTAGATGAAGGTATGTAAAATAAAAAGTGAGTGTTCTTTAAACAAAATGGGCAAGTGTGAAACACTTTTGGTTTTTGTAAGACTCGCGGGGATTTAAGTGTACCCCGTGTTTCCTTGAGCTCTGATATAATTTGCATTTTTTTTTGAGGTTAGCGTGAGTGTTAAAACATTATTAACGAGGTCGTTTATAATCGTAATAAAATTTATTATTTATGGATAACCTGTATTGAGTTCATGCCTTTACTAGGATTTGTGTCGGTACGCGCGCGGTGTTTGGTGCGAGATACCCTCTCGTTAATATGCAGTAATAGTCAGGAAATGCAATAAATCACATACTTCTAATAAAATAGTCAGTGAGGTGTGTTACCGTAAGCTACAGTGTGTGGGTTTGCATCCCAAAATAGTTTTGTAAGCTCATGTATGCTTAGATAAATAGTTAGGTAATAATAAATTGACATTTATTATTTAAAATTAGTTCGGAAAATTTCGGTTTGTTACAGTCACACCTCCTTAAACGGAATCGCGTCCTCGCGATTCAATTCAAGTTACCCATTTAGGTCAAAGAGAGATAAGTACATACGCACAAGAATTTATCTTCACGTTCCCCACGTGAATTCAGGACCTTTATATGAGTTTCTACGAACTTTGTCAATAGGAATAGGTTTTGGTTCTTTGTTGAAAATTTGTAGTTAGGTAAACTGATGCGACTTCAAAAAGACTCATAATTTTAGTAAAACAGTGTTTAGACATGGTGTGGGTAAAACCATGTCTCGAAAGTTAACATTTAGTCACCCCATTAATATACAAAAGTCTCAATAAAGTTTGACGAGAGAATTTTGGCACATCAAAATGGGTATCTTGGGAAAAATACCATTACGAGTTTTGTGATTTCTATAAACGCATTTCAAAAAGGAAGTCCTTAAAAAGCAAAGATGTCAAAGAAAAATGTGTGGTCAGGTATGTTTGTTTCAATAAATTTCAGGTGCTTATTGATGGAGTCTTTTTGTCAAGCCTGAGTGAGGTTCAATGTTTAATATCAATCGAATTTCATAAACATAAGTATTCAATTTGCCTTAACAGTACCAAGAGGTAGTAACATAAAGTGCTTTTCAATTGGGCAAATGGTTCATATGGTGATTGCAAAATAGTTTATAGAACGGGTTGTACAATAGTTTATAGAGTAATAGGAAAACAATTTATCACTTGTAAGATTGTAGCAAAATTGTGGTTTAGTAGCAAAGCAGTTCATAGAGGAGTAAAATAGTTTGTAAAGTGTAGTAGACTTGTAGGATAATTGTGATATTGTTTACAAAATGCTAGAGAAACTGTTTGTTGTTTTATAAAATGGTAGTAAGGTAATGATTCGGTTTATTACATCATGATAAAATAGTTGTAAAGATGATTCGTAAAATAGTTTATAGGACAGTAGGAAAATAATTTATTGGTTATAGAATAGTGGCAGGGTCAAAATCCTGATTTCATGAAATAGCAGTAAAACATCTTGTAGGATGACAGCAAAATGGTCTTTAGAATAACCAAAAACAGTTTGTATGAAAATAGTGATGCAACTTATTATCTTATAAGGGAGTAGCAAGGTAAAAAAAAAACAGAAAATTCCGAGGGATAAGTGAAGGACTAGGTGTTCCAAAGATAGTAGTTTGAGTTACTACGTAAAGTTTTTAAGAGTTCTGTTGGGTATAGGATCTCTGCTAAATGTGGAGTTTGGCAAGTTTAGAGTTTGGCTCTAAAGGAGGGTGTTGATTGCTACCAGCAATCAGTTGGTTGTCTCAGTAGTGTACTTAGTACTTAAGAAGGAAGGTACAACATCGATTGAGTGTAGGGTTTGAGGTGGAGGTGACTGTAACATACCCAGATTGTGATAAAAGAGTATTCCCGTTAAGAGAAAAAGTATTGTGATGAAAAAGTATTGTGATGCCAGTGTGTTGTGTGTGGATGTGAATGCTCATGTTATACAATGATTATGTGCACACACAAAAATTTTTGTACTTATCAAAAATCAAATATGAATCAATCTGAACATAACTCTACTATAACTACTCTTAGTATTGCAAAATTCACCTATGAGTCGGACATAGGTGATCAGGCTATGTCCCACTGTCCCTGGTCGAATATAGGTGATCAGTCCATATTCCACCGAGGTTCAATGAATTTTGAAATACTCAGCCTAGTTATACTAGTAATATGTCCTTTACTTTAAAAGAAAAGTTTTACAATAAGTAAGGCAGCAGGCTTGGCAGGCAGGCATGTGGCGGTCATAGGGTCAAGCTTTTGTAAGGGTAGTTATAGTCTAGGTTTTAAAAACACCCAGTTCTCTATAACCAAGGCTCTGATACCAATCTGTAACACCCCCAAAATCGGGTCCAGCGGAAGCATACATGTTACTGGGGTGCTACTCAATCGGTATGATAACGCAAGTACAAAGAACGGTTTTTATCTCAACCATTTAGAATAACTTTCATTATCAAAAATATTCAAATTTACATCGTTTCAAAAATAGTGCGGAAATACAGGCCCATAAAGAGTTTAAGCGGTCCCAAATATGTGTCAGAGTTGTCTATAACCATGTCATGCCATGCCAAAGCCTTCAATAGATAGTTATCGCCTTAACCTGAAAATACATGCTAAAAAGTGTCAACACAAGGTTGGTGAGTTCATAGGTTTATAATAAAACAGTAGTATTGTGAGTTCAATAGCGAGTTTTGTGACCATTGTGTAGCTCACAATGTCATGAAAATAGTGTTTACCTTACAGTAAAATTAGAGTTGTGGACCATGAGTAGAGTGTGTGATCATTACAACGAATATAATGTCACGTAGTAAATAGTCTATTACGCTAGCACTAAGTTCATGCAACCGAAGCTATAACAGTGTGTATGCTCAAAGAGCATGTAATCAAATATAGGGGCCCGGCAAGTGTTTATCCCAGACACTTGTGTTTCGACATGGTATACGTTCGCGTTTGCCTATCCGGTCAAACCGAACGGGGGAGTTACCCCCAATAGATCTATTTATAACATTCGCGCTTCCCAGCAGGAATTAACGGTTCATGAGGTGGGCATAATTGGGACATAACAGGGCTTAGGCTAATCCACGTAATAGTATAAATAACAGTTTTTGGTCCATAAAATAGTTTTGCATGTTTCTCACCCCAAATTGTAAAACCAGTATAAATAGAGTGGGGCTATAAACTCTCATATTTGATTCAAACACTTGTGTCCGTGAGAAAATAATCAAGTATGCAACCAATTTACACATAGATGCATTTGAATAATCAATCAAATATTCAGTAAAACAGTAGTGTTTAAGTAAACAATTGCGCATTCAAATAAAACAAGCATTGAGTTTAGTTAAAAACGAGCATGTATTCTCCCCCAAAACAGTTGTAAAAACAAGTAAAAGTAGGGGGTATGAACTCACCTTAGTAGAGTGTGTAGTAATTGTAGTAAATCAGAGAAAGTGTGGCACCAACACGCGACCTAAATTAGTAAGGCATGATTTAGTTCATAGTTTAAGTTCAAGACTCAACGAAATTTACTTAGCTCAAAAGTTTTTAAGTGTTGCGTTACTGTTGCTTGTGTGGTAGCATTTAAGTTTGAAAATAGTTTTCTAAATGTTTGAGTGTATTGGCTCTTGGAAGTGTGTAAGTTTACAACAAATAAGATATCGAGTATGAGTAGTCTTTGGTTTGAAAATAACCAAAGACAAGATGTGGAAAAATAGTAACTATTATGTGTTGGATGTTGGCGGATCGAATAAACCTTTTGGTTAAAAGAATTTATAATGTTATGTGTATAAAATGTCTAAAAGGTTAAGTATCACTTTATGTTCTCATTTGCAAAAAGTGATTAAACTTTGCCATTGTAGTTTATAAAAAAAAGAACATAAGTTTATATATATATATATATATATATATATATATATATATATATATATATATATATATATATATATTTTTTTTTTTCTTTGGGAAAAACAATGGGTGTGACCCGTGTATATAGGTTAGGTTGCGTGTGATTATTTAGTGTTATAAAAATATATGTTTAGGTAAAAAGCATTTTATTATCTCATAAAACTTTAGTAAGTTTTTATATAATTATTTCGAGTGTATATTATGTTGTAGGGTACGTCTTACGGTTTGATATAAGACGTGACGCGAAAAGCATTGTCAGTAAGACGTTTTCAAGCGTGAGTTGCGGATACTCGAGTACGACATAGCCGGTGTACGAAAAAGTAATAAAAACTAGTATTACGTTTATATAAAAAAAAAATGAATGGCTGCTTATATTATGGATTTATGGAGTGGGCTGTGAGCTAGTAACAAATGAATTGAGTATTATGATTTCATATGGGCTTCACCCACAAGAAGAAATTTAATCAAGCCAAAATTGGAGCGAGTGAGTTTTGGAAAGTTTCAAACAACAGAATGGGCTTTGGCCCAAGGAGATTACCCAAAGCAAATCAACAGCAGACCTGCTGTTCAATAATACTGCACACGAAGTTACAAAAATTCGACCTCCACAAACAAGTTTAGACCATTACAAGCTTTGACCATTAGTTTTGCCGCTCCTCGACTTGACAAGAAAGCGGCCAAGATCCGTTAACTAGAATGAGTGTTTAGTAAACTATTTTGACACAAGTTTAGAAGATACAAAACAACACAAACAAGTGAGGGAAAACCATTTCTTTCGGCTTAACTGAAACAACTCCAATCCATTTCTAACAACTCTACAACATAACCAAGACCTCAAGAATTTAACTACGCATTGCCACAAAACCAAGGCGGGTACGACTTGCCAATACGAGCCATAGTAAATTTTAGGTTTCGACTTGTTTTAAATTGCTACCACACGAAGTTTAAACACAAAGTTTTATCATCAACATTTCTTAACAGGCTCATCGCTATTATTTACCTGCTAACAACTTTATCAATTTGCCAACATGAGTTTAGAGCCGATTCATGTTTTCAACAAAACTAACTTGTCATTTACCAAAACCCACTTATCAGTTTAACAAAAACAAAGATTCGAGTTCCACGCATACCATTTTAAGTTTTCGAAAATCGATATCAATAGACAAATAGAGACTGAATATCAACAACAAATAAAAACTGAATATCTAGATAAGTTCGAATGAAATAAATCAATAAGGATTTTAGAACCTTACAACAATAGAGTCGGTTACAAAGAGACCAAGAAGGACACGAACAAAAGCTCCAAATCCGATTCGACAAGCAATTCCACACACCCCCTTAGCTTCTGACCTCGTTCCCCCTTAGAGTCGATTACAATATTTATGTTTGCTTTGATGATTTGTTTGAGTATGTGGAACCTTGTGAATCTGATTGGATTATAAGGATGGAATTAGAGTAGGGTTGATTCCCCTCTTCACGTTAACAGTTGATTTGAAGCCAAAAAAGGGAAGTCGTCCCCCCCCCCCCCCACACACCTCGCTCTGTCTCGCTGACACCCAAAAAGACAAGGGCCTGATGTTGTGTGACCACCTCGTGGTTAACCTGGGATGAAAAAGAGGAGGTGGGGGTTTTCTTGAAGCGTAACAGCAGGAGCAGGTACTTGGTTTTTCTTGGCAGTATTGATGGAGGAGATGGAGTTGGGGAGATGAGTACTAAAAACAAAAGTGAGGATAAGAGAGAGGGTGTCGGTTTGTGTATATCATCACAAGGACGATTTGTAATTTACTCTTTTAATTATTATTATCATTTTTTTTTTTTTTTTTTTTTTTTTTTTTTTTTTTTTTTAGAGTAGTTTAGATGAAGGTATGTAAAATAAAAAGTGAGTGTTCTTTAAACAAAATGGGCAAGTGTGAAACACTTTTGGTTTTTGTAACACTCGCGGGGATTTAAGTGTACCCCGTGTTTCCTTGAGCTCTGATATAATTTGCATTTTTTTTTGAGGTTAGCGTGAGTGTTAAAACATTATTAACGAGGTCGTTTATAATCGTAATAAAATTTATTATTTATGGATAACCTGTATTGAGTTCATGCCTTTACTAGGATTTGTGTCGGTACGCGCGCGGTGTTTGGTGCGAGATACCCTCTCGTTAATATGCAGTAATAGTCAGGAAATGCAATAAATCACATACTTCTAATAAAATAGTCAGTGAGGTGTGTTACCGTAAGCTACAGTGTGTGGGTTTGCATCCCAAAATAGTTTTGTAAGCTCATGTATGCTTAGATAAATAGTTAGGTAATAATAAATTGACATTTATTATTTAAAATTAGTTCGGAAAATTTCGGTTTGTTGCATTTCGCTTCGGATTCCTTTCTTGGTATCGGACCATATTGATGATTCGACCTTGGTTGTTTTGCTGGTTATTTCTGGGCGGTGCTCTGTCTCTTTGTCGGACGTCTCTGATCAGGTGGTCAAGCTTGCCGGTATCCAGGGCTATCTTGAGTTGTTCTTTTAGATTGTGACAGTCATTGGTGAGATGGCCTTTCTCTCCATGATAATCACAGTATTTATCCATGTTTTCTCTCGACGGTCTTCCTCTTAGTGGCGGTGGTGCCGGTAGTCTGAGCTGGTGCTCTGTTGATAGGATCTCTTTAGGGGCCTTTGTGAGCATGTTCAAGTCTAATGGTCTGGTATCTCTTCTATTTCCATCGTCACGCCGATGATCTCTCCGGTAGTCTGTCCGATAGGTGTTATTGTCGTTTCGTCTGGGCATGTATGGTGCGAAATTTTCATTTCGTCTTGGTTTGAAGTCTTGGACATCTTTCCTGTGGTTTCCTCTAAAGGAGGACCGTTGTGTGTCATGGTCATTTCGGCCGTACGGATTAGGTTGATAATCTCTACGAGAATTATCCATCCTTTCTCCCTTCGGTACTTCCGTTAGCCGATACACTCTTTCGGAACGGACGAAGTCATCAACTCGTATCATCATTTCGGTTATGCTCTGGGGAACCTTCTCGGAGAATCTCTTCGCTAGCTCCGGACTTTTACAACCATCAATAAAAGAGGATATCTGCATCAGCTCTGGTACTCCTGAAATGCGGCTGGCCTCATCCGTCCATCGTTCCTTAAATTCCGGGAGGGCTTCGTTGGCTCTACGGATGATCTTGGTAATTTCCATCGGATCCCTGATACATTTTCTACGAAGGGCGAACCTCTGAACAAACTGTTCACTCAATTCGTCCCAATTGTCAATACTACCTCGCGGAAGACGATCAAACCATGCTCTAGCAGCGTCGTCCAGGGTCTGCTGGAACATCATGCACCAAATGGGCATGGGCCATGCACCTTGATTGGCCGCCCCTTCAAATCTGGTGATATGATCATCAGGATCTGTAGATCCGTTGTATAACTTTAAGTGAGAAGGCATCAGATACTTTGAACCCTTTGGTCCGGAGAAATCGATGATCCTCCGGGTAAACGGACTCTTGGACGCTGCCTTGAAAGGCTTGGATAAGTCGTCCGTCCTTTCTTCTTCGGCTTTTTGGGTTTCGACATCATGGGATCCGGCAACCTCAAAGTCGAGTTGGATGGGGTCAATCGGTGTTTCTCCCGAGACATTGTATTGTTGGATGAGAGATTTTAGAGTAGCAAAGTGACTTTGGATTTGTTCAAGGTTAACAGGATTGGTATTGTTATCTGGACGACTTCCGGATCCTTCGGGTGTGGTTGGGGAAGGACCTGTCATTTATTAGCTTCGGTAGAGTGAATGACGGGTCCCACGGATGGCGCCAATTTGTTGAGGTAAAAGTTTGCTTTTACTTCGAACAAGTGAGATGAATCCTTCGGACTAGAACAGGTCCTACGGATTCAATGTGATCTTAGCTTATAGTGCGTTGCTTCGGATATCTGCAAAACAAATACGTCCGTTAGACTCGCCCCGGGAATGTATCCCAGGACCAACCTCCGGCGTGAGAGTAAGTATACGTTCTTAGTGAGAGAAAGTATAAATAAAACTAGAGAGTGGGGGAGAATTAGTTAACCTTAAATGAAGATTTCCTCTCTATTTATAGACTCTCTACATGGGGTGCCAGGCTGTTTCGTACTTAACCCCTAATGTTCGCTAGTTTAAACTCCATTATCGTATACTTTGGCGTACTTGCTTGTACTTTGGTCTAGGTACTTGTTGGCTCATCCGAAGGGTTTGTGATATCCGGAGGACTGAGCTCGTACGGACATTCGTAACCCATCGGATATTGGTCCATGTTGTTTGAACACATTTGAGTACGTTTTATCTGACACGGATCCGGAGGGTTTATCATCGTACGGAAAGTATCCGGAGGGTACATACGTTAACAGCTATAAATATCAAAATTAACGCTCAATTTTTTATTTATTTGTTTTTTCTAAAGTTATTTTGTTTTAGTTCTTTCTAACTTTTATTTTAGCATTTTGAAGTTAATACACAGATTTTTCTAATTACTGACAAAATTTTCAATTTTCATTTATCCATCAATGTAAGTATGTAACGCACCCAATCTTTCACAATTTTCTAATCTTATTATATTGTTTTGAAGAATAGAATGTAACTTTATATAAGATAAGTGCTCTGATGTTGATGTCATTATTAAACAAGCTCCTAAACAAGATGATGTAAAATTGTAAATCACCATTCTAATAATCGTAGTATGTTGTTTATTGTGTTTTGTGTTTAACAGTGATCACTTCATACTTTATTTTTCTTGAATCTTGACATGTCAAATTCATACCACTAAAGATATCGCGTCTATAACTATTTGTCATTGTAAATCGGCGTTATTATGCGCGGATACTCGACTAGTATTTGATAGTAGTTAATATTTTGTTTAACTTGGTATAGCATGTTACAAAAGTATTAGAATTGATAGTAGCTAATATGTTGTATTTTTACATAACTTGATATATATGTATGTTCGACTATTCATATCCAAATCTTATTTACCCGGCATTGAATATTCAATTAGAATCATACCAAATCGGCAAGTCTTTTGTCAAATGATCAAAATTGATTGCTAAGAATTCAAATCGTGTCCGAGCGCTAAAAGAAAAGGAGTGGGAAAGGCAGTGACATAAAAATAACGATGAAACCAAGACTAAAGAGCACAAAATTATGTTAGATAAAACGATTAACAAAAGAAATACTCCGTACTATTTTAATTAAAATAATTGAGTTAATAAACTCTTTTCACATATAGATGGACTAAAATAAATAATACTCCATCCGTTCCATATTAAGTGTCCATAATGGAATCTTTGGATGTCTCAAATTAAGTGTTCACTTGTATTTTTCAACCAATAAGATGAGAGTTTAGTGGGTCAAAGTAATATTTGATTGGTGAATAGTTTAGTTAGTGGAATCTCCTAAAACTTTGTGCATTATGAAAGTGGACACTTAATATGGGACGGAGGTAGTAACTAAAAGCATGCATGTTTTAAGGCTGAAAGTAGTGGTGGTGAATCACTCATCGCCATCTCAGCGTCACATCAGTTTTCTCTCTTCTCTTACTTTCACTCACACCCACTCATCATACATCCGTTTTGGTCACCCTCACTCACCTTTATAAAATAATACCCCACACACAATCACAATACAAAAAACAAACAAAAAAGAAAAAAAAAAAAAAAAAAAAAAAAAAAAAAAAAAAAAAAAAACTTTTGTGAGTAGGGTTACATTTGTCAGCTTTAAACCATGGTGAGTAACTTTGCACCGTAAGTTGCTATATGTGTTTTGGGAGTCATCATGGTGACTTGCTCACTCATGCCCTCACTCACCACCACTCCCTCCGGCCTAAGTGGCACAAGTTATCCCCACCCGCTTTTTACAAACTACACCCCTTTCTTTTTTTTATTTTTTTATTATTTTTTTATTTTTATAATTTTTTTTATATAAAAAGACTACAAATCTGAAAGTACGGAATATAAAATATAAAGTGTAATAAGTTAAAAGCTTAAAACTGTTGGATTGTGAACATATTTATAAACGTATGTCGAGTTTCGAACTTGAGCCTATGAGACTACACGCGTTGCGTATTAGATTCAATTAATAATAATTAATATAATAGTTATGATTTAATTATTATTTCATGTAAAATCACTTAATGGTCGTTAGACATTTAACGGTATTAACTAACGATCATTATACGTTAAGTTAAAGGACCCAATTGTAAATAGAAGGAGAGAAGGTTCTAAAAACCCTCTCCACTTCCAAAACCGATCAACACCCTCTTTGACGAGGTGATTGGGCTTGCTTGCTCACCAAGTTTTGATTAATATAAATATAAACCCTTAGTGTTCATTATTTGCTAATCATTCTTGTGAAACCTAGCAATTCAATCTTTTTCTCCTCTTCTCCTCATTCTTGGCCAATCGTGTAATCTAGTTAACTATGTACAAAAGCTAATAAGCCATCTAAATAAAGCTTATACAAACACTCTCAATCATGTTAAAAGGTATAATCTTCAATATTTTGCATGATAAATTATTTTTAATATTTTGAAACTCAATCGAAAACAATGACACATAAAAAATTAGGAACTCATACAAGTCGATGATCTCTTATGGTTGAATAGAGTTATATTGTTCTTTCTTTAACTCCATCAAACATTAGAAACCAACAAAATAATGCTAACCCTAATTCACATGAGTCATATAGACTACTTTATATAACTATGCAATAATTGTCCTCTTTACTCCATGTGAGACTTAAAACATAAAGCAAGTTTACACACTATAATACCAGACAAGAAGTTGTTCTTGAGACATAGCTTTTATGCTACCATAAATAAATGTATTAGTTATGTTCTTTTTATAGATTGTTATAGAGACATTATGACAACTTATGTTAATGTTCTATCACTTTATACCTACATACTTTGTAAGTTTGTATAGTTTATATTTTGTCATGTTGTTCTAAATACAAAGTAACACCTTTTGTTTAAATTGGCCTATGATAAAGTGAAACATGTCAGAATCGTGACTAGAAAATGTGGTTGTGTACTATTTTCGGCTACATATAAAATTTCTTTGCCTTTCAAGAAAATAAAATAAAAAGAAAATACATTACTTAAAAATTACGAAGTTATAACCAAAATACACTTATCTATACTAAACAATATTTAAAATATTTGAAACAAGTTGGCTATAAATATGAAATTAGCGCCCAAATTTTTTTCTAAAGACATTTTGTTTTAAATTCTTTCCAAATTTATTTCATCATTTTGAAGTTAATACACAGATTTTTGAAACTCTATCTATTTATGGACCCTTTTACGTGACTCTATGGGGAGTCTAAAGATAACAAAGTGGTGCATCAAGTATTTTTTTTGTAATTCATACAACAGATTTACTCTTATTGATGATTTTAATTTCTATCTTTTATTAGGTTACATTATTTTCTTTTTCATTGACGAGCTGCATAAATTTCTTTTCACGATGAGTTGCATAATATGAGGCACGTGTACTTAACTACTTTTACCCATAATAAACGAAACCATTTTCTTTTTATCTACTGTTATAGTATATCAACCAACACCACCATGCTATATTGATTAAACCAAATGAACATTGTGTAATCTAGTTACCAATGTATAAAAGATAAGTATTCACTCCAAATGTTAGTTTAAGAATATACTCGATAAAATGTGAACAAACCTTAAAAAATGTCAATGATACTTTAGTAAGACTAATAATTACTTCCTATTACGAGTTTTCATATTGTTTCTTAAAGAAGCGATTCTTTCATTTCAAGCATCAATTCCAAATACATGTCTCGTTCCGTTCAAATTCGAGCCCTGATGAAGCAAAATTTAATGAAAAAGCCGATTATCAAACGCTCAAAGAACCGATTTTCTTAAACACAAAAGAAAAAAGGTTTAGAGAACTAATCCATAGCAGAGACAAACTCTGAACTTGAGGGAAAATGTCTTCATGCCTGGCAGCAGACTTCAAATCCGGATGCGAGTACACGACTTTGTTTCGCCACTTCCATATCGACCACATTAATGTATAGAAAACACCTTGCAACGCCTTTCCAACACCCTTGCAGTTTGATGGAATCATAGAACGAAAAATCACATCTTTAATCGTTAACTGAGGAGGTGGAGGAATATTCCACCACGTCCAACATTTAAACCAAATTGAGCGAACTAAGGGGCATTCACACAGGGTGTGTTCAATACATTCTTGAGCAGACTCGCACAAAGGGCACAATGAGGAAGAAACGGCCACTCCACGAGAAGACAAGCAAGTCAGAGTAGGAAGGCGATTATTTGTAGCTCTCCAAATAGCAATATTTACCTTATTTGGAATCCAATTATTCCAGCTATGGTTACGTCCCAATGCACATGGAGCTAGGAGCTTGTGGTCAATGAGGAATGAAAGTATTTTAACAGTAAATTTATTGCTCCGATCCAAGTTCCACTTCCAGCCATCTCGAGATTGCTCTGTAAGAGTGAGAGGACCAACAACATTAAGTAAATTTTCCAAATCATCCACAGCCCTTCCACGTGGCAAAGTCCGCCAGACCCAAGCACCCGACCAAACACCATTTACTTGGCACCAACGTTCGTTAAGTTTTTAAATGAATGCTCTATCAATTAATTGTAGAGGTTTGGGAATCAAGGCCAAGCATAACTGGATTCGAGAAATTGTTAAAAATGAGAGGCTAGATGTTCTTGGCATACAAGAGACGAAGATGACTTCTCTTGACCCGTCTATGCTAAGAAATCTTTGGGGTACAAACAATGTAGATTATGTTTGTCAATCATGTGGCATCCTTCTCTCTTGGAACTCTTCTTCTTTTGCTAAAGAAGGTTCCTTCTCTGGATCTCATTTTTGTAGTGTGTATGGCATTTGGCAGAATGTTAGTACTCGAGTATGTTTGGTGAATGTTTATGGCCCTCAACTAGAGAGGCAGAAATAGGCTTTATGAGCTGAGCTATCTCAACTTGTGTCTTCTTTACTAGGTATCTGTATTATGTTTGGAGATTTTAACGCTGTTAGATGCAGTAGTGAAAGAGCAGGATCTACGTTTTCTACCCGTGAAGCTTCATTTTAGCGACTTTATCGCGAGCTCAAGGCTTCATGAGTTGCAGATTGGAGGTCGGAGGTTTACTTGGTTCAACAAAAAAGGTACAAAAATGAGCAAGTTAGATCGTTATCTGGTTTCAAATAATTTTTTCGATGTTTGGCCCAGTACTTCGGTTACTGCATTAAATAGAGTAATCTCTGACCATAATCCGCTACTGTTAAAGGCTGGAAACACGGCGGATGTGGTCCTAGGCCATTTAGAGTTTTTGATTATTGGCTAAAGCTAGACGAATTCAATGATCTAGTGAAATCCTCATGGAGTTCGAATCAGTATAACGGCATGGCAGATATTGTATTAAAAAACAAGTTTAAGCAACTTAAACTAGATATCAAAGCTTGGTGTGGAAAGAAGAAGTTAGCGGATCTTGAGAATAAGGTTCGTTTAAATAATGTGTTGGAAATCTGGGAACTTAAAGCTGAAGCAGGTTCTGTCTCTTAAGAGGACATTGATGCAAGAGATGAGGCTATTATGGAGCTGCTCATGCTTAATCAACAAGAGTCCATGTCGTTAAGACAAAAATCTAGAATCAAATGGGTTGTTGAAGGAGATGAAAACTCGTCTTTCTTTCACTCCTCGATCAGAAATATAAGGCCAGGAAAAACTACATTAAGGGTCTAATCTGTGATGGTATATGGTCTGAGGATTCAAACCTTGTTAAATCTTTCATATTTAGTCACTTTGAGAATCGTTTCAAGGAGCCTCGGATGAACAGACCTACATTTCGAAGTAGTCGTTTTCGTATGTTAAATGATCTTGATGCATTGGGATTGATATCTCCATTCACTGATGAAGAAATTAAAGCTTCTGTGTGGTCTTATTCAGGATCGAAAGCTCCGAGTCCAGATGGGATGAATTTAGTTTTCATAAAACAACACTGGGAGTTAGTAAAAGAAGATTTTATGATGTGTTTTAAGAAGTTTGAACACTCTGGACGGCTTGCAAAAGGAGTGAACCCTTCGTTTATCATTCTTGTTCCAAAGACAAAAGATCCGCTTGAGATTTCAGAATATCGCCCAATTAGTTTAATTGGATGTATTTATAAGGTAATCTCCAAAGCTTTAGCAAACCGTCCGGCTAAAGTGATGCATCAGATAATTTCCCCAAACCAAACTGCTTTCATCTCCGGGAGGCAAATTTTAGACGGTGTCTTATTGCGAACGAGGTTATAAATTATACAAAAAAATGGGCTTGGAGTTGCTCCTTTTTAAAGTTGACTTCGAGAAAGTGTAACACCCCGAAATTTGATTAAGCAGCGGAAGTCTAATCGGGGTCATTACAGTTTAGTACACAGTCATACTCATAAAAAACAATTCAAAAGATAGTCAATATCATTCCATGAAAACTCAAATATTCAGAGTTACAAACATTTTTCCAAAATGTTAATTGTTTCACAAAAGTGGTGATGAGTTTGTAAAGAATGATATAATTATTGAAATCAAAAGGGAGGTCATGTGCCCTTTGCCAGCTCCGTGCCGCCATGCTTGCTAGTTTCCTGAGATAAACATGCTTAAAAAGTCAACACAAAGGTTGAGTGAATCCATAGTAGTTTAAATAGCAATAGTGTGAACACAAGTCAAGCATTTGAAATAAACAAGCCAAGATAGACAGGTCTTGACTAAATGGGTGTAATATTGCTCCTAAGCCTCACGAAATGCAAGCCTTAACATTGATTTGACATATCATAAAGATAATAACAATCACCTACACCACAGCGGATGTAAATGACAAAGGGCCCTCGGTGACAGGAAATGTGCCAAATTTCCATAATACCTCGAATATAGCACACCTCCTGCCAAGTGATCACCTTGACAGAGGCGGGCTGCCATTCCAATAGATCTATCAACTATATTCGCGCTCACTCGCAAGTGATTAAGGTTCGTGATATGAGGGACTTGTAGCACAGGTGTCAACTTAGGCAATATCAGGTGATAACAGCATACATAAAAATACTTGTGTTCGATTTATAGCATGTATCTCCCCACGGGGTTTAAAAACAATTAAAAATGTGGGACCATGAACTCACCTGAAAGGTGCGTAATCACAACGGTGCTCAAAAGTGATGGTGTATTGCTATGACTAGCAATGAAATTCCTCCGACTTGCGACCTAAATAATACATAGTGATCAGTGTTTTAGATTTGTGTTATAAATGACATGTGATATGTCGCGTGCACGGTGATATCCGTTTGGGTGTTTCCAAAATAACTCCACGTAGTTATTTGTAACGGTGTTTATTAAATGTTAATTCGTTTGTGATAATAACATTTAGTAAAAATATTTATAATTAAATATTTTTAGTAAGACTACATATTTTACTTCAAAATTACTAAATATATACATATTTATACTAAATTAAATTATACAAAAATAGTTAATAAAATGTTTACTTTTAGAAAAGTACACTTTTACCCCTTCGGTTAAAATAATTACAATATAGTCCTTTTGAACTTTTTACACTTTATTCCTTTAACTTTTGGAAAATACACTTTCTACCCTAAACTTCCATCATAAATCGGTATTGCCATAATTAGTCCGATGTTTTGTGTTTTTGACGGTTTTAGTCCCTTAACGTGGGAATTTTGCAAAAATGATCCAAATTCATAGTTTTCGCAAGTTAGCTTTTACTTTTATAAAATGTCACAATTTTATCTTCTAAAATTTATAAAAATCGGTTTTTATAAATTTTAGTTTATTTCGAAAATTCTAGTTCAAATCCGAAAATCTCATTCGAAAGGTATTGGGCTTATTAGCCCGGTTCAAGGCCCAAAATGATGTAGTTTGCTTTAAAATTTCTAGTTCGACTAGGACTTGGTTTAGATCTAGTTTTCGTAGTATATGACCGAGCATGTCATGCATGTTAAGTTGATTTGATTAATTGTGAGTCGATGTCTTAGGTTGTCGAAAAATATATATACGTTGTACGTGTAAAAACGTAATGGCGAGGCCCTTTCCTAGCGTGTCGAGGCATGTTAGCATGTAATAGTTTAAGTTTTTAGTCAAAATATGATTAGGTGTTCTAAATATGACGTGCAATGCATGATCGTATAAAGGATTTAGAAGAGACGAAATACTTACAACACCAAAGGTGGTGGGGAGGGTTCGTGTGACCAAACAAGAGTAACAAGCAAACTAGCACTCTTCGAATAGCGACCCTTGCTCCAATATTTGCTACCCAACTTGATCTTAACCCAACCCTTGCTTGTGTACGCCTAGTATACTTCGACAGCAACCAAGAAGAAAAAGAAGAGCTTTGTGCTTTGAGAGCTTAGTGAAGTTTGAAGGTGTGAGATAGGTTGCATTTAATATGGCTTATATAGTGTGGATGGGGGTTGTTCGAATGTCCCTAGAAACACAACAAGATCCGAGTGGTCACATCTTGCTCGATAACCTTGTCTAATTTGCATATGTATTGTCAAATCGATTTTGAGGTGGTGAGGAAGCAATGAGGGTTGACTTTGATGTGTTTAGGTTTAGCTTAGGTTATTAGGAATTAAACAATTGAGGTTAGAGTACATATGGAAGCTTTGTTGGGGGGATATGAAACACAAGGTCCATGGGGTACAATCGACTAGGTGGTTAAAGCCTTTGCACGTTGGTTTGATGGTTACTAAGTCGGCTCCTTGTCTCATGAAGCAAAGTCAAAAGAAGATGTTGCAAGAGTAGTGTCGAGTTGTAGGGAACCAACGAAAATAACAAGGGTGATGGTTCGGTTTTGTGTAGCATGCCGCGCAAAAGAAAGAAAACAACAAGCCGAGTGGGCTTAAGTAAAAATTCGGCCCAAGAGAGAAAAATGAAATGGTGCAATGGGCTTGTGGTGTGTCCGGCCCAGGTGGATCAAAAGAAAGAAAGAACGAATTTTTAGTGGGCTTGTGGTCGGCCCAAAATAACGGGGTGTCAGTGTTCCGTAAAATGGTGAAATTAATCTTGGTGTCGGTGTCGGTGTGTGAAAACCGAAAAGATATAAACAGTGTCGTCGTATATATATATATATATATATATATATATATATATATATATATATATATATATATATATATATATATATAATAATTTATAATAGTTAATATATATACATAATATCATACATATATATATTAATAATTTCTCGGTGTCTAAATGGGGTGCCGGGTCGCAAGTGGGAGTTACCGGTGTTAACCTCATTGGGTGACATCCAATAGTGACATTCGGGTGATATCGGGTGACAAAATAATATCGGGTGTTAAACAAACGGTGATCAAAACAATCGGGTGTTCAAACAAACGGTGATCAAAACATTCGGGTGTTCAAACAAACAGTGTCTCATATAAAAATTTTAAATTGGCCCGCAAAAATGGCTTAGTTTAGAATAGTGTTGATAATTAGCATTAATAAATGACCTGGGATTTTACGGTGTATTACAGAAAGCATTTGATTGTGTTAATTGGGGATTTCTGCTTAATATCATGGAACAAATGGGATTTCATTCAAAGTGGAGAACATGGATCAAAGCCTTTCAGCATCAGTATCGATCTTAGTTAATGGTACTCCTACTCAAGAATTTCATATGGAAAGAGGTCTACGTCAAGGGGATCCGCTCTCCCCATTTTATTTCTTATTGTAGCGGAGGCTCTTCAGGTGATGATTATGGATGCGTATGATATCGGAATTTTTAAAGGGCTTGCTCTTCAGGAGAATGGGGCAAGCCTTTCCCTTTTACAATATGCCGACGATGCATTATTTTTGGGGAATGGTGGCTACACAATGCTCAAAATTTAGTTCGGATACTTAAATGTTTTCAAGATGTTTCGGGTCTTGCAATTAATCTTAACAAAAGCACTCTTTATGGCATTGGTGTTCAGGAGTTCGAGGTGGCGAGTGTGGCGGCCACCATTAATTTCAAGTCTGAATCTCTTCCGTTCATGTACTTGGGTTTACCAGTGGGAAAAAATATGACAAAAATTGATAATTGGAGGTTTGTTGTGGATCGTTTTCATACAAGACTTTCTGCATGGAAGTCAAAACTATTGTCAATAGGCGGTAGACTTACACTAACAAAAGCTGTTCTCGGGATCGAGTTTACCGCTATACTATCTATCACTTTTTCGGGCACCAGTTAAAGTCATTAATATGTTAGAGGCGATTCGGCGTCGTTTCTGTGGAAAACTAGAAGGGGGGTTGAATAGTTTACCGCTTTTTCGATTCTTATTTAGCTTAAATATCCTTTTAGAAACTTCACGTTTGCTTAAAGATATAAACACAACTTTATATGTTTGATTATTTGAAAAGCTTTTCATGTGAATAACAATTCTAACTTTAGTTGTTTCATACTTTGAAAAGCTTTACTTGTGATGATCCTAACTTTGCTTGTTTTAGTTTTTTGAAAAGCTTTACATTTGTTTCAAGATATAAATACAACTTTACTTGTTTTAATTCTTTTGGAAAGCTTTATATGTGGTTAGCAATTATAACTAAAAGACAACATGTAATAAGCAAAGATAAAGAAAGAAACGATCAAACCACAACACGATTATTTATCGTGGTTCGGCTACAAGGACTCTTTTTCCTTGCCCTACATCCACGCCCCGAGTTTCCAACTCGAGAGTTATAAGCACTAATCAACAAGCTCCTTTCACCGGCGGAGAAAACCTTTACAACGTCGCTTACACTTTTACCGACACTAAGCTAGATGTCGAGTTCTTTTACAAGGGTACAACCACTCCCATTCGTCGCTTACACTTTTACCGACACTAAGCTAGATGTCGAGTTCTTTTACACGGGTTCAACCACTCCCGTACGTCGCTTACACTTTTACCGACACAAAGCTAGATGTCGAGTTCTTTTCCAAGGGTACAACCACTCCCGTTAGTTCTTTTATAAGGGTACAACAACTCCCGACACACTACGTATTTTGAGGGCTAAAATACTAACCACTTACATCTATATACATGACACACATGAAGTATAAACTATCAAAGTTTATACATGACCAAGCTACCAAGACTTGCAACTTTAGAGTTGAAGCTTGTAACTTCTTGAATGATCTTGTGAAGTCCCTTGCTACATAAGAGAATCACAAATCAAAAGGTTACTGAGTTAGTTGAGAGAATATGTGAATATATGTCCTAAAAGGGTTAGCCAAAAATCAAGTTATGGCTTGGTATTTATAGCACACCACACTGCTTGCTTGGCGGATCAGGCGGAACCCTCAGATGGGTTCCGCCCGTGTACCCCCAGGGTACCGCCGGGTCTGCAGTAGGTTTTTGCAATAACTCTTCAAACCAAACAAGGTCTTGTCTCATAACTCCTAGCAACTAAACAATGTCACATCACTTAAATCAAGTCAAATACAAAGCTTGTAAGCAACATCAAAGCTAGTCAAACACATTTCTTTCCATAAATGCATAGTGACAAAACTTGCCCTAAATGAAATGTGACCTTACTATATTAAGAAATAAATATGATGTGACAAGACTCATTTTAGTTTAAGAAGTAAAAACAATGTTTTGTTTAAAAGGAAATGTTTACCTTAGTTAAACAAGACTTAAACACTTAAAGTGATGATTTACTTATAGCTAAACTTCATACTTTGTCATTAACAAAACTTAGCAAAGATCGTAAAATATAAATAACGTTTTTAGGCGATATTTGTATTAACAATCTCCCCCTTTTTGTTGATGACAAAACATAAACTTTATTTAAAAGTAAGCCATAAGATTTTGTGTTAAGTCTTATAAAGTTAGTTATAAAACTTGTTTTTGCAAAGAGTTAGCGAAGCGGAAATATCAAAGGTTGAACAAGTTTAATATAAATTCTCCCCCTTTTTGTCGAAACAAAAAGTAGAGAAGTGAAGCGGAATAATGGCCATGCTCCCCCTTGGACGATACTCCCCCTAAATGGAGTGCCAAGAGAGGAGACATGGATTTTGAACCTACAAAAGGAAAGTTAGTTTCCGCACAAGATAAGTCATGAAAGTGTTTCATGTCTAAACTACAACTAAGAGTTGTGAAGCGAACTAATGTAATACTCATGCTCCCCCTTGAATATTACTCCCCTAAATGGAGTTTCAAGGAAGAAAAACATGGAAAATGAACCTACAAAAAGAGAGGTTAGCTTTTAAAGCACAAGATTTATGTATGGTATCATAACAAGGTATAGTTCACATATCATACCTAAATGGTCAACAAACAAAGAAAACCTTGTAGTGTAATGAACTTCATTTCATGTAAAATTTAGACTTCTTAAAAAGTCAAAGACAAGAAATTTTGGTTACACTATCCTACCTCTAGAAATAAAGAAAAAGCTACAAATAAGCTACGACCATAAAAAGCTACAAGGAAATGTGAATCATCATTTTCCTTTGTGAGAAACATTTTCCAAAAACAAGGCTAAGGTTGTTTAAGGGTGAAAATGTGGGTTGTGGTTGTAGCGGGTTTTATTTTGAAGGTGGAAAGGATGACATGGTTTTGGTTTGTTGGTTTAGATGGGAAACATTTTCCAAAAGAAACGGTTTTGTTTCATTTTGGAGACTCTATGGTTGAGGTGTGTGAGACGAGGATTGTAGAAGATCCAAAATGTGGTTTAGTATAAACCTCATTTCTTCGGATAGCTCACGAATTTCCCTTCGACACCCTTCACTAATGTGAGCGGTTCTTTCGCAATGATTGCAATCATGGCGGGAAAGGTTTGGTGGAAGGTTGGTTTGATATGTTGTTGGTGGATGGTTTGAACTTGAAGGAGCAAAGGTGGAAGGTTGAGTAGTGTTTTTGCTTCCTTCATTTGTTGATTGAAGTGTTGTTTGTAAAACCATGATATGGTTGATTTGAGAGTCAACCATACGTTTGAAGGCATGAAGGTGGTTTAAATGAGTGTCAATCTCATTATGAAGGTTTGGAGGTTTTTCCCACATGGATGCTTCTATTTTCTTATAAGAAGAAAGTAGAGACTCAAGATGTTGGGAAGGTTCTTGTGTTGATGGTTGTTGTTTTGGTGGTGGTTGTTGGTTTTGAACAAAATGGCGGAAACTTGGTTCGCCGATAGGATTTTCATGAAGGTCTTTGTAAATTGGGTGAAACACAAATGATTGTGAGTGGGTATGGCCTTGATCATTTGGAAAAATGGATGGTCTAGCATAACGGTAAGCCAACCGTTCTACTAATGATGGTTGATGGGGTTCATCATCTAGTTGCTCACTAGGTTGTTGTTGGGTTTTCATTTGAGCAATGGTGTCAAAAAGTGACAAAGATGGTTGTCTAGATGATTTGGGTGATAAGTCTTCTAAGGTTTCCAAATAGGGTAGTGGTGATGTTGGAGGTGTATGGAAAAGTTCCATTGGTGTAGGTGTTGGTGATTGAGGTGATGGAGTTTCAAGATTAAGTAATTCTTGAAGGGTAATTTCATTGGTAGTACAATGTGTTTGGGATTGTGTTGAGTTAGTGATATTAAGGAAATCATGGATAGGTGAAGAAATGTTAAGTGAAGCATCACTTGAAGAAGATGAGCTTGACTTGACGGTTTTGTTAAAACAACAAGGTTTAACACTAATCCTATTGATTCTTGAAAGGGATTTTGATGACTCGGATGATGTGTTAGATTTGGTCATTTTCAAAGGTTTTGGTTTTGATGTTTGAGGGGAGAAGTCTTGATGGTGATGGTGTGATTTGAATTGTTGTGAAGCTTTCAATTTTATAGGATGAGAAAAGTGTTGAAACAGTGTTTGGATTTGATGTTTTACTATTCTAAGATTGAGGTGTCAAATGATTTTCATGACCATGTCACATCATTTGAGGTCAATCCAATGAATAGGATGGAGTGAAAGACCAACCTAAGCACTCAATGATTTGTGATCATGGGAAGTGGTTTGGTTAAAAATGTATCAAAGGTTTGAAGGATCCTTTAAAAGGGTTCCTTTGGTTAGTTATGTTTTGAATTTGAATTTTGGCGGGAAGTGTCTTACTAATTGTCTTAGTGAGTGAGGTTTGTTCCAATATGGTTGTTGTTGTAAATGAAAGATGTTTCTCACTTAGGATAATGATTTGACACTTTACAAGTTTTGGACTTAAGAAAAATGGAAAAATTTTCTGCAGGTGTCTGGCGGATCCCTCAGAAGACATTGGCGGAACCCATTTGAGGGTACCGCCTGGTCCGTTGGGCCATTTCTGGAATACCCAGAAAACACACTGGCGGACCCCAATTTTGGGTACCGCCAGATCCGCCAGGGGTAAAAAATTAGGCAGTCCGCGTTTTTTACCCGCGAGACGTTTTTCAAAATTTTCGAAAACTCCTAAAATCAAAGAGATAAGGCATTTCTGGTTGGGCAATGCAAAAATTAGACACGTAAACATGCATTTCATGGGACTTTGACCTTGAGGTCGAGGATTTCACTATACTTAGTAAGAATTGCCATAAGCATAGAAAAAATGACAAACACCTTAAACTTTGTCATAATGCATAAAAGTTCATACAAACATAATCCAACAAACGTAATAAACCATGAAAGTGAAAAACAAATGATTCATATAGTTTTAACACAAAGACGCTTCTAAAGCACTCATAAGCCAAACACTCCTTAATCTTCTCACAACCGGTCTATCTTCTTCTTGAGCTTGTTTAGGTACCTTCCAAAACACTTGAACATTCCTTTGGTTTGCTTGAATTCTTCAGAAGCATTGTCAATGATGGGGAGAGCTTGAAGGTATTCTAAAGGAGGTAACTTAGAGTTTGGTAGTTTATCATCGTCGCTCATGCCGGATGATGATGATGATGGAGTTGGTGATCTAGTACGTTTGCCCTTATTTTTGAAAACTCGTTTATCACTTAAAGGAACGAAGGTGTGAGGAATGAGAGCGTAGTCAAGGTGTATTCCACTTTCGTTAGGAGAAATGGGCGAGATTGCTCTAAAGAGGCGGGTAATAAACATTCCATATGGAAGAGCGGTTGTTCCGACCAAGGATATGTCGGCCATTCTTTTGGCTAGGTAGTAGGCTAAATTGAAGGGTTGACCGGTGGAAATGCTATAAAGCATGTAGCATAGGCATGTGTTGATGTGATCTCTATTTCCTATGGTACTTATGACATTAGCCCTAAGAATTTCTTCCCATTTCCTAAATTGTGGTTTAAGCTCATTGAGCTCCATACCAAAAGGATCCTTATCTACCGTATTCCCCGAACGGTCCACCCTAGTGGTAGAGGTTCTAACAAAGAGGTGTTCCTTAATAGTTTCCTTACTAGCAAGAGGTGTATCGTATGGATAAAAACGATCAATAGTATCAAGACTTGAAATGGGCCACTTATCCGTGTAGAGGCAAGTTCCCTCATTTGGTACACCAAGAATTATAGCTAAGTCTTTTAAATCTATATCATGTGATATTTGATTGGTTGTGAAGTTTAATGAGATCCTACCACCGGCACATGAGGAAAGGTTTACGGTTGCATAAAATTCCAAGATGAACCTAGGACAAATGGGCTCATCTAAATCAAGGAGACAATCAAAGTGAATTGCGGCAAAGTTTTGCCGAATAGATGTTCCTTCTAGAAAGGATGGATCAATGGTTCTACCTTCGTGAACATAGCGTTTTTCTAATGCCTTAAAGGTTTCTACTTGAACCGAGTTGAGACCTTTGGTCATATGGTGTTTGGGCATGTATTTAAGGGTTTCTTTGTGATCGGATTTGTTTGCAGGAGGCATGTTGATTCCTAGAAAACATACAATTGTATGTTAATGACTTTTAACAACGAGGATGTTCTAATATATTCTTATATGCAAGACAATGTGAAGACATGGTTATCTTGACTCATTTTGATTCCTAAATCGTTTTGTTATGCAAATTTTGTTGTAAAAACAAAAGATAACCAACACTCTCCTAATTGAATGTGTCTTCGATTGAATATACCCGAAAATACATGTTAGTTATGTATCCCCTTTAGCATTCAAGAGATAGTATGCAAGTGATGTTTAAATGATGTTTTTCATTTGTTTTAACAATGTGGTGATGAATCATGTTGCAATTAGAAAAATAATGCTCTTGGTGTGTTTGGTAAATCAAAGTAACAATGAAAAGATACATTTCTTAATTAATGAAATACATAAATGACTAGCCACCAAGTTTTTCAAGAATCATGAAGTTTTATGCAAAAGCCCTAAGATTCCAGTTAATGATTGTAAGCAAAAATGTTATGATTAAATTAAAAATGCAATTGTGATTAGAATACTTACAAGGTTAGTTGGATTTGAAGAGACTGGATTAGAAGCCCTAAAATTCGTGAGGATATGTGTTTTTGAGAGGATGATGCTGTTTGTTAGTTTATGTTAAGACTTAATAGGGTGTTTGGCTTTGAAATAAAAAATTTAAACATTCTGAGGTTTGGCGGAACCAAAAAATGGGTTCCGCCCGTATGGTCTGAAGGTTCCGTGGGTACTGCAGGGAAAAAACTTAAAAGGAATTGTCTTGATTTTTGTGGTTTTATCCTAATGTTCAAAACTAAGGTTTTAGGTCTTATGAGTCTTTGACTAAGCCTAGGAATTATGAATGCCTCACATTCAATAGATTTTGTGAATGCGTTGATGGAATAGTTGACGTAGAAGACTTTCTTAGTTAAGACGTTCCTCAATGAACAATCTTACCAAGGCGATGATGAGGGATCACAATATGTCTACTAAGAACATAATGGATTGAATTGTTGCCGAAGTCGATGCTTCCAATGTTGATGAGATAAATTCCGTTGTTGACACGAGTTTGCTTGGAGCTTGTTGATGTGCTTCTCCATCCGATACTAATTTGAGAATCTTACGCGTTTTGGAGAATCATTGGGTAAGTAAGTATAAAAGTGCAAGTACCACTTGTGCTTTTCTTATCAACTTATTACCGACATAATTCCATTTGGCATACACTATGGTTTCTATTCCCGTTCTTTTGGGAGACCATAATCCTAGTTGTGTAGTACCTTATGTTGTATCCAAATAGGCTCAACTAAAGAGTTGTTTTAGGATCTTCTTTAACACGAGCACATAGACGAAAGCTAAACATAATGTTGAATCTAAATGTTATGAGAACAAGTAGTCTTCCAAACATTTCTCTATGTTTAGTTTTTACCTACGGATTTACTAATCTCATTCTTGATAAGTCATCAATAACTTAACTATTGAGAACAAGAGAGAAACTAGGAATGTCTTTAAGTTAAAATCCCTTGCTTTTGTGGCTTGCTTTTATTATCAAAAAGTCTCTCAAGTATTGAGACAATACTCACTTGATTACTTTGAAATATCAATTTTGTTTCACTAGTTGTTTTATTCTAAATTCCAAAAATTGTTTTTGTTGAATTTGTTTAGACACAACTATGACCTATAAATCAAGTTTTATGACTTATGTCAATTTTACTTGATTCAAAGTTTGACTCAAGGTGAGAAGATGTTATTTTGTACTTTTACTCCATGCTTGTCTTGCCATCATTTGGACTTTCGACTAAGTCATCATCTACCAAAGATGATATCTTAGAAGGAGGGGATTACTCGTTAAATGTTATATTCAACGATTCCTCGACTCTTTGAGTTTTCTTACTTAAGACACTATGAACTCTATTTATTTTGAAAAAGTCCAAGAGGTACAACATCATGAGACTATGTGTCACATTTGATGTGTAAATCCTAGATGTTGAAAACTCATTTTCTTTCACACATCCTAATGTATGCTAATGTGATTTATTTCACCTTGTGTGTTTTATGTGAGAGTATTATAAAGGAGTGATTGAAGAAAAACACAATTAAAGACTCAAAGTATGGTGTTTGAGAAAATTGTTTAACAAAGGTTTGTTTTGCAAGCAACACAAAAGTGTTAGACATTTTAACACTTAGGAAATTCTTAGTTAGCTCACTTGTAAGCAAGAGTTGAGTGAGACTCACTCAAGAGTTTTTCGTGTTTATCTCTAGATGGTTAAAGAACCAAAACACCTTATATCTCCTACTAGTACTAATGACGAAATTCCTTGTTACATAGAGTCTAATCTTAGTTATTACTAATAGCAAGTAAACACTTTTAGAGTATTACTAATAACACATAATCCTACACATAATGCTAGAAACAAGAGATAATCAAAGCCGAGTTGAAGTAATGCGTACCTTTTAAATTGCATAAAAATGCTATCAAGAGGATTAGCACTTCGCGTAAAAACTTGGTTTGACGACACGCTTTGAAACTCAATAACTCATGTACCCAAGAAGGTTAGATAATCATATAACGACATAGAGAATGATAGTCTTAATCCTTTTATCATGAGTTTTTATTAGAGATTGAGTTATCTCTAAATTTCTCTTCTAGGTTTGACAAATTTTACATGCTTTGTTTTATTAGTTGATGATGCTTATGAGTTAAATCCTAATCCGGTTTTATCTTTAAACAACCTTTGAATCCTCAACAATCTTTCAAAAGATTTTGAGCTTTCATCAAATTTAACTAATAATTTTTCCTTTCTCATTTTGCATTATAATCTTATGTTTGTAATCTAGACATAATTTACATTCTAGATTAATTTCAACATTACTCTCAATTCTAGACATTTTATCTTCTAATAAGATTTCCTTTTCAAAGATATTCTTAAGAGATTTTGAAGACTCATTCTTGAAGATAGTTTTTAGGTTCATGTTGCATAAGCGTTTAGACTCATTTTCTAGTTTAGAAAACTCTAGGATAAATTAATCAAAGCAAAAGCGTTTGGTTTCAAAGTGTACCTTGCTTGATGTTTTATCTAGTTTAGAATCGCAAACCGGATGGTTGGCTTCATCTTCATCCGTGCTATTCCATGAATCGTAAGCAAGTCCACTAAGAGCTCGTCATGAGTAATCATCTTCACTTACACCTTCATTTAAAACATTTAAACTAGTAGTACATGTATTCATCTCAACTAAAAATCAATTAATTAATATATCTAATATTTCTAATACATTTGTGAGATCAACTTGATCATCTTTGGCTTGACATATTTCTTGATGAAAATTTAACATATTTTTTCAAACATCATTAGCCATTTGACAAAAATACATTTTTCATATTTGGTACTAAAGCTTTGTAAAGCATTGTTTTAGCTTTAGTATTTTTATCAAGTTTAAGATAGTTATCTTGGTTTTCAAAAACTTATTTTCTTTGGTTTGAAATTACCAAAAGAAATAATATGCCAAAGATCTTGATCAATTGATTTCACATAGTTTTCAAAATTACTTTTCCATTCAAGTAAGTTTTCTTTTTCAAATAGCGGTTGGTTTTGAATAGGTTGCCCTTCTTTGAGATTTTCAAAATCCATGGATCGATCCAAGTTTCAAAATACATTCTATTTTAAAGATCTTGAGTAACGTAGCTCTGATACCAATTGTGGAAAACTAGAAGGGGGGTTGAATAGTTTACCGCTTTTTCGATTCTTATTTAGCTTAAATATCCTTTTAGAAACTTCACGTTTGCTTAAAGATATAAACACAACTTTATATGTTTGATTATTTGAAAAGCTTTTCATGTGAATAACAATTCTAACTTTACTTGTTTCATACTTTGAAAAGCTTTACTTGTGATGATCCTAACTTTGCTTCTTTTAGTTCTTTGAAAAGCTTTACATTTGTTTCAAGATATAAATACAACTTTACTTGTTTTAATTCTTTTGGAAAGCTTTATATGTGGTTAGCAATTATACCTAAAAGACAACATGTAATAAGCAAAGATAAAGAAAGAAACGATCAAACCACAACACGATTATTTATCGTGGTTCGGCTACAAGGACTCTTTTTCCTTGCCCTACATCCACGCCCCGAGTTTCCAACTCGAGAGTTATAAGCACTAATCAACAAGCTCCTTTCACCGGCGGAGAAAACCTTTACAACGTCGCTTACACTTTTACCGACACTAAGCTAGATGTCGAGTTCTTTTACAAGGGTACAACCACTCCCATTCGTCGCTTACACTTTTACCGACACTAAGCTAGATGTCGAGTTCTTTTACATGGGTTCAACCACTCCCGTACGTCGCTTGCACTTTTACCGACACAAAGCTAGATGTCGAGTTCTTTTCTAAGGGTACAACCACTCCCATTAGTTCTTTTACAAGGGTACAACAACTCCCGACACACTACGTATTTTGAGGCCTAAAATACTAACCACTTACATCTATATACATGACACACATGAAGTATAAACTATCAAAGTTTATACATGACCAAGCTACCAAGACTTGCAACTTTAGAGTTGAAGCTTGTAACTTCTTGAATGATCTTGTGAAGTCCCTTGCTACATAAGAAAATCACAAATCAAAAGGTTACTGAGTTAGTTGAGAGAATATGTGAATATATGTCCTAAAAGGGTTAGCCAAAAATCAAGTTATGGCTTGGTATTTATAGCACACCACACTGCTTGCTTGGCGGATCAGGCGGAAACCTCAGATGGGTTCCGCCCGTGTACCCCCAGGGTACCGCCGGGTCTGCAGTAGATTTTTGCAATAACTCTTCAAACCAAACAAGGTCTTGTCTCATAACTCCTAGAAACCAAACAATGTCACATCACTTAAATCAAGTCAAATACAAAGCTTGTAAGCAACATCAAAGCTAGTCAAACACATTTCTTTCCATAAATGCATAGTGACAAAACTTGCCCTTAATGTGATGTGACCTTACTATATTAAGAAATAAATATGATGTGACAAGACTCATTTTAATTTAAGAAGTAAAAACAATGTTTTGTTTAAAAGGAAATGTTAACCTTAGTTAAACAAGACTTAAACACTTAAAGTGATGATTTACTTATAGCTAAACTTCATACTTTGTCATTAACAAAACTTAGCAAAGATCGTAAAATATAAATAACATTTTTAGGCGATATTTGTATTAACAGTTTCTTTTGGGGTTTTAAAGAAGAAAAGAACGGAATCTCATGGGTTAATTGGGAAATTACTCTTGCTAGACAACACCTCGGAGGATTGGGTATTGGTAGTATCAAGGCAAAAAAATTGAGTCTTTTAGGAAAATGGTGGTGGCGTTTTCTTAACGAGGAGGATGCATTATGGTGTCGAGTGGTGAAAGCCATTCGTGGTCCTATAGGGGACTTCTCATCTCAGATGGGTGATGGTCTTTGTCATGGATTCATGGAACATGGGAGAGTATTATTAGAAGCGGGTATGCTATCGACAAGATGAGTATCCCATTTAGTAGTTCTTTTTCTAAAAGAATTGGTGATGGCAGTGATACTTTCTTTTGGAGTTACCGATGTTAACCTCATTGGGTGACATCCAAGAGTGACATTCGGGTGATATCGGGTGACAAAACAATATCGGGTGTTAAACAAACGGTGATCAAAACAATCGGGTGTTCAAACAAATGGTGATCAAAACATTCGGGTGTTCAAACAAACAGTGTCTCATATAAAAATTTCAAATTGGCCCGCAAAAATGGCTTAGTTTAGAATAGTGTTTATAATAAGCATTAATAAATGACTTGGGATTTTACGGTGTATTACAGTACCCACCCGTTAGATGGGATTCGTCCCGGAATCCAAAGTTGAATCGGTGCTCGGGGTTGTCTCATCAAATAGTTGTGGGTATTTGGCACGCATTTGATCTTCGCGCTCCCATGTGTACTCGGGTCCTCTCTTAGAGTTCCATCTGACCTTAACAATGGGAATGCGACTATGCTTAAGTTGTTTGACCTCCATGTCCATAATCTTAACGGGTTCCTCAATAAAGTTCAACTTATCATCGATTCTGATCTCTTTCTATGGAATCACAAGTGTTTCATCCGATAAACACTTTTTCAAATTAGACACGTGGAAGGTGTTGTGCACTCTACTGAGTTCCTTAGGTAGTTCTAGTTTGTATGCCACGGGACCGATCCTTTCAATGATCTCGAAGGGTCCAACGTATCTTGGGTTTAGCTTCCCACGTTTTCGAAACCTAATCATCCCTTTCCAAGGTGATACCTTAAGCATGACCTTGTCTCCAACTTGAAATTCTATTG
The DNA here is from genome assembly GCA_030686995.1 of Artemisia argyi. Taxonomy (NCBI): domain Eukaryota; kingdom Viridiplantae; phylum Streptophyta; class Magnoliopsida; order Asterales; family Asteraceae; genus Artemisia; species Artemisia argyi. The sequence continues at coordinate 10,610,715 of CM060703.1, read as the reverse complement.
GTTTCCTTCGCACATTGGCATAACTCTTTTGCCGATCCCTGGCGGCTTGTAATCGTTGCCTAATCTTTACTATTTTCTCAGTGGTTTCAAGAATCAACTCGGGACCTGAGAGTTGTACATCTCCAATCTCAGCCCAACAAACTGGTGATCTACACTTTCTTCCATAAAGTGCTTCAAACGGTGCAGCCTTAATGCTAGCGTAATAACTGTTGTTATACGAAAATTCTGCTAACGGTAGGTGTTTATCCCAACCTTTTCCAAAATCAATCACGCATGCTCTAAGCATATCTTCTAGGGTTTGTATAGTCCTTTCACTTTGACCATCAGTCTGTGGATGGTAAGCTGTACTCATATCTAACTTAGTTCCCAAGGCTTTCTGTAAAGATCGCCAAAAGTTAGACGTGAAACGGCTGTCTCGGTCGGAGATAATCGAAATCGGCACTCCATGCCGGGAAACGATCTCTTTAAGGTACAAACGTGCAAGAACGTCCATATCATCAGTCTCTTTGATTGGCAAGAAGTGCGCTGACTTCGTGAGACGATCGACAATAACCCATATAGTGTCCAACCCACTCGATGTCTTGGGTAATTTCGTAATAAAATCCATTGTAGTCCTTTCCCATTTCCACATTGGTAGCTCGGGTTGAATCAAAAGACCGGATGGTTTTTGATGTTTAGCCTTTACTCTTGAGCAGGTCAAACACTTACCGACATACTCTGCAATGTCAGCTTTCATGTTTGGCCACCAATACAACTTCTTTAGATCTTGATACATCTTGTTCGAACCAGGATGAATGGAATATTTAGACTTATGAGACTCGTGCATGATGAGATCTCGTATTCCTCCATACAATGGAATCCAACTTCTGTCCTTGAAACACAGCCTTCCATCTGGTTTCTTGACAAATCCATTCGTGCTTTCGGGCATGCCGTAAATCTTCTCGTGCGGCCTATTCTCTTCCTTAAGGGCCTCAGCTTGAACTTCAAGAATTTGCGACGGAAGTGGTGATCTAATTGTCATACCCAATGACCTAACTCTGAGGGGTCTAAGTCGTTCCTTTCGACTCAAAGCATCTACTACAACGTTTGCCTTCCCCGGGTGATAACGGATCTCGTAATCATAGTCACTTAGCAACTCTAGCCATCGACGTTGCCTCATGTTCAACTCCTTTTGATCTAAAATGTACTGAAGACTCTTGTGATCGGTGAAAACCGTACACTTGGTTCCATATAGGTAGTGTCTCCAGATCTTAAGAGCGAATACTACCGCTCCTAATTCTAGATCATGAGTAGTGTAGTTCTCCTCGTGGGGTTTAAGTTGTCTTGAAGCGTAAGCGATTACTTTAAGTCTTTGCATCAATACGGCACCCAAACCTTGGATTGATGCATCACAATATACCACGAAGTCCTCACTTCCTTCGGGTAGTGCTAATATCGGTGCTTCACAAAGCTTCTGCTTCAAAAACTGAAATGCCGATTATTGTTCCTCTCCCCAGTCAAACTTCTTCTTCTTCTGTGTTAGCTTAGTCAAAGGTTTAGCAATCCTTGAAAAACCTTCAATAAACCTTCGATAATATCCGGCAAGACCTAAAAATTGGCGTATCTCGGTAGGACTCGTAGGTGACGCCCAATTTTTAACAGCTTCGATCTTTGCAGGATCAACATGAATACCCTTACTGTCGATAACATACCTAAGAAATTGTACTTTCTCAATCCAAAAATCACACTTGGAAAATTTGGCGTATAATTTCTCTTCTCTGAGCAATGTTAGTATAGCCTTCAAGTGTTCTGCGTGCTCTTCCTTACTTCGTGAATAAATAAGGATATCATCGATGAATACAATCACAAACTTATCCAAATAGGGTTTGCACATTCGGTTCATTAGGTCCATAAATACAGCGGGTGCATTTGTTAGACCGAATGGCATTACTTGGAATTCGTAGTGACCGTATCTTGTCCTGAAAGCCGTCTTAGGGATGTCTTCTTCCCTAACTCTCAGTTGGTGATAACCCGATCTCAAATCGATCTTCGAGTAGGCACTCGATCCTTGCAGTTGATCAAACAAATCGTCAATCCTTGGCAACGGATATCGATTCTTAACCGTAAGCTTGTTCAACTCACGATAATCGATACACATCCTGAAGGTTCCATCCTTCTTCTTTACAAACAACACCGGGGCTCCCCATGGTGATGAACTAGGGCGAATAAATCCTTTATCTGACAATTCTTGCAATTGCCCAGATAACTCCTTCATTTCTGACGGTGCTAGCCTATAGGGTGCTCGTGCTACGGGTGCTGCTCCTGGCATCAAGTCAATTTGAAATTCCACTTGACGAGTCGGCGGAAGGCCAGGCAAGTCCTCAGGGAAAACTTCTGGAAAGTTCCTGACTACTGGCACATCCTCGAGTCGCTTCTCTTCCGACTTCTTCTCGGCGACTTGAGCCAAAAAGACTTGACATCCTCGTTCGATGTACTTCACAACCTTGACGCAAGAAATGACGCTCAAACGTGTCTTACTTCGCTCTCCGCGAACAACCAGGGTTTCGTTATTCAGTGGGATGTGAACGAACTTTTCGTCACAAATGATCTTAGCGCGGTTCTTGGATAACCAATCCATTCCTACAACGACGTCGAAACTACCGAGTCTAATAGGCATAAGGTCAATGGCAAATGGGGTGTCTAGTAGTCGTAAGGTGCAACCTCGGAGTATAGTGTTAGTGCTCACTAGCTTTCCATCGGCTAGTTCAATCTCATATGTGCTGTCTAGTTGGGTGGGTGTAATATTAAGCAGGGGTGCAAGAGAAATAGATACGAAACTTTGATCGGCTCCTGAGTCAAATAAAACTTTAACGAGGCGGTTGTTTAAAAAGAACGTACCCGTGACTACGTTCGGATCTTGCTGGACATTTCCATCTCCCAGCACGTAAGCTCTCCCACATGCATTGTTATCCTTATTAGGGCACTGACGTCTGTAGTGTCCTTTCTCTCCACAAGCATGGCATACCACAGCCACGGGTTGCAAGTTAGCTCCTGTCACCTTGCAATCTTGTGTCTTATGTCCAACCCTTGAACACTTCCCGCACTTAGCATAGCAGGGTCCATTGTGATGCATCTTACACTTGTCACAGAATGGAAGAGGTCCAGCATACCTAGCATCTTTAACCGGTGCAGCGACATGAGCTCTGACAGCTTCCTGTCGTCGGTTCTGTTGGTTGTGGTGGGTGTTTCTGTCATGGTGGTAGTTACGGTTGAGGTTACGGTTGTTGTTATTGCTGCTGCTGTTGTTGTTGTTGTTGTTGTTGTTGTTGTTGTTGTTGTTGTTGTTGTTGTTGTTGTTGTTGTTGTTTGTCCTTCGATCATCAAACTTCCTTTTGTGATCGTTGTTTCCCTGAGCAGAGTTACGCTTAATCTCCCGGTCTAGCAGTCTTTGGGCAATGGACATTGCTTCATCCAAAGATTGAGGCTTAGACGAGGTGACGTTTCCCTCAATACTCCTGGGTAATCCTTCAATGTACCTTTCCAACAACTTTTCCAAATCGGGAACCTTAGAAGGGCAAAGTGTGGCAAGCTCCTGAAATCTCCTATCATAAGCCCTGAGATCATTTCCTTTCACAACCAACGTGTGAAACTCATCTTCTAACTTCTTGATCTCGCCTCTAGGGCAAAACTTCTTCAACATCTTCTCCTTAAAGTCAGCCCAGGTGATCTGATAGGCCTCTTCCACACCTATCTTCTGAGCAGTAGCATTCCACCAAGACAACGAGTCTTCCAAAAACGTTCCAGTAGCAAACGAGACTCGGCTTTCCGCGGCACAACCGCTCCTCACAAACACAGTCTCAGTTCGCTCAAACCATCGAGCAAGCTCTGTTACTCCTTTAGTTCCTTTGAAGTGAGATGGTTTACAAGCTATGAAGTCCTTATAGGTACACTTCCGAGTCGCAGCGGACTCGCTCTCAGCAGTGGCTCGGTTATTGCTACTAGTTCATGCCATTGCAGCAGCCTGCTCTTCTAAAGTTGCAGCAACACTGTCGGCAACCAACTTTCTTATAGCAGCCTGGGTCATAGCGGGTGACGAGGTAGCAGTGGCGGTTTTCCTTGGGGCCATAACTCTATAAAATCGCAAGTGCATAAGTACAAATCCCAAACATCAATAACAAGAGAAATAGTGTAACCAACTCATAATAGTCGAGATCATCACAAAGTACATATCACAGCCACACCATAAATACATACATCAACATAAACCATATCATTCATAAATAAACATCACGACATGTAACAACACACATGGAATTTATAATGAATCTCAATATGGGAGCATAATAAAAGATCAAACAACTAGAACATCATAAATCAATATCAATACGTTACAATCGTAACCAACATAAAGTTTTAATAATTTTTGAATTCATTGTTACAAAACAATAAGATACAACAATTATTAATGCCACAGGCGGCAAGTTAAGATGTCTTTGTAAGTAATGACATGTCATAGATCTATGAAGGTCCAGGTGTGCCTCCTGATCTCCTCTCCAGCTCTCTGATGATCCTGATCATCCCCAACATCTCCATATCTCTGGATCTCTCACGGGCCTGAATCTCCTTAATAGTAGCTGAAAGTGTGTGGATGGTAGAACTAGATGCAGCTAACTCCTGTGCCTGATGCTCCATCATCTCCTGTGTAATGGCTGCAATCGCTCTCAAATCATCAATCTCGTGTCTCTGAACATCTAGCCGATGACCAAACTAGTGATAGTAGCCTGTGCCTCCTCAATCTCTGTCCCCATCATCTCAAATACCATCTCTAAGGCTGTCCTATGTACCACGAGGTTCGTGACCTCCTCCTGCATACACTCTATCCTCTCCAAGGATATATCCTTAATAACGCTCAACAGCTCATCAAGACGATCCTCATGTCTCACTAATCTAGCATCCAAAAGAGGGATAATATGGAGTATCGGCTCCCCAGTGACCGGTAACACCGCTGAAGAGCCATCTCCAAGCTCAACAGCCCTAGGTGATCCCTCAACCAATCTCCATCTACGTATGTAGTCTAACAAAAACGACCATCGACGAGCATCAACCAATCTATGAATGCCAGGTCTCGGTGGGTGTCTCGGTGGGAGCAGGTGATGGTACAGGTGATGTAATAGGTGATGGTATCGGTACAGTGGTAGTCTGAGAGTAGAAAACTGTAGGTGGTGGCATGGGTGGCATAATCTCAGAGGTGTGGGGTGCGGTGTAGGTAGGTAGCATGTAAGGATGTGGCTCAGGTGGGGGTGATATAGGTAATGGTGGGGGTGCTGGTGATGCCACAGGTGTCATCTCTGGCATAGAAACAGGTGGTAGTACAGATATGGGTGATGATACAGGTGTAGGTACATGTGTAGATACGGGTGGTGTAACAGTAGAAGCAGGCAAAATACAGACTCGTTTCCGAGCCGTGCATTTGCGGGTATTGTCTCCCTCATGATATCGAAACAACTCTCCGAAAGGCTCAGGCTCATAGGGCTCAAGAATCCTCACTCGCTTGCATCGACGAATCGGTGCAGGCGGGGATGGTGGTGGAATAGAAGCAGCAGTGTCAGAAGTATCGGAGTCAGAAGACTCGTCATCAGCATCTGAACCGGTGTGGTGACTAGTAGGTGGTGTAGGACGATCATCAGCCGCAAGAAACTGCTGAGATGTCAGGTACTGATCATAAAGGTACTGCCCCTGTGTCATAGGTCCACGGACAGGACGAAAAAGAGGCTGAATAGCAAAAGAATCAATGGGTGTAGAAGCAACCTCACCCTCCTCAAAGGGCTCAGTGTCAGCAGAGGGGTCTCCAGATGGAACAGGAGATGGTATGGCAGGTGATACAGGTTGGGTGTCATGGTCAGAATCATGGGTGTCTCGGGTGTCATGGGTGTCATAGTCAGATAAGTCAATAGTAGGGTGAGTGGATGATGCTGGTACGTCGTCGTCACTGTCGGACAAAATAATAACCGGGGGCGACATGGTACTGTAATATCCCAAAAATAGTAGTAATATAAGTTATTTAGTCTACATAATGCTACATGCACAGTGATCATAGTGTCATAGTGAGCTAAATGCAATGGGTGCTAAAAAATCAAACCTTAAAACATAATGTTGGCAAGCGCTGGCACAAAGGGCACTTCGGTGATAAATAGTTTGTTTAAAAATCCGGTGAGGTTATAGTCCAATGTTTTGAAAAATCATTTGGTTCTCTATAACCATGGCTCTGATGCCAATCTGTAACACCCTGAAATTTGATTAAGCAGCGGAAGTCTAATCGGGGTCATTACAGTTTAGTACACAGTCATACTCATAGAAAACAATTCAAAAGATAGTCAATATCATTCCATGAAAACTCAAATATTCAGAGTTACAAACATTTTTCCAAAATGTTAATTGTTTCACAAAAGTGGTGATGAGTTTGTAAAGAATGATATAATTATTGAAATCAAAAGGGAGGTCATGTGCCCTTTGCCAGCTCCGTGCCGCCATGCTTGCTAGTTTCCTGAGATAAACATGCTTAAAAAGTCAACACAAAGGTTGAGTGAATCCATAGTAGTTTAAATAGTAATAGTGTTAACACAAGTCAAGCATTTGAAATAAACAAGCCAAGATAGACAGGTCTTGACTAAATGGGTGTAATATTGCTCCTAAGCCTCACGAAACGCAAGCCTTAACATTGATTTGACATATCATAAAAATAATAACAATCACCTACACCACAGCGGATGTAAATGACAAGGGGCCCTCGGTGACAGGAAATCTGCCAAATTTCCATAATACCTCGAATATAGCACACCTCCTGCCAAGTGATCACCTTGACAGAGACGGGCTGCCATTCCAATAGATCTATCAACTATATTCGCGCTCACTCGCAAGTGATTAAGGTTCGTGATATGAGGGACTTGTAGCACAGGTGTCAACTTAGGCAATATCAGGTGATAACAGCATACATAAAAATACTTGTGTTCGATTTATAGCATGTATCTCCCCACGAGGTTTAAAAACAATTAAAAATGTGGGACCATGAACTCACCTGAGAGGTTCGTAATCACAACGGTGCTCAAAAGTGAAGGTGTATTGCTATGACTAGCAATGAAATTCCTCCGACTTGCGACCTAAATAATACATAGTGATCGGTGTTTTAGATTTGTGTTATAAATGACATGTGATATGTCGCGTGCACGGTGATATCCGTTTGGGTGTTTCCAAAATAACTCCACGTAGTTATTTGTAACGGTGTTTATTAAATGTTAATTCGTTTGTGATAATAACATTTAGTAAAAATATTTATAATTAAATATTTTTAGTAAGACTACATATTTTACTTCAAAATTACTAAATATATACATATTTATACTAAATTAAATTATACAAAAATAGTTAATAAAATGTTTACTTTTAGAAAAGTACACTTTTACCCCTTCGGTTAAAATAATTACAATATAGTCCTTTTGAACTTTTTACACTTTATTCCTTTAACTTTTGGAAAATACACTTTCTACCCTAAACTTCCATCATAAATCGGTATTGCCATAAATAGTCCGATGTTTTGTGTTTTTGACGGTTTTAGTCCCTTAACGTGGGAATTTTGCAAAAATGATCCAAATTCATAGTTTTCGCAAGTTAGCTTTTACTTTTATAAAAAGTCACAATTTTATCTTCTAAAATTTATAAAAATCGGTTTTTATAAATTTTAGTTTATTTCAAAAATTCTAGTTCAAATCCGAAAATCTCATTCGAAAGGTATTGGGCTTATTAGCCCGGTTCAAGGCCCAAAATGATGTAGTTTGCTTTAAAATTTCTAGTTCGACTAGGACTTGGTTTAGATCTAGTTTTCGTAGTATATGACCGAGCATGTCATGCATGTTAAGTTGATTTGATTAATTGTGAATCGATGTCTTAGGTTGTCGAAAAATATATATACGTTGTACGTGTAAAAACGTAATGGCGAGGCCCTTTCCTAGCGTGTCGAGGCATGTTAGCATGTAATAGTTTAAGTTTTTATTCGACATATGACTAGGTGTTCTAAATGTGACGTGCAATGCATGATCGTATAAAGGATTTAGAAGAGACGAAATACTTACAACACAAAGGTGGTGGGGAGGGTTCGTGTGACCAAACAAGAGTAACGAGCAAACTAACACTCTTCGAATAGCGACCCTTGCTCAAATATTTGCTACCCAACTAGATCTTAACCTAACCCTTGCTTGTGTACGCCTAGTATACTTCGACAGCAACCAAGAAGAAAAAGAAGAGCTTTGTGCTTTGAGAGCTTAGTGAAGTTTGAAGGTGTGAGATAGGTTGCATTTAATATGGCTTATATAGTGTGGATGGGGGTGGTTCGAATGTCCCTAGAAACACAACAAGATCCGAGTGGTCACATCTTGCTCGACAATCTTGTCTAATTTGCATATGTATTGTCAAATCGATTTTGAGGTGGTGAGGAAGCAATGAGGGTTGACTTTGATGTGTTTAGGTTTAGCTTAGGTTATTAGGAATTAAACAATTGAGGTTAGAGTACATATGGAAGCTTTGTTGGGGGGATATGAAACACAAGGTCCATGGGGTATAATCGACTAGGTGGTTAAAGCCTTTGCACGTTGGTTTGATGGTTACTAAGTCGGCTCCTTGTCTCATGAAGCAAAGTCAAAAGAAGATGTTGCAAGAGTAGTGTCAAGTTGTAGGGAACCAACGAAAATAACAAGGGTGATGGTTCGGTTTTGTGTAGCATGCCTCGCAAAAGAAAGAAAACAACAAGCCGAGTGGGCTTAAGTAAAAATTCGGCCCAAGAGAGAAAAATGAAATGGTGCAATGGGCTTGTGGTGTGTCCGGCCCAGGTGGATCAAAAGAAAGAAAGAACGAATTTTTAGTGGGCTTGTGGTCGGCCCAAAATAACGGGGTGTCAGTGTTCCGTAAAATGGTGAAATTAATTTTGGTGTCGGTGTCGGTGTGTGAAAACCGAAAAGATATAAACAGTGTCGTCGTACATATATATATATATATATATATATATATATATATATATATATATATATATATATATATATATATATATATATATATAATAATTTATAATAGTTAATATATATACATAATATCATACATATATATATATTAATAATTTCTCGGTGTCTAAATGGGGTGCCGGGTAGCAAGTGGGAGTTACCGGTGTTAACCTCATTGGGTGACATCCAAGAGTGACATTCGGGTGATATCGGGTGACAAAACAATATCGGGTGTTAAACAAACAGTGATCAAAACAATCGGGTGTTCAAACAAACGGTGATCAAAACATTCGGGTGTTCAAACAAACAGTGTCTCATATAAAAATTTCAAATTGGCCCGCAAAAATGGCTTAGTTTTGAATAGTGTTGATAATTAGCATTAATAAATGACCTGGGATTTTACGGTGTATTACAGAAAGCATTTGATTGTGTTAATTGGGGATTTCTGCTTAATATTATGGAACAAATGGGATTTCATTCAAAGTGGAGAACATGGATCAAAGCCTTTCAGCATCAGTATCGATCTTAGTTAATGGTACACCTACTCAAGAATTTCATATGGAAAGAGGTCTACGTCAAGGAGATCCGCTCTCCCCATTTTATTTCTTATTGTAGCGGAGGCTCTTCATGTGATGATTATGGATGCGTATGATATCGGAATTTTTAAAGGGCTTGCTCTTCAGGAGGATGGGGCAAGCCTTTCCCTTTTACAATATGCCGACGATGCATTATTTTTGGGGAATGGTGGCTACACAATGCTCAAAATTTAGTTCGGATACTTAAATGTTTTCAAGATGTTTCGGGTCTTGCAATTAATCTTAACAAAAGCACTCTTTATGGCATTGGTGTTCAGGAGTTCGAGGTGGCGAGTGTGGCGGCCGCCATTAATTGCAAGTCTGAATCTCTTCCGTTCATGTACTTGGGTTTGCCGATGGGAAAAAATATGACAAAAATTGATAATTGGAGGTTTGTTGTGGATCGTTTTCATACAAGACTTTCTGCATGGAAGTCAAAACTATTGTCAATAGGCGGTAGACTTACACTAACAAAAGCTGTTCTCGGGATCGAGTTTACCGCTATACTATCTATCACTTTTTCGGGCACCGGTTAAAGTCATTAATTTGTTAGAGGCGATTTGGCGTCGTCTCTTTTGGGGTTTTAAAGAAGAAAAGAACGGAATCTCTTGGGTTAATTGGGAAATTACTCTTGCTAGACAACACCTCGGAGGATTGGGTATTGGTAGTATCAAGGCAAAAAATTTGAGTCTTTTAGGAAAATGGTGGTGGCGTTTTCTTAACGAGGAGGATGCATTATGGTGTCGAGTGGTGAAAGCCATTCATGGTCCTATAGGGGACTTCTCATCTCAGGTGGGTGATGGTCTTTGTCATGGATTCATGGAACATGGGAGAGTATTATTAGAAGCGGGTATGCTATCGACAAGATGAGTATCCCATTTAGTAGTTCTTTTTCTAAAAGAATTGGTGATGGTAGTGATACTTTCTTTTGGAAAGATATATGGGTAAATGAAGGAGGTTGTCTAAAAGATCTTTTTATGGATTGTTAGACACATTATAACACTTTATGTTAATCTTCATCACTTTATACCTTTACTTATTTGTTTACATTTGCCTATGATAGAGTTAAACATGTCACGATCATGACTAGAAAATGTCATTGTGTACTATTTCTACGAAAATATATTTTGACCATCTGTAATGGATTGTTGAAGGTGTGGTCGGTGAGCCTTCCAAACGCGTCCCCCCAAATTACGAAAGTCCAGTTGAACGTGTCCCTCATGGGAAAAATGAGGAACTTGGTCGCTTGATCGACCGGTCCTCCTCTTTGTTTGTGTGTGAGTGTGTATTCTTATATAAACACTCGCAGTCATATTATTACTAAGACATGATCTTCAAAATTTTACATGACAAGTTATTTTCAATATTTTTACAAATTGTTATAGAAACATGTATCATGTTAATGTTCATCATTTTATACTCACATGGTTATAGTAGAAAAAACAAGAGAAACCTACTCTAACATATTAGGGAAAGCGAAATAACGCTATTGAACCCAAGCTGATTTAATGTATGTTAATTTTTCTCTATGACATTCCGCATTCGTCACTTTAGGTACTAAATGGCAATGGGATAATTTTTAATTATTGGCAAGAATGTCAATTAACACTTTAAGCTTTTATGAATATGTTATTAATTAAGTTTAAATAAGAGATTAAAGTAAATTAAGATGATAAATAACCACTTGGTCTAGATCAAGTGGCTACAAGGGTAACCTTGAGAGAGGTTCTTAAAGAAAAAAAGAAAAAAGGTCTATAGAACTAATAACTACATGGGTACAAGGAAACCGAACTCTCAAAACTTCCAAAAACTTTTATGTACTCTCTAAATTAACATCTTAAATGATCTTGTCTTTACTAAATAGGCTAATAAGCCATTTAACAAGCCATCTAAATAAGCTTATACAAACACTCTCAATCATATTACAAGACATAAATACTATTCTTCACTATTTTTACATGGTTTTTTATTTCCAATGTTTTGAAATTCAATTGAAGACAATGGCACATAAAAAAGTATAGAACTTATATAAGTTATTGATACCATCCAGATGATAAAGTTAACTTGTATTTGGTTTAACTACATCAAATGATAGACACCATATTACAAGACATAAATACTATTCTTCACTATTTTTACATGGTTTTTTATTTCCAATGTTTTGAAATTCAATTGAAGACAATGGCACATAAAAAAGTAAGAACTTATATAAGTTATTGATACCATCCAGATGATAAAGTTAACTTGTATTTGGTTTAACTACATCAAATGATAGACACCATTAACATAATAGTAATCCCAATTCATATGAGTCATATAGGTCACTCTATATAAGTATGCACAAGTTCTCTTCTTTACTCTATGTAGGACTTAAAACATAAAGCAAGTTTACACACTATAATACCAAACGAGAAGTTGTTCTAGAGACATAGCTCTTATACTACCATAACCAAATATTAGTTATGTTCTTTTTATGGATTGTTAGACACATTATAACACTTTATGTTAATGTTCATCACTTTATACCTACTCTTATTTGTTTACATTTGCCTATGATAGAGTTAAACATGTCACGATCATGACTAGAAAATGTCATTGTGTACTATTTCTACGAAAATACATTTTGACCATCTGTAATGGATTGTTGAAGTTGTGGTCGGTGAGCCCTCCAAACGCGTCCCCCCAAATTACGCAAGTCCAGTTGAACGTGTCCCTCACGGGAAAAATGAGGAACTTGGACGCTTGATCGTCCGGTCCTCCTCTTTGTTTGTGTGTGAGTGTGCATTTTTATATAAATACTCGCAGTCATTTTATTACTAAGACATAATCTTCAAAATTTTACACAAGTTATTTTCAATACTTTTGAAACCCATTTGGAAACAATTGCACAAAACAAGAAAATTAAGAGTTATACAAGTCACTGGTTCAGAATGATTTACCCAGTTATATTATATTTGCTTTAACTAGATCAAACATTAGAAACCAATAATTAATTCAAATTCTCTTCTTTTTCCCATGTGGGCTATAAAGACCACTCTATATAAAAACCATGTACAAATTCTCTTCTAACTAGGGCTGTAAACGAACTGAACGTTAGGTGAAAATTTCATTAACCGTTCGGTAAAAAGCTCGTTTATGTTCTTTTATTTATTAAATGAACGAACATGAACAATATTTTACGTTCGTTTAGTAAAATGAACGAACATGAACAAAAGTCTCGTTCGTTCAGTTATGTTCGTGAGCATCCGATTTGACGTTCGTTAAAGTTCATTTATGTTTATTTATCTATTTATGTTCATATATCATATCTTTTAATTTTATAATTTAAAAAATTGATTTGTTTAAACAAAACAACACTTATAAAAAAATATATTGTGAAGAATTCAATAAAGTTTATGTTGTTTATCTATTTTCATTTATGTTCGATCGTTTATGTTCGTTTAGTGTTCATTTAGTGTCTTAATGAATGAATATAAACGAACATGAACAATTCATTTCCTTAATAAAAGAACATGAACAAGAAAATTCGTCCGTTTAATCGTCCGTGTACGTTTATTTGTCCGGTTAAAATTAAATGAACGAAAATGAACAGAGCTTCGTTCATGTTCGTCTGGTTCATTTACAGCCCTACTTCTAACTAATAACTAAACATTCGAAAAATAATATTAAAAGTAAAAAAATAAAATTAAGATGATAAATGTCAAAGTGAACATTAGTTAAACGTTTTGAAAAAATAAAAAATTTACTAAAGCTGTAATATAATTTTTTTCAAATAAAATGATTTTGAAGTTTGTAAACTTTGAGTCGAGTTATTCAACAAACCAAACATTCCTCACATACCAAGGGACTCATCCCCACCATCCATCTAAAAAGGAAATCAATGGTTGAGATTAAAAGTATTTTATTATTTCACCCATTTTTTATAATTTAAATATCTCTTAAACCGTTAATCGTTAAGCGAAAATAATTACACCATCACGACGGGCATTTAATTATCTTTCTATAGACGGGCACTTTGATATACTTTCGAAAAAAAGAAAAAAAATCGTTTTTTTCACGTTTTTTTTCGTGGCAAAAAAAAAATCATATATGATATGTAATATCATATATGATATTACATATAATATCATATATGATATTACATATCATATATGATATTACATATCATATATGATATGTAATATCATATATGATATGTAATATCATATATGATTTTTACGCCACGAAAAAAAACGTGAAAAAAACAAAAAAAAAATTGTCGAAAATATATCAATTAGCATATCTATAGAAAGATAATTAAATGCTCGTCGTAACGGTATATTTTTTTCCGCTTAACGATTAACGGTTTGAAAGATATTAATATTTGAAAAAAAAGGATGAAAGTGGGTTTTTTAAATTGTTGGGATTAATCTCATCCATTAGATCAAATAAAGATGGAAGGAAGATGGATGGTGGAGATTAGTCCCTGTAAAAAAAGTTTGGCCCTCAAATGATCTTATATCTTATATTTTACATAAGTCCATCTACCCAAACTAAAATTCATTAATAAACCAAATCCCAAACTAAAATCCATTACTTATTTACTTAGCCCATTAAAAAAAAAACGGAACAAACCCTCCCCCTTCGAAGTTCGACCCTCATCTCCTCCCACATTCACACCTTCCTGCCTCCTGGCTCCTCACTCCTTCAGTCTCGCCGGCCACCACCGACGGCCGACCACCAACCGTTTGTCTCCTTTTTAATGTTTAGTTGTCTTGGACAAATGTTTAGATTTTTAGTGATTGAATTTTTTTTTTTTTTTATAATAATAGTATTTAATTTTTGACCCGACCCGAATCGAATCACCGACCCGAAAAATAGCGTTAGTAAAAAAAAATTTAGATCCCGACCCCCCTCAAAATTTTCTAGCTTCCCCAATTCACACAACACTGCCTCAATTCACACAACACTGCCTCGTGCTTCCTTTTTTGGTGTCTACGCCATGCAACCTGTATCAAACATGCCCCCCATGTCCTCCTCCACTGCTGAGAGTGGTACCTGCATATGTCATGTCATATTAGTTGCACATTTTATAATTGTTTTAAAATTTAGCCATTGAAGAATCTTATATCCTATTTAGGCCTGTCAATGGGGTGGGAGTCTTGATCTAGATGCGATCCGACCTCATGGCAAAAAAATGGATCAATCGGCATAATAATAAACAATCTAAAGGACGACAAATAATCACTCATTACAAACTTGAGATTTTTTTACAACCACCACTACTACAATAGTGAGATTGTGAGTTAGTATTACCTGAAAGTGCTTTGTAGGCGCTTGCTGTGTAGACGCTTGAACTGTGACACTACAACCTTAAAGTCATCAGCCTTTAAAGCAAAAGCTTCAACATCAGTAACCGGCCTGACTGTTCTCGTTGAAAGTGGAAGACTTGAAGATACATTAGGATCCAAAGACCAAGTCAAAAGTTCATCTCCACAAAAGTCCCCAGCCGTGAGTTTGCTAGAGTCAAAAACACCAGTTCTCCCACCATTTGTAGTCATTGTTAGCAACTCACCACGCATAATAAACAACATCTCATCCACTGGATCACCCTCTTGAACTATGTCGCTATTCTCTATGTAAAGAACTGGCTTCAGACAGTCGCTCATAGCATCCAACAATCGATCATCCATTTTTCCAAACATCGGCACCTGAAGCAGCAAGTTTATTTCTTATTATGCTGAGTTTAAGATAAACGTAATTAAGAAAGAAAAAATTAATCAAGATAGCTATATTACAGATGTCTCTATCTTTTTCAATTGAAAATTTGTGTTATACCAAATATGCTTCTATCATTTCGCAAAGTTATTTGGCAAACTACCTTGTTTTTCAAAATATGAAGTCAACGTTAATAAAAAAAGTTAAGCTTGGGAAAAGAAGTCGGGGGTGCATAAAAAACATAAGTAGCTGGTAAAGTAGCTTTGCAAAATTAGTGGTCAATTGGTATAAACAAACATAATTTATGATATTTTTTTAAAAGTTTCGAATGTATTTATCTACCGAGAAATAACATTATTAAACACAAAACAAGAAGAAGCAAAAGAGTGTTACTGACTTTTAGAAGTAGTTGTCGGTAGAGGTGACGTTTTATGTCTCTTCGCAAGTCCTTTGGGAGGTTATGAATGATAGATTCTTCATCTACCCCCCTGTTTTCTTGCCATTTGTACTGCTCATAACGTCTGACACGCTGCTTAAGATGATCAGGGAGCATACGGTGCGACATCCATAGTTCCGAATCCCTCCTTTTAACCCTCATTGCTTCTACTCTTATACCCATTGATTGTAGATATTTCTGTTGCACCAAAAAGTAAAGTATTCAATAACCATAATAGAATGAACTAGACATACAAATACTTGATGCATGTAGTTCAATTCACGATTAATGTGTATACATTCATCTGGAACTGAGCAATCTATGCATAACAAATATATCTTTTTGTGAAATTAACAAGTTTGACCATTGAGTTAAATAAGCCTAGTGGATACATTGTCCTGTTTTCATGAACATTTAAAAAGACTATACCTGAATGTTTCCGATAAGAAATGTAAATAAGACCAATCCAACAATGCCTATGAAGACAGCAAATAGGATCTCCCATTCGTAAGTAGTTGTCTTGAGGTTTTGACCAAGTGAACTGAAGAAAAGATTGTAAATACAAAATATTTAGTTTAACAATGTAGTTTTGAGGTACAAAACAGAATTTTATCATGGATGATATATAAAGGCGCCCCCCCCCCCCCCCCCCCCCCCCCCCCCCCCCCCCCCCAAAAAAAAAAATTTTTTTTGCAGCACCTATTGTAAATGTTATAGGTTTTAAGGGTAATTTAGTTGAGGTTACAAAGAAATCTACAATTCGGCCCCTCTAAAAAAAATGTTCAAGTTCCGCCACTGATGATATACAAACCTTAAATTTCTCAAACCCCACCAAAAGCAGTACAAGAATTTCTTTGGAAAATCTTTGGTCTCTACGATGTGAGACTCGAAAGCATCACTGAATATGCCAAAGTCAAAATTCGATGAATTTTTAATTTCTTCTGGTTGAAGAAGCAAGCAAGTTCTATTGAGAAATGAATAGTCTCCCCTACGACCTTCTGAACAGTAAAGATACTTTTCAACACAATCATTATCCTTGCAAGCTTCACGCCAGCAGTCGTCTTTCCTATCTATTGAGAATATGTACCAGAAGGATCCAAATACCTGAAAAATGAATAAACTTGTTCAGAGCCAATACTTGGTCGCAAACTGTAAGGGACATTACAAAAACGAGACCCCTTTATTCATTAGAAGGTAAATATGAACTAGTTAACACACAATTATGTAAGTTGGCATAGGACTATGGCTCTTTTCTTATTTAATTAGTGCAAAAACTGTTTATGTGCAGACAAAGAGCAAGCTGAAACCAGCAAACATCTTATAGACAAGTTGATCCACAAGCTAAAACAATGTTATTGTAGAAGACAATAGTAATCTTACATGACTTCCTAGCATATATACAAAGAGATTCAAAGCAGCTCCAGCCCATGGGGTTTCGGTAAATATGCCAGAACTCCTTGTCACTCCTTTATAAAGTGGAATCATCCGAATAAATCGTGGGATATATTGGCTAAATATCACGAACTTTAGAAAATCCTTTGTAACTAAAGAAATTGGACCACTACTCATCGGTATGATGAACACAAGTGTCACCTGTATAATGCACACAAATGTTAAACTTACCCAAACTAACTACATTCTTTTATCAAATAAAAATCATCAGTTCTGCTATAGCAAAACATACTACTTTAATAATGATACCTGCGGAAGTGGAAGAATTGACAATATGTCAACAAAAAAGTAAGATTTCAAGTATCGTTTTGCAATAGCACGAGGATCCGCATTCACTTCACCTCTTCCAAACACTCTAGATGAAGGAGCAATAAACCCGGTACGAAACTCAAAGGCTATACGAATGAAATAAAGACCGTCGATCAAAGTACGAAAAACACAAGCAATGATCTTCATATTGTTGTCCATATCAAGGCACTTCTGATTACTGTCAATGACAGGAATATAGAAGAACAATGGATCTAAAGATACTGCGATAATGCTAATGAGAACAAATATTTTATTCCAGTTTTGAAAATAAGGTGCTTGTGGGTCTAATATAGCTAGCTTTTCAAAACCGACTAGTTTATCGAGCGGCCAATTGAAAATTCCCTCAACTCTTTCACGAGCCTGCATGAATCCTGTTCGGACGGTATCCGTTATTGAGCTTAAAGATGGCTTAATTTTTGTATGATAAAGTCCATATTTTGTCTGATTTTCGTGATCATAACCATAAGATTGTTCCGGACTCATGACACCCTTAAACCTGCAAGAGACATCCACCATCAGTGATCAGTACTGTTACTAATTAGGCCTTGAACATATATCAATTTACGCATAAATATGTTTAAACAAAGTCATCCATAAGAACTGAGATACTGTACTAACTTTACATATCTTTCTTGTTTGAACTTCATTTCGACGATATTTATAACTTGATCAACAAATAGATAGTGCAAAACAATGGAACATGAGATGATGGAGATGAAAACTGCAAAATGAGCTAATATTTATATGAAAACTAGGAAACTAAAATAAACTCATTCTAATGACAAACAATATTACTTACTTTAATTACAAATTCATATCTATGCAATAAAGATACATGCAGTATATTATATATCTAGCTAACTTAAATTAAATGTAACAATCGAATAATTTTTATTTTTTTATTTTTTTTTAATTATTAGTTTTAGCGTATTAAGCAAATCTTGAACATATATACCTCATTTATTATTTATAAGCACGTCCCTTCTTAAAAATCTTAATCATTAAAAGGCTAATTCAATAATAGATACGTAGTATGATCTATTTACAGAGTTTATTTACTAGTCTAGTTTGAAGTTTCTTTATTTATGCTCTATGTTTGTATTAAATTGAACCGCAAAATTATAAAAGTTACACAATGGAAAACTTTTTTGTCACCATGTTTTCTTAATTAATAACTAACAAACTTGTGATCATAAACTAAAACTTCATAGCGTAAGGAAACCCATTTTTGTAAAAAGCACCAATAAAACACCATTTTTCTAGATTTCTTTGCATAATGGTTATATTTGGAAACATGCAAGAAGTAAAAGAGATGATATCAAATGAAAGAATAAAACTTACAGTGTGTGCAAATGAAGATGAAAGTGAAGATAATGATGAGTAAAATATGATCAAATTGATAGAATTTGTTAAGATGAAAGTGAAGATAATGATGAGTAAAATATGATCAAATTTATAGAATTTGTTAAGATGAAAGTGAAGATAAAAGTGAAGCCTCAACTTTTAAGAAATTTCGTGGTTGTTAATATAGCCGTGGACATGGTAGACTTTTAGTGGGAGAACAGTCGGTATTGTTTGTTTTTTTCAATAATATATATATATATATATATATATATATATATATATATATATATATATATATATATATATATATATATATATATATATATATTTTCACTTCTTTTATGTCTGTGAGGGGTAGAGGTTTCTGTTTGTTTTTTTTTTACAGACATTTTTTTTCCTCAATTTTTAAATTTCAGACATTATCTTTCACTACTTAGGGTGTTGGCAACACTTGTTGCACCACACCCTCATCCCTCACTCCCAACCAATCCTCTTATGCCACATCATTCACCCATTTTTTTTCCATCCCTCACCCATTTTTTTGTTGGCATCACTTGTGGCATCACACCTCATCCCTCACTTCATTTTTTTTTCTTTTTTTTTAAATTCCTTTAAAAAAAAAAAAAAAAAAAAAAAAAAAAAAAAAAAAAAAACCTAAAATTCCATTAAAATTAATAAAACATTACATAATATTAATAAAAAAACATAAAATAACTAAAGTTCCATTAAAATTAAAAGCTTAAAACTTACAAACTTAAAAACCATTAAATCCTACAAACTATACGGCCAACCGTATTGTGCGCATATCTGACGTTTCTTGTTGATGACAAAATCCTTAAAAGCCGGGTTTGGGATATTGTCATGCGGCTCCATAAACGAACCTTCATGTCATGATTGATCACCCCCCCCCCCCCCCACCCATCAAGAAACTTGAAATATTCTTCGTCTTTTTTCTTTTGAACCTCCAACTGCGCCTGTAATAAACTTTGCTTTTCGGCCGTATAACTTGCAAGTGTATCACGCATCGAACTTCGGCTTGACTCTTCAGAACTCGCCTTTTTTTGGCCTCTCGATGGACGTGATGGAGTTGGGTTCTCGTTGAGGTTCGGTAAGTCACAGTCGAAATCTTCCACGTTTATTGGCGTCTCGTTTGTTGGCGTTTGAGCGCTACTTGACTCCGACGACTTTCTTTTCTTGCTCGATCCCGTGGATTCTTGAGTCTGACTAACCGACGCTTGTGCTTTCCACTTTGCTTGATCTTTGAGAGTATTTTGCTTTGTTCTTGTTGATTGATGGGTTCCATTTAAATAACAACCATATCCAACGAAAAAAAATAAAAATAAATAAACGTTATACCATGCCAACGGTCAAATCAAAATAACGTTCGAATTTTACACTCCATACCGTGCGTGAAGACTTCCCGTGCATGGCTCATACCGTGATGCCGGCGGCGGTGTTCCCGCATAGTACCGTGGTCATCCCGTGCCCTTACCGTGACCACTGCCAAGACCCTTACCTCTTCTTTCACAAACCCTACATTTCTTTCTCAATATCTGTTTTTATATGTTTTTGTCTGTTTTTTTACGTTTCAGTCTGTTTTCTTATGTTTTCGTCCATTTTCTTACGTTTTCGTCCGTTTCCTTACGTTCTCGTCCGTTTTCTTTTTCTTTTTCCCTTTTCGACCGTTTTTTTTTTACTTTTTCGTCTGTTTTTTTTTACGTTTTCGTCCGCTTTTTTAAAGTTTTCGACCGTTTTTTACGTTTTCGACCATATTTTTTCCGTTTTCGTCTTTTTTTTTTTACGTTTTTGACCTTTTTTATGGTTTCGTCTGTTTTTTTTACGTTTTTTGCCCTTCTTTTACGTTTTCGCCTCTTTTTTTACGTCTTCGTCCGTTTTCTTATGTTTTCATCTGTTTTTTACGTTTTTATACGTCTTCGTCTGTTTTTTTACGTTATTGACCTTTTTTACGTTTTCGTCTTTTTTTTACATTTTCGAATATTTTTTTACGTTTTCTTCTGATTTTTTTTACGTTTTTGTCTGTTTTCTTATGCTTTCGTCCATTTTCGTCTTTTTTTTATGTTTTTTTTACGTAAGATAACATAAGAAAACGTAGAAAATACTTACGAATCATATGAAAAAAGAACAAAACTTAAAAAAAAAAAAAAAAAAAAAAAAAAAAACAGATGAAAACGTAAAAAAATAAATGAAAACGTAAAAAAGACGAAAACGTAAAAAATAGACGAAAACATAAAAAATGCGAAAACATAAAAAAAAACGGACGAAAACGTATAATAAAGACAAAAAACGTAAAAAAACGGACGAAAACGTAAAAAAATGTACCAAAACGTAAAAAATGGACGAAAAAGTAAAAAACAGATGAAACGTAAAAAAACCTTCGAAAGCGTAAAAAATAAACAAAAAACATAAAAAACGGAACAAAAACCTAAAAAATAGACTAAAACGTAAAAAAATGGGTCGAAAACGTTTTAAAAACAGACGAGAACGTAAAAAACGGAAGAAAACGTAAAAAAAGCGGACAGAAATGTAAAAAAAACGTTCAAAAACGAAAGAAAAAAAAAGACGAAAACGTAAAAAAAACATACGAAAACCTAAAAAAAAAACATACGAGAATGTGAAAAAATGGTCGATACGTAAAAAAAAAAACGGACGAAAACGTAAAAAAAAAAACGGCGGAAACGTAAAAAACAGACGAAAACGTAAAAAAAATCGTACCAAAACGTAAAAAAAATGGACGAAAACGTAAAAATCGAATGAAAACGTATAAAACGGACGAAAACTTCGAAAACTTATCTTTGATGCTCCGTATTTTAAGCGATTGCTTGTTTCGCACACAACATTTTAGTGTCATTTGACAAAAGGATTTATATTACCAACAGTCATATACCCTGCAGACGAAGACTTTAGATGTATCTCCTCTTCTGCATACATGGTTTGCAGATAACAGGTAAAAGCTCTGGAAAAACAAATGATACCTCATCGGGTTGGTCTTCTTTGTACCTGCTTTTCTAAAGCATGTTTCATTTTAATACCTTGTACTATTACCTGTTTTCAGCTTTTCATTTATAAATTTGACTGAAATCCTATTTGAGACTGTTTGCGAAAAGGAACACGAGAGCGTGTTTGTGAAGTGATTGCCTAAGAGCAAAGGGTATCATGAAGCACCACATTTTTTTTTCAGGTGTCCATATCACACCACAAGAAAAAGGGGGCAACACCTATGAATTTTTACTAGGAAATTTTTCGTAGGAGATTACCTACAAAATTCCTACAACTTTCCCCATGAAATATGACCAGTGACAATTTTCCTAATGATTTCCTAGCAATTAGTGAGAAAAATTTTAATCACAAATCCGTTGGACCCTAGTGACTTTCTTGAAATTTCTTATGAATGAAAAGGACGTATACAAGCAAATGTGTAGGAAATATGTAACTACTTCCTAGTAATTTCCTAGTGATTTCATAATTCAATTGCCATTTAAAAACATGGTAAAGTTCATAAATTAGCAACGCATTTTCCTTTACTTTAACGAACTTTTTTTATTACCAATTTAGACATTAAAACTCGTTAATTTTTTACGATATAGTAAATATGATAACCTGCTACCGGCTCATCAGGTAAAATCAGTTGCCACATAATATATATTTAAATTTTATTCCTACCTGGACATTGTATATATATAACATTTGGCAAAGGGTCCCTTCATCACGAAGTAACCTATAAAAATATTGAAGAACTTATTAAAATAATAGTTTCTTATTGAATTATGCCTTTAGCCCACATCTTAGCCCATATTCGGATTCCACCACATTGTTGCTAGAATGGGTGAGAAAGAAGAACTTTTGTTTATTATAGTAAAAGTTTGACTAGATGAATGTCAGTGGTTTTGTTTTTTTTTGCGTTTGAAATATGTCATGTGACTTTAATAATTTCATAAAGGCTAAAGTTAAACAATTATATTTAATTTTGACTATTTTTTTATTTTGATTAAACTTAAGTAGAGTACTATCATTAAAACATAATATCACTAAAAAAACATACTGATATGCTTTGATTTAAAGTTTTTGCCATTATTGCCTTTAATATAAAAAGGGGTGCATGTATATTTAAATTGTGCGTATGTATTAACTTGACTATCATAGATTCATAGTGACTCAAGATAGTTTTTAATCGATAAAAGCACACTTTGATAGCAAAGAGTACACATATGTTTTATGATTAGTATAACATTTATAAAAGAGGTGCGCATATATAATTTTGTTGATGTGTATAAAATC